>CM069602.1:45393421-45928421 GCA_035771175.1 Paratinospora sagittata | reverse complement strand
TGGCATGAAAAATAATATAATAAAGATGAAAAGATTCAATGTTTATTTGAGTACATTAGGAAGAGGCACTACTATGAAATAAATGTTATATAATAATTCTTTGTGAAATGACATTACTATATAAAATAACATATATTTTTTTTTATTATTTATAGATGATAATATGAGAAATTTGTGTGTGTGATTTTTTAAAAAGTTTTTCAATATCCACATTAGAAAAAGAAAAGAAAAAGAGTTTGTGTGGTGTACTTCATTTACTCCTCACCTCGTGATCGAATCACCCTTAAAAAATCAATCCTCCACATAACTTTTTTTTTATTGAAAAATGTTAAGGAGATTGAAATCTCTACACCATTGGTACAAATATGATGTGCTAAGGCTTTACATTAGATTTGTTGTATTTTTGAAAAATGTGTTGTATTGATGTAAAAAATCTGATGTGACCGTTATTTGTAACAGATGATGTGTGGATTTCAATTCATTTATGGAGTTTGTATGGTGTACTTCATTTACTCCTCACCTCGTGATCGAATCACCCTTAAAAAATCAATCCTCCACATAACTTTTTTTTTTTGAAAAATGCTAAGTAGATTGAAATCTTTACACCATTTGCTATAAATCTGATGTGCTAAGGCTTTACATTAGATTTGTTGCACTCTTGAAAAATGTGTTGTATTGATGTAAAAAATCTGATGCGACAGTTATTTGTAACAGATAATGTGTTAATTTCAATTCATTTAGCATTGCTCTTTTTTATTATTTATTTATTTATTATTACTTTTTCGATAAACCATATAGTTTACTCACATGCATCCGGAAAGGGACGAGTTGGGACATTTTTTTTTGCACACCTAACAATCATGTCATTTTGGGTACAAATTTTTAACAAAAGTCAGTAGAATTTTTCAGCAAAATTGCTTCTGAAAATATTTTTTAAAAAACTGCATAGAAATTGAACTAAAATCATTTGAGTTGATGCATATATATATGTATAAACAAAAATAAAAAATAAAATAAAAATTGCATACAATATTAAAAAGATGATTGCTCATATCCATTCTATTCATATTCATATCAAACTAAAATTTTAATTATATTATCAAAATGAAGGAAATGGCCTAATTAAGCAGTATTTTTCAAGTAAGAAAACTATGTTTGAATAGAACTAATATTTAAATCTTTGATCTCATGAAGCAACTTTTTATTTTAATTAAAAAAAAAAAAAGACTTACATTTATACTTCATCTAGAACAAAAGATCAATCATATTGCATATTTGTATGTATGCATGAGTGATTAAACTAATTAATTGAACAAAATGACAAAATATTTGAATTGATATTAACAAAAAAAAATAAAATAAAAAAATTCCTTTATTTTCACTGAACATTGGAGAAACAAAAAGAATGATCTGATAAAGAGAACATGAAAAGTAAACCTCAAATTTAATATGTTTTGTTGGTCATAAAAAGGTTTTTTTACAATCTTAAGTTAATTGAATTTGTATTAAAACTTCGGTTCTTATTAATATTGACGAGAGGGAGATTGAACCCTCGAATCAGGCAATCATAAAGAGAGTAGCCTGTATTTTAAGCCTACTTGACCCATTTCTTTGGCCCATATGTGAACCCTAACCCAATCTTAGCTCGAGTAGAGTTGGACTAGAGATTTTATAAATTAAGCTAGTCCAGATTAACCTAACTTAATAATAGGTCGGTTTAGCTTAGTTCAGTATTTTTTTTCGCACTTGTTAAGTTAGGGTTGAAAAGGGCCGAGTGACCCAAATTGCCACCTCTATCCTCACCCAACTTGCTTTTATCACTCACTATATCCGTACCCATTCTAAATCGGGTTGGACAAATGTGGACACACGAGTTCTAGGCCACCCTGACTAAGAGTATATATTCTTATAACAAAGGGCTTATAAGTTCAAATCACATTATAAATAACATTTTTTTTTTATGTGAATTTAATATTTGGTCACGGAATGCTTTTGACCATCACACGAAGTAGTCATTTGTAACTTAGATACATCTAAATAAGAATAAGGCATGACCGACATGCACAATTCAAAAACTTCAATGGCTGGATTTGTAACAACATTACGATTTTTCTTACCACACCAACTTATGGTTATTACTAGAATATCCTCATATAAAATTACTCCATACATTAAAGGTTCGAGCCTACTTAAAACCTACTAATAAGATATAATCTTTTTAAGAATTACATTTATATTCAAAAGCTTCCTATTCTTACTTATTTGTAGGGTCACTTTTATTTTCATTTTCTTAAACTTAAAGAGAATAAATATATTAATATTAAAAAATAAAAACTCACAATTTTCAATTTTCAATATTTCAATGTTTTATTATTTTCTAATTGTAATAAAATAAATGGAATAGTTTTTTTAATTGAAAAAAAAAACTTGAATGGGCAATTTCTCAACCCTATATTTTATTTTATTACTTTGAGTTTTATTAAAATTAAGTAGAATAAATATTGTTTTAAAACTAAAAGAATTAAAAAATTCAATTAAAAAATTCTTTTTATCTATTATTTTAATTTTGCTCTTGTTTATTCTTTTTTTTTATTATCGGGATTCTGGCGCCCAAGTGATGTTCTCCTTCTGCATCGCGACAAGACTAATCTACCTGAACTCGAGACAGGTGATGTCCTCTTTTCGAAACGAAGACCTCTCTCAACGGAATTTTTTGCATCCACAAAAATTTGAAACCGAGACCTCTTGCTTCAACAACTAGGGTCCTTCCACCCAAGCCAACCTTTGTTGGTTCTCTTGCCTATTCATTTTAACCCATCACTGCCTACGTTAATTTCATAATATAAATGAGAATATATATTTTGAAAATAAAAGAATAAAAAAGTACAAATTTGACAAATTTTTAACCCAATATTTTATTTTGTTACTCTATATTTAAATTTAATTGAAATTGATTAGAATAAATATTTTTTAAAAAAAAGAACAAAAATTGAAATCAAGAAATTCTTTTTATCCATTATTTAAATTTTCTTTACACTTTAATTTAAGAGAATAAATATTTTTTAAAATTAAAAGAATAAAAACTCAATTTTGACAAAATCTTTATTTATTATTTAATTCTTTAATATTTATTTTATTTTAAAAAAATAAAAGTGAATATATATTTCAAATTAAAAGAACCAAAAAAATCAATTTTTGCAGATACATTAACCAGGGAAAGTTATGGAAATGGAAGATGAACGACCTTAGGAAAAGACAAGATATATTTAGTAAGAAGAATACTATGTTGGTGTGATTAAAGCATTATGATAAAGTGTGAAGAGAAAATAAGGATAAGTAAGGCTTATTTTGATGGAATGAGTCCGGTTGAAGATGGGCTGGATAGGCCATAAAGTAGGCATGTCCATAATAGAAAAGATTCTGATGGGCATATTCTCGGACTTCATAAGCTGTTGTAGGGTTAGGTAATTCAGGAGGAAATATAGCGCCAATAAGGGGGAAAATCCCATGGGCTTGAATTACTTGAATAGGCTTGGGCCTAGTAACAGTTTTGGGCTGGAATATGATGGGTAGACAAAAACCATTTCTGATCAAAGATACTTGTGAAGCATTAGGTTTTTGAATAGGGCGTGAAAGGAAGTCAGCCAGAATATTCTTAGTTCCGGGAATATGTTTCACTGTGAATTGGAATTTAGTAAACCATTCCTGGAGACGAAGAAGTTGAGCAGAGGGAACCATTTTGTTCCGGAATTCCAACATTTTAGGAAATGAGGAATTATCCATTTGTATTTCAAATTGTGCAGGCCTTAAGAAAAAGGCGAACTTCATAATACCATATTTGACTGCAAGGATTTCTTTAATAGTAATATGGTAATGGAGTTCTGCATCGGGGCACACATCTTACACAAAGATCACACAGCGGAATGCAAAGGATTATCTTACAAAACAATCTTTGCTACACATATGAAACGGAGAAGACTAGAGGTGATGTGGATGATAAGCTTGAAACTAATCTACAAGACTCGATCTAATTAAGAAAGCTGGGAAGATAACTTTGTTACAATATCATATGGAAAACAACTAGACTCGATGCCCAACAACTGAGCTTACAAACTTATTTATAGACACATACACGGACTTCAAACATCTTCGAATCCGCGGACTTAAGAGCTCTTTAAATCCGAGATAGCTGTTAGTCTTTAAGCTGGCTGAAGATAAGGTCACGTGTGATGCGGTGGAAAGCAAAGCGATAGTGGTGAGGTGAGAAATATTTTTTTGGTATAGTTATTTAATGATCCAATTCTAAAAATCTAATGACTAAATCTGACTATTATAAATATAGTATTTAAAATTATTAGGTAACTATAAAAGCTTGTCTCCATGATTCTTTAATTCTACAAACACATTACTAATGTGTATATATATATATATATATATATATATATACACATGCCCTCAAACCTCATCCATATTATTAACTATAAAGCTTGTCTTCTTCTTATCTTCACCATGATTCTTTAATTCTATAAACACATGACTAACGTGTATATATTATATATACACATATATGCTCTCAAACTGCATCCACATTATTTTCTTAAATAATAAATTAAATAATTAGAATTTCCCATCACAAATAAACCTCTAACATCACTTTAATTAATAGTATATTTTATGACCCTAGATTTCCCAACAAAAGTATACAAAGTCAAAATTAAAAATCTGGCCACCAAAAAAAAATAATAGTAAAATATTATTATATAAGGCCTCTGTTCTTGGAAACTTCAATCTGGTCAAAATATGATTATATATGGCCTGGTCAGCTGGCTCACATATTTGCCTCATTTGTTATTTGAGTCAAACATGGCTTTTTCTGACCCTCAACTCTTCTTTGACCCAAAAGGGGTTTGGGTTGACTATTTAAAAGAGAAGAGCAAAGATCCTGTACTCCAAAAATACCCTATATTAATAATTATCCAAATCTCCAACCCTTGTATCATTGTTGGCATAAACCCACAAAGCTTCTCAGTTAAATTAAACAACTTCCGGAGTACAAGATCCATATATATGCCTATCTTCATGACTTGTATTTAAATGAGTTCACTCTCTCTAATGCCTTGCAAATTAATCTAACATTAGAAGAAGAAGAAGAAGAAGAAGAAGATGAAGATGACGGAGATTCTTGAGAATCCCTTCAATGGAAGGTTGAGGAGATACTGGAGAAGAAGAAGATACCAGCGACTTGATGGAGCAATAACTGGTAGAAGAAACATGAAGGTTGCAAGATTTGGAGGAGATAAGAGTAGTAATAATAGAAGGTTTTGGAAGATAAGAGTGATACCCAAGTTGAAATGGAAGATGGTAATTTCTCCGATAAAGATTCTTGCAAGGCTAAGGGATTGTTATGTTAATATGATGGTTGGATGGGCAGGAAATGATAGCTTTTTTGGGAATAAGAGGATTCCTAAAGCTAGACAAACAGAAAGAATTAATATAAAGAAGGCTGAGGAATATGAGGCTAAATTGATTGTGGAAATTTGCAAGGCTCTCAAGTCTTCTCGTGAATTATCTGCCTTTTGAAGAACGAGTACTACAAGCAGTACCTTATTTATTTATTTATTTTTTTTAATCATCGTCTTTGCACTCTTGTATCTTGATTTTGTGACGGAAAATGTATAGTTGGGTTTAATAAGGAATAGTATGGGACATGGAAAGGATTTGCTGGAAAATGTCCTGGATGGCCGGACAGAACCATTTTGTCTGGTCTTGTCCGGCCCGACAAAATGGATCTGTTTGGCCAGGCCACCTCCGGCCAGACAGGTTCATTTTGTTTTTTTTTTCTCAATTTTTTTTTATTAATTACATGTTTTTTGTATTTTGTTATTTATACATGCATTTAATACTAATTTTGAGTTCTGATTAATTATCATGATGATGAGGAGTTTGATGACTGTAGTGACGTGGCCCTTGAGATCATACAGGATTACAGTGATGAATTCATTACTGATTGGATATTTAGAAGTAGAGATGAACTGATTGCATGGACTAAGGAGGTTGGTCGAAAAAATGACTTTGTTATCATCATTAAGAGCTCAGATTCAGGAGGGTCGAATGGTAGGGGACCAAGAATAAAGTTTGTTTGTGAGAGATATGATGTGTACAAACCGAAGAAAGATACATAGTGTCATAGAAAGAAAAAAGAAGGTGATTGATACCAAAATGAAGAAATGTGATTGTCATTTCTTGTTACGGGGGCAAAAATTGACTAATGGTGATGATTAATGGATTATAAAAGTTTATTATGAAGTTCATAAACAACCAGCTACTGCACAGATGAAAGGACACTCTTATACGGAAAGGTAGACAAAAGATTAAAAGGAAATCCTTGTTGAGATGAGTAGTAGCCAAATACGGCCTAGAAATATTTTAACTACCTTGAAGCAAAAAGATATGGATAATACATCTACACTGAAGACTATATATAATACATGTAATAAGCATAAATTGATAGAATATGGTGGGAGGTCTCAGATGCAATAGTTGATGGTCAAATTAGTCGAAAAACAATTTGTTAAGTGACATAAGTCTGATGACAATAATGACTGCGTGAAAGATTTGTTCTGGGCATACCCAGTTTCGTTAGACTTGTTGCGTTGTTTTCCATAAGTTTTGATAATAGATTGCATCTACAAGACGAACATCTATCGATATTCGTTATTTGAGATAGTTGGCGTTACATCATCTAATATGATTTTTTTGGTCGCCCATGTATTCATTTCAAATGAGAAAGAAGACAACTATATATGAGCACTTAAAAAGTTAAAAGATCTACTAGATGAGTGGGCACAACCAGAGTTTTTTTTTTATTATGGATAGAGAATTAGCCTTGATGAATGCGTTGACGAGGGTTGTTTTTTTAAATTTTAAAAATATGTTATGTACTTGGCATATAAATAAGAATTTGTTGGCAAAAACAAAAGGAATGTTCAACCAAAAAAATAAGTGGATGACATTTATGAGCATGTGGAATGTCTTGGTGGAATTTGAGTCAGAGGAAAAATATGAAGAACACCTAAGAGTGTTGTACTATCATTGTAAAAATTATCCTGATGTTCTTGCATATTTAAAGGATGAGTAGTTGACAAAATACAGCTTGGATAAATCAAGTCATGCATTTAGGTAATGTGACAACTAACAAGGTTAAGAGTGTGCATGGAATGTTGAAAAAACAATTGAACTCTTCTTAAGGGAATTTTGAATCATTATGGACAACCATTCATGCTTTGATGTTATTGTAACATACAAAGATAAAAACATCATTTCAGAAAAGTTTGTTCACTGTGCGACATTCCCATAAAGATCCTATTTACAGGGAATTATGTGAGGTTGTATCAAGATGTGCACTCAACAAGGTTCATACAAATTATGATCATTGAAAGGAGAAGAACTTCAAGAGAGCTAATTGTAGATGTGTGTTGTGAAAAACACATGGATTACCCTGTGCACATAAGATCATAGAATGCCACCAAGAACATCGGTTTATCCCTCTTTCTTCTATGGATGCCCATTGGAAGAAACTTGACATGATTGCCCATATTCAAGTGTCCAAGTAAGAACTACAATGCACAGTTGAGTTTGATGCATTTCTGAGGCATTATGATGCTAGTGATGCAGCTGCGAATAAGTCAAGAATGCTGAAATAATTGTGGGGGATATATAATCCCTTATCTACATTGATGTTTGAGCCTATCGTGAAAAGAAACTTGAGGAAGACCTCGTATAAAGATTGATAAATCAATCGAGAGCGATCCATCATTCTTTGAGGAGGTGTTATCACACGTGCTTTGGAAAGGTACCGACAAATGATTGGGGACCACTATATAGAGAGGAATCTCCTCGACACAGAGCCGTTAGATTCGAAGTAACATAGATCTCGAGGAATATCCAATGGCCGATAACCGACCACCGAACCAATGCGACTTTCAGAGCGAAAAGGCTTCTAGAATTTAGGATCTTGAGGATCATCCAATGGTTTCGAGCCAAGCAGACGAACCCTCACGATGATTTGCAGGATATCTCTCATGTTACAAATCTCGAGAAAAATCTACGATGAAGATAAGCCTCTCACCTCTGTTAGAACTGAAAGGCTTGGGGGGTAAATGTTGGATGGTCACCTGAGCTGAGCTAACCTGGCGAATAAAGCTACGCATGAGATTTGCCGAGTTGAGGTGGAAAATTAGGAATCGCGAACGAATTAAGCGTACGAACGATAGCTCAACTCAGATGACCTGAAAATCGACTCAACCAATAGGAGCCTTCCTAGTTGATCTGGCGAGAGAACTTTACAGAAATCCCGAATACTCGTTAATGACGATACTTTAGCCTAGCCTGGTAATGCTCGACCCAACTTGGTACAACTCGGCTCATTGTCGAGCTGACCATTCCAAAACAAGATATAGAGGATGAAGGAGTTCTCCTTGACACGTTGTATCCCGAGAAATCCGATGTACCTGTATGTATCAAATACAAACTTCAACTTAGAGATGGAACAAAACTCCTTCCCCAGAATTAACTGGGAAGATAAGGTTCATCCGATTCGACCTTTCCGAAATAAATGGGTTCGACCAACCCACCTCATCCAACTACAAGACGGCAAGTGACACATGCCTACTGGGCAGCTAGCCACTTCGGCCAGACGACCTCCTCCATAAATAAACCTACAACCCTCGTCATAAGGTATGAATAACTTTCTACAAGAGTTAGTGCTATAGTCTTAAACAAGCTCTAACTTAGGCTTCAGAGGGTCTTAAGCCGGCACCACACCAGTGTTCCTTACGATAGCCCCATTTCTTTCTCTCTTCTTCTCAGATCTAGTTGGTAAACCCTCGTCGGAGCCAGAGAGTTCGCACTTCCAGATCAAATCATCTCCTCCACGTGTTCACCTACTTGGTGTTGGTCAGATTTTTGCACCAACAACTTTCATCGCAAATGTCTCCTCTCAATCAAAATTTCTTGTTTGAGTTTTCGAGGGTTCTCTACGTTCAAAATGAACAACTGGAGTATATGATGGCTCACTAAGTTCAAAGTGGGAAACTGGTTTTTCGTGTTCATCGTTGATGGTATCACCGGTTAGAGTCGCAATGATGTCATTGACCACCATGTACATGTAATGGACCGCGTAATTGCGCCCCTTAGCACTCGACTCGACTCGAACAGGGCACATAGGAGCACATGAGATTGATTGTATAAATCCAAGTTGATGAAGAAATCTATCGGGGTGATACAACTCAACCACGTCAAAACACTGGAGGCATGAGGTGTAGAATGCCACTTCATGTAGAGCATACAAGTCTCTACAATTTGTATAAGGGTCCTATATAACCGAAACAAAATAATGTAGAACCATTCCAAATATAAGTTAAGATTCTTATATAGGACAATTTAAAATATTACATTTACTTGATTTGGTTGAAGATCATCAATAGCCTCACGCATTACTTCTAAATACTCTTTCCCTAATCCTATTTCTTTATGTGGTTTTCATTTTCGAGCATGTGGCAAATATTTTTGTATAAGCCACCTTTTATAAATTAGGCTACCCAGCCCAACCCAACTAAATAATGGGTCGGTTTAGCCTAGCTAGCCCAATATTATTTTTTTTGGGCTTGTTAAGTTGTGGTTGGATTAAACTGGGCTACCCAAATTGCTGTCTCTATCTCTACCCAACTTGTTTTTGTCACTCACTATATCCATACTGGTTTTAAAACGGGTTGGACAAATGTGGACAAACAGGTTTAAACCACTTTTGTCACCACTGGCCTAAGAATATATATTCTAACACAAAGGGCTCATAAGCTCAAACCACCTCGCAAATAGCATTTATTTTCTTTTGTGAATTTAGTATTTGGTCACTAAAATGACCAAGGATGCTTTTCACCGTCACACCAAGTAGTCATATATGACTTATATATGTCTAAATAAAAATAAGGCACGAGCAACACTCACAATTCAAAAACTTCAATGATGGGATCCGCAACGACACCACAATTTTTTCTCACCACACCAACTTATGGTTATTAGTAGCATATCCTCATATAAAATTACTTCATGAAATATAATCTTTTTGTTTAGTTATTTTTGAGAAGATACAAATCACCATAGTAGGTTGACTAGATCTATCAAAGGGTTCGAGCCTACTTAAACCCACAAATATAATCTTTTTATGAATTACATTTATATTCAAAAGCATCGCCTACTCTCACTTATTTATAGGGTCACTTTTGTTTTCATTTTCTTAAACTTGAAGAGAATAAGCATATTAATATCAAAAAAAGAATAGAAAAACTCAAATTTGACAGATTTCAATCCAATATATATATATATTTCAATTGTGATAAAACAAATAGTTTTTTTTAATTGAAAAAAGAAAACTTAAATTGACAATTCTTCAACGCTATATTTTATTTTATTACTTTGAGTTTTATTAAAATTAAGTAGAATAAATATTATTTTAAAATTAAAAGAATAAAAAATTTCAATTAATAAATTCTTTTTATCTATTATTTTAATTTTGCTCTCTACGCTAATTAATTTTATAATATAAATGAGAATATATATTTTAAGAGTAAAAGAATAAAAAAGTACAAATTTGACAAATTTTTAACCCAATATTTTATTTTGTTACTCTATATTTAAGTTTTATTGAAATTGAGTAGAATAAATATTTTTAAATTAAAAGAATAAAAACTCAAATTGAAAAAATATTTATTTATTATTTAATTCTTTAATATATATATATATATATATATATATATATATATATATATTAAATAAAAGTGAATATATATTTTAAATTAAAAGAACAAGAAATTCAAAGTTGTCAAATATATTAAGAAAGGATATACTTAGTATGAAGAATACTATGTAAGTGTGATTAGAGTATTTTAGACGGATGGGTTGAGAAACCAAAATAGTGTAACGAGAAAATAAATAAATAAATAAGTATTGGTGTTAAAAGAATAGTGGTGAGGTGAGAAATAATTATTGGTATAGTTATTTTTTTGGTCTTTGACCTCCAATATCCCCGTTGATCCTTTTGTTGGGACGAGACCATTCTGGATTCGAGAACAATATGTGACATTGAGAAATCCCCCCAGAGAGTGCGCATAAACGTGGGCACAAACTCGAATTCAAAACTTAGAACTTGTCCCTATATGCCGTTTTACAACGAACGAGGCTACCCAACTTTGGATAATTATTAGTATAGTTAACGCCACTTTTCAATGATCCGATTCTAAGAATCTAATGACTAAATTTGACTATTATCAATATAGTATCTACAATCATTAATTAGTTAACTATAAAGTTTGTCTTGTTCTTGGTTTTCTCCATGATTCTTTAATTCTATGAACACATTACTAATGTGTATAATGTGTATATATATATACACATGTTCTCAAACCTCATCCATATTATTTAACTATAAATGAAGCTTGTCTTGTTCTTGTCTTCTCCATGATTCTTTCATTCTATAAACACATTACTAATGTGTATAAGGTGCTATAACATATCACATATGTATGCTCTCAAACCTCGTCCATATTATTAACTATAAAGTTTGTCTTGTTCTTATATATATATCTTCTCCATATGATATTCTTTAATTCTATAAACACATTACTAATTAACGTGTACACATATGCTCTCAAACCTCATCCATTTTACTTACTTATCCAAGTTATAAATGGACATTAATCTTTAATTACTGAGTTACTAATAGTATATTTTGGAAATAATAATTAAATTATGATTTCCATCACAAAAAGATAATTTTCGTTTGAGAAAGACAATTTGAATTAAACCTCTGAAATCACTTTAATTAATTAAATTGTCTAAAGTTGCTGCTGTAACCCAAGATTTCCCAAGCAAGTATATGAAGTCAAAATTTAAAATCAAACCACCAAATTAATCATATTCAATAAAGAATTAAGTGCAAATTCTATATGATTATATAAAACCATGTTAGCAGCCTCACGTGTTTGTCTCTTTTCTCATTTCTTCTTTTAGTCAAACCTGGCTTTTCTGACCCCAACCCTCTTCTTTGACCCGTAAAACCATTCATGGGCCTTTTATTGACTATTTAAAAAAAGAGCAAAGATCCTGTACACGACAAACATCCTATATTATCCAAATCTCCAACCCTTTTATCATTGTTGGCATAAACCCACAAAGCTTCTCAGTTAAACTAAACAAATTCCGGAGCACCAGATCCATATATATGCCTTTATCTTCATGACTTGTATTTAAATGAGATCACTCTCTCTAATGCCTTGCAAATTAATCAAACATTAGAACAAGAAAAAGAAGAAGATGGAGATTCTTGAGAATCACTTCATGAATGGAAGGTTGAGGAGATACTGGAGAAGAAGAAGATACCAACGTCTTGATGAAGCAAGTACTGGTAGAAGAAACATGAAGGTTGCAAGATTTGGAGGAGAGAAGAGTAGTAATAATAGAAGGTTTTGGAAGATAAGAGTGATACCCAAGTTGAAATGGAAGATGGTAATTTCTCCAATAAAGATTCTTGCAAGGCTAAGGGATTGTTATGTTAATATGATGGTTGGATGGGCAGGAAATGATAGCTATTTTGGGAATAAGAGGATTCCTAAAGCTAGACAAACTGAAAGAATTAGTACTAAGAAGGCTGAGGAATTTGAGGCTAAATTGATTGTGGAAATTTACAAGGCTCTCAAGTCTTCTCGTGAATTATCTGCCTTCTGAAGAACAACTACTGCAAGTAGTAGTACCTTTTTTTTTTTTTTCTCTAATTATATATTTGTTTTCTATTTTATATTCTTTCTAATTGAAAGAATTATCTTGATTTTGCAATGGAAAATGTAAAGTTGGGTTTAATACGTATTAGTATGGGACATGGAAAGGAATATTTGCTAATTTGATCTTCTTTGAGCTCCAGATTCTTTTCTCTTTTTTTTTTTTCTTTTTTTTTGAGCTACTGATGTTTGTGAAGCTTAATTAGATCACCTTATTGATCAATCTTTTAGCTTGTGAATGTCTTTTAATTGGAGGTTTGATTATGAGGGTTTTTTAAGATTTTCAAATTCAAAGGTCTGAAACCATTTTCAATTAATTCTTGATTACTCAACTGTTTATAAGGATAAAAGCTGAGCTCTTTTTTTTTCCTTTGGTTAATGTTTAGCTTTGCTGCCAATCAACTCATTTTCTGTTGTTGCGGATGGTTAAGAAGAATCCTGCAACAGCAAGAAATTTATTTTGCATACATATATATATATATATATATATTTGATATTTTCTTGCTTTCATGAATGTCAAATATAAGTAGTCATTTAATTAATATGAATTAATTGAAAATTGGCTAATGATGACAACGTAATTTACCATCGTAATCGTATTAGCTCAATTGGTTGAGAAATTAAGTATAAGTGAGACTGAAGTCCTTATTAAGAGGGGCAACCAAAATGCTTCTGTTATATTTGAGTTTAGTCTATTGGGAAGGATGACACCTTTGGGGTGCTAAAACACCCGTAATTAAAAAACAAAACAAAAACAATATTTTTATTTTTATTTATTTTTTATTTTTTAAGCTATTCATTAACTCTGCTAGTTAAAGACTAGTCTAAAGAAAAAAAAACTCTGCTAATTAATTAAGTAAATGTACAGTTGGCATGGTAGTTAATCAAGAGCATTCTTCATGTAGATGGTTAGAGATCAAATCTTCGTACATAAGAAAAGAACAATCATTTCTCAATAATAGATGAGAACAAATCAATATATATATATATATATATATATATATATATATATATATATATATATATATATATATATATAATATTGATGAAGCCAATCAACTAAAATTTGACCAAAACAGTCAAAATTCAAAGTGGTTGTGAAATTAATTAATCTATTGGTCAAAATAATGGTTTTCTAATCATTACATTTTTTTTTTCGTTAGTATTCTCACTTTTTTATTTTTATTTTTATTTTTTATTGTTCATTATATATGAGAGAGATTCTTTTGTAGTATAATGTTGTACAAAGAATTATGTAAGTCATATCTTTTAAATTTTTTTTATAGATTTTAAATTCTAAGCATGGTAATCATGTTGTTTAAAAATAATAATAATAAAAGCAATAAAGATATAGATGAATAGTTCAATGAATTAAATGGTGATGGTAATCAAATAATACAAAGGTTTTACGTCAATAAAATAACAAAAGTTAATACAAATTAATTATTCATATTGTTCAACATATTTTATACTATAAATATGTAAAATTGTCATATTATAATCTATCTATCTATATATATATATATATATATATATATATAGCATATGATGCAAATATTTGAAGCTCTAGCTCCTTGTATCTCACTTTTATCAGTAATCCAATATTACTTTTATTAATCTTTTTTGAATTGAGAGGACAACAATCCATAGTAATTTCAATAATTTATAAGGAACTCTTATTTTTTTTTTTGGAAAGGTAAAGAGGGGGAACACCCAGCAAGAACAACTAGCACACTATATCTCGAACTCTCATAGGCCAAGTAACCCCAGTTGCATCTTCCCTCAAAATATTGAATAACCCACGGGGAGGGGAAGACAGGATACACTCCCCGATTGAACTTCAAAGCCTCAGTAGCCAAATAGTCTGCTGCTCTATTACCTTCTCTATAAATATGCTCAACTTGGACTATCCAATCTCTCTGAAGGAGTCTTCTACACTCATTTACCAAGTTGGAAAGGCTAAGCTGCGGCATACTGTTGCCTTTTAACCAACCAGCCACCATTGCCGAATCTGTTTCGAAAACTATAGAACGATGGCCCTCCTCCCAAGCAAGACGAAGGCCATGAACAGCAGCCCATAATTCAGCTTCAGTTGCAGTACAAGACCCAATATTAGCCACAAACCCCCTCAACCACATACCACGATAGTCACGGAGAAGACCGCCACCCCCTGCTCGCGATGAAGCTTTCTTAAGACATCCATCAGTATTAAGCTTAGTCCAACCATGGTTGGGAGCACACCAGCCTACCATCTTCACCCTCTCTATCAGTCCAGCACCATGGACCGCCACTTTGGCTCGAAAAGCATGAATGATTTCAGCCACTTTCCCTTTAAGCCAAGCCATGCTATACTCGAAGTGAAAACGAAGATTACGAAAAACTAAATCATTCCTCCATTTCCAAAGAGCCCACACGGCAACTGTAAAGTAGGAAGCCCAGTCATAGTCAACATTACAATCATTAACGCCAGCAAGATTATGAGCAAGCCAGCTTTGGAAATCCAAATTGCTCTGAAGATGATACTCAACTGGCAGCAATAGACGCTTCCATAATTGCACGGCTCTAGAGCAATTTCGAAAAATATGATCAACATCCTCGATACATCCCACACATTCAATACAGTCGGATGCCATGGTGAAACCCCTTTTCATCCGCTCAGCATTGCACATGATCTTTCGATGCGCAACCATCCACAAAAAAGTCTTGCATCTTTGAGGAACTTTAAGCTTCCAAATCATCCTCCAAATGGAAGTAGGATCTCCCATAAGAGTTCCAGTAGAAATAGTATAAGCAGAGGTCACCGTTAATATGCCACTCTTAGAAGCTCCCCAACATATGCCATCTGCAACCTCCTCCTCATCCCATAAGAGCACAGCGGCAAGTTTATTTTCAACCTCAAAAGGGAGTAAACCAGATAGAGCATTCCAGTCCCACCCTGAACCCTTCACCCAATAGCTTGAGACAGGCCTATACATCTCCACCAAACTCAAATCCCGCATTTTCATATTGATTAAGGCCACCTCACCTACCCATGTATCAAGCCAAAAAAGAGTGTCCTTACCATTACGAACTAGAGCCCGCACTCCGCTACGTAAAATAGGCGAGGCTTTAACAATGCCCCGCCACGCATTGGAAGCCCCATTCTTAGGCTGCAACCTATCAATAGTAGCTTCCCGATGCAGATACTTCATGGAAACAACTCTGGCCCAAAAGCTATTCTTATCTGTCATTAGTCTCCATCCCAATTTGGCCAAAAAAGCCAAGTTCATATAAGCCATACTCTTAATGCCAAGACCACCGTCCTCCATAGGTTTGATGATGATTTCCCACTTAATGAGGTTGACGCCCTGCTTCTCATTAGACCTTCCCCATAGAAAACGTCGAACTAATTTATCAATGGTATTACACACCCCTATTGGTAATACCATAGTCTGCATGATGTACATGGGAATAGAGTTAAGCACCGATTTAACTAGAACCAATCTACCCGCAAAGGACAAGAATTTTGTCTTCCACCCCTCCAATCGAGTAGTCACTCTCTCAATGATGTACTGAAAGTTAGCATGTCGGACCCTCCCATGAATGGAGGGAGCACCAAGATACCGACCCAAGTTGTCCGTATGGGGAATACCGAAAATAGTAGATATGTCTTGAGCCACCGCAAGCTCCACATTGTGAGATACAAATATATGAGATTTCTGGTAGTTAACTCTTTGGCCCGAGCACGCACAAAATAAATCCAGGCACTTCATAATAACCTTTATCTGCTCTGTAGATGCTTCCGCAAACAAAACCATATCATCTGCAAAGAAAAGGTGGGAGATAGAAGGACCATTACGAGAAAGCTGTATAAGTTTCCATTCCTTTCGCTCCACTGCCCCATTAATCAAATGACCCAATCTTTCAATACACAGAACAAAAAGGTAAGGCGAAATTGCATCCCCTTGCCGAACTCCGCGCTCAGGAGAGAAACGATCCAAAAGATCCCCATTCCAGACAATCGACATCCTAGAGGATGAGACACAATGCATCACGTTTCGGATCCACCCATCACCAAGACCAATCTCCTTCAACGAGTCTTCAATAAAATCCCAAGATAAACGATCATAGGCCTTTTCAAGATCAATCTTAATTGCCATATGAGATACACCACTCTTCTTAGTTCTCATTGAATGAAAGACTTCTTGATACACAATGACATTATCTGTAATTTGGCGACCAGGAACAAAGCTGCTTTGGTTGGGAGAAACAAGACTAGGGAGGATCATCTTTAGCCTATTTGTCATAGCTTTTGTAAGCACTTTATAGCCCACGTTGCAGAGACTTATAGGTCTAAGCTGGGTCAATAATTCAAGGTGCTGAACCTTCGGTACTAATACCAACAGAGTATCATTAATCCCATCTGGAAGCTTTCCTGACACCCAAAAGTCTTGAACAAGCTTGTAGACAGAAGGCCCCACTGTAGGCCAGAGGCGTTGATAAAAACCTGCATGAATACCATCCGGGCTTGGCGCTTTGAAGGGAGCCATCTCAAATAAAGCCTGACGAATCTCTTCAATCTCAAAGGGCTGATGAATCCTTGCCATGACAGCACCATCTAGAATTGGAAAGCCCCCTTTAGGAAAATCAGACATATCCCCGCAAGGTTCTTTTGAAAATAGCCTGGTATAAAAATCTTGAATTAGATGCTTCAACTGAGCTGAATCTGAAACCCAATTTTCATCTGCACCTTTTAACCTCTCAATGACATTCCTGCTCCGACGAATGACTGTAGTAGCGTGATAGAACTTGGTATTGCGGTCACCCGAAAGGAGCCAGTCGGCTCTAGATTTCTGAAACCATGAAAGTTCTTCTTGATATTGAACAAGGTCCAGCTCCTTCTTAAGCTTAGACTCCAAAAGATGAATACGGTGTGTAGGGTGTTTAGATAAGACACGTTGAATGCCTGCAAGTCTCGCCCAGAGCCTCTTCTTCCTCCTAGAAATACTCCCAAACTCGATACTATTCCATGAAGTAAGCACCGAGGCTATATGCCGATTATTTGTATCCAAAGATCGGTCACGACTCCAATTCTCCTTAATGACATTGTAAAATCCCGGATGAGTCAGCCAAGCTGCCTGAAATTTAAACTGCGTTGGCCTCATAGTGGCACTTGAACCCTTTAAACGAACCAAGATAGGAACATGGTCGGAGTGATGTTTAGGAAGGTGAATCACTTTAGCGTCCTCAAACATATGCCTCCAAGCTAAATTACATAAAACTCGATCCAGGCGAGCTCCCTTAAACTGATCCCCTATACCCCTACTCCAAGTATAGGCTTGTCCGGAAGGAACTCCTATTTGGGGCATAGAGGAGTTGGGATATGTTGCATACATGTATTTTTTCCTAGGTCTGAACCGATGGCTCTAGCTTATCGATGTTTTAAGGAGAGATTCCTCTGGTACCCCATCCGAAAGACTGTAATTTCTTAGTAAGTTGTGTCTCTTGTATTGTTTGTTTCCTTGGTTAAATGATGTCTTAAGACATCAATTGACTAAATTTTCCTAAACATTAATTAGAACAAAAGAAGCTCACATGTGTAAATCAAGCTTTACAAATGTTAGTTTTTATTTTTTATTTTTTACTAGTCTTAACTGTTTTATATATAGTGTGTGGGTCGGCCATTTTGTGGACTTGAGGACTTTTTATTTATGAGCTTTTATTTTATTAATTTTTTTGACTGTATTAATTTTTTAAACTGAGTAAGAAATTTTTTTAGTTTGAATTAAAAACTAAGTCTATAACTCTTTATATATATATATATATATAGTATTGAAGATTAAGAGGGAAGAGTAAAAAATAATGAGACTTGTAAGTACTGTATTTAATTCTTTCATATTAGTAAAATCTTCATCTTTTATAGATGTAGGCGAAGTTTTGCCGTAAAATTATATGCGCTCTTCTTGTTGTTTTGATTTGTATTTGTATGTGTGCGTATTTGTGTTTGTTCCACTACATAAATCTTAATAAATTGATATCAAAGCGAAGTTTCTCAAAAAATATAATCATGTTACGATTACCTAGCGATCGTGGTTGAAGTTAACAGTGAGACAGTGACGATTTATCAGATCTGCGATTAAGTCGTTGGAATAGGTTTAATACCGATATTGGTGTCGGCTGCAGTGTTAAGGAGGAAGAGATCAATGGTGTCACTGATCTGAAAAGACAAATTAAATTTACCTTTTGTGTTATTTGATTGAAAAGTCAAAGGACAAGTTGCTGGGTCATTAACTTCTCTATTTTAGTTCTCTGCTGATTAACCACGTCCAGAGATCAAGAAAAGAATTTTTTTTTGTGTTGCCGCACCACGTACACACGTTTAATACTTTAATGACATAGTGTATTTCTTTGACATTGGGGTTGTTCGAGGTCGAATTTCAATTTTATTTTTTGCGTGTGATCGTGACAACGAGATCTAAGTAGTGACTAGATTTGGTAGTTGATAGGGTTGTAAAATATAAGGTTGACAAATTTAACAGAAAGAATAACTTTAATCTTTGCGAATTAAGATGCAAGTTCTATTGACACAAGACGGGCTGAAACAGGCGTTAAATGGAAGAAATGCATTGTCTTCGAAGCTGACAGAAGAAAAGAAAGATGACATCATGGATAAAACATTTACTGTTATTCTTTCATGCTTGAGTGATGAAGTCATGCGAGAAGTTGAAGATGAGACTACAGTTGCGGGTTTGTGGTTGAAACTGAAGAGTTTGTATATGACAAAATCTCTAACAAACCGATTGTATCTGAAGAAGCAGTTGCACATGTTGAAGATGAAGGAAGGTGCATCTATGAGAAAACATTATGATGAGTTTAACAAGATTCTTATGGCTTTGAAGAATGTTGGGTACAAACTTAGTGTGAGGACCAAGCAATGTATTTACTATGTTCACTACCGGATGTCTATGAGCACTTTGTTGATACTTTAATCTATAGTAAAGACACCCTGGCTCTAGAGGATGTCAAAGTAGCTTTGAACTCGAAGGAGTTGAAAAAGATGGTTACTGGAGAAAAAATAGAAAACTCAGGTGAAGGCTTGCTAGCTCGAGGTAGATCAGAACAAAAATGGTCCAAAGGTTATAGAGGTCGATCCGGATCAAAATCAAAGTGGAGAAAATTAAAGTGCTTTGATTGTCACAAAGAAGGAAACTTTAGAAAAGATTGTCCAGAGCGCAAGGGAAAAAGAAAACAGAAATCAGAAGATTCTAGTACTGCAGCAATTGTAGAGGAAGAATCTGATAGTGTTAATGTTCTTTCAGCCACTGTGCATGCTCAGGTGATGAGTGGATTATTGATTCAGGCTGTTCATATCACATGTGTCCCAATAGGGACTGGTTCGGGTCTTACTAGAGTGTGAATTGTGGTACTGTACTTATGGGGAATGATATGGCCTGTAAGACAGTAGGGATAAGAACAGTGAAAATCAAGATGTGTGATGGTGTTGTGAGGACTTTGACAGAGGTTAGACATGTTCCAGAGCTGCGAAAGAATCTTATTTCTGTGAGTACCTTAGATTCACAGGGCCGCAAGATTGTAGCCGAAGGTGGAGTTCTAAAGGTAGTTCGAGGTGCACTGGTGGTTATGAAAAACAAGAAACTTGATAACTTGTATGTGTTATCAGGGCATACAGTTACAGACAATACAACAATGTCTACATTTTTAGATAGTGGCTCAACAGATACTCAGTTGTGACATATGCGATTAGGGCATATGAGTCAGAGGGGCCTTGAGGTGTTGAGTCAGAAAGGCTTACTTGGGAAGAGTAAGGTTGAAAAGTTGGACTTCTGTGAGCATTGTGTGTTTGGAAAAAAATGTAGAGTTAAGTTCAACAAAGCAGTTCACCGCACCAGAGGTACTCTGAATTATATCCATTCAGATGTGTGGGGTTTTTCCACAGTTCCCTCACTTAGTGGAACGAGGTATTTTGTTTCCTTTATTGATGACTTTTCACATATGGTCTGGGTGAAAATACTGAAAAGTAAGGATAAAGTGTTTGAGGTCTTTAAGAAATGGAAGACAAAAGTTGAGAAGCAAACTAGAAGAAGCATCAAGAGGTTAAGAACCAATAATGGTGGTGAGTACACCAGTAAAACATTCTTAGAGTTTTGTGAGCATGAAGGCATTGAGAGACACTTTATTGTCAAGGGAACACCACAACAGAATGGACTTGTAGAGAGGATGAATCATACTCTACTGGAGAGGGCACTGTATATGTTATCTAATAATGGTTTGGATAAAGAATTCTGGGCAGAAACTGTCACGACCCACTATACGTGACGTCATGACCGGCACAGGAACCTCCGAGTATACCCTCCGTCGGTACACCCGACGTCCCGTCAGCCTAAAATACATATACGAATCCCCAAAAAGAAATAAAAGTACATCATTAACAACCAACTATCATGATCATAATGAAATAAAATATTACTTCTCCAAAGTTTTACAAACATAAGATTCCAAAGTCTTCAAAATGATACAAAACCCAACACATCCCAACTATGTGTTAAATATACTATTACTAGGTGTTATCATGTACATAATTATCAAAATACAAAACTAAATGTACAACACCTACATGAAACAAAAACAAGGGACGCTCCGCAGTCAAGCCTTCCCTTTTCCTTTTCTATCAGATCCTGAAAGAAGATGGTGAGGTGTGAGCTACAGCCAGCTCAGTGAATGTTATTTACAAGTGGCATATACGTGCATTTATAAAACATGGTAAGATCATAAAACAATTGAAATATCATGATGACGAAATATATTACATACATGCTAACATAATGCGTCAAGTCATACATAAGACGATGCATAACACTTTGTAGTCATGCTCATGCAATCCTAACACCTCCTGAGTATGGGGGTTTCAAGGCCTGGTGCGCGACACACAGCGCCCGAACACACACACAATACTCGTATTCTAATAGGGTTTATGGGGTCGTGCAGCACGTAGGATTAATTTAAACAAACCTACCCATACACAAGGCATAAAACCCTCTGCCAGGTACACAACTGGGATCGCCGCTAGACTTACGAGAATTCCCAAAAAGAGGAAATTCCAACTAGGGGCCTCAACCCAAATTGTCATCCCAATGAATTATGCTCAAATGAATTTCATGGAATATTAAAACATGCATACCATCATACATAAGTATTTAAAACATTTCTATACTACAATGCCACACATAAATAATCCAAAAGTAAAAGAACACTCACACTTGATTGGCTAAGTCTAGCCAATCCAATTGCCAAAACTCTCCAATTGACTAAACGGGTTCAAGATCAATCACAAGACTTAGAAATAACATGGTTCACACAACTGAAAATCAGTCATAAAGTGTGTCAAAACCCCATGTTCAAACCCAATCTAAAGTCAATTAGATTCTAAATTGATTACCCCCTTGAGCCAATTTCCATATTGCCCAACTTGATCATTTAGACTCAATTAAACTAAGATTGACCTAAATTGAATGTAATAGGGTGATCCTATGATCCAACCACTAATATACATGAAATTCAATTATAATTAGGGTAAATTAGACTATACATCAAGTCAATTTCATCAATTGACTAAGTCTTGGTCAAAATCCCCAATTAGGCCAATATAAAACATAAGGTCAAAATGAACTAAGTCATATCAATTTAACATGGGTCTTAACATTTTAAACTCATGATTCTACTTAATTTGGGTCCAATTAAACAATCCCCAAGTCAATTTCACAAATTGACTTGCTTTGGGTGAAAACTCCCAATTTGGGCAAAATCCCCAAATTACATGCAAAATTACCAAATACTTAGCCTAGATCAAAATTAGTCAATCTTAGGGTATTCATTATGTGAACCCACTGAATTCAATCATCAAACAACTCTAATCATGTCCAATTAGACCTACATTGCATAATTTTCCAGATTTTATATCAAGAGTATCAAAAGCCCCAAATCTGGAAATTTTCATACATATGCCCTATTGCCAATTTTACACTAGGGCACCATGTTCAACCATGAATTTTACTGATCTTGCAACATGGAATCATCCACAATGGCCACTAGATCAACATAGTTGACATGCAAACATTTTGAAAAAGTCTAAGGCCATAAACTAAGTTTAGGTCATTTGAACTAAACCTTCCAATTTCTTGCTAGAAATTGGGGCTTTCACCATTAGTGTACTCCTTACACTCTCTAATCACACATACGTGATATGCAAGACTCAACTCCAACTTTGGTCTTCCACCCATCCAAGGTTCATCACAATGCATGCATCAAAATGAAACCCTCATGCTCAAAATAAAACTATCATGCAACTAATAGAGAGATTCAAGGAAGAAATGGAGGAAAAATACAAACCTTAAGGTGTTCTTGAGCAAGAAACCACCAAACCCTAACTTTCCTCTCCTTTTCTCCTCTCCAGCACCTTTCTCTCTTTTTTGGCTGAGAAATGAGCAAATGAACCTAAAATCACGTTTTGGTTGCTTAAATAGATAAGCTTAGGCCCACAACTAAAAGTTGTCAAAATTATCACAAACCCAGATTTCCTGTTACAATACTGGTATTTAGACAGTCCATTTCTTGAAACATACTCACGATTTAAACATCTTAACATTCAAACGTTGAATGAGTAAGTTATCAACATTCTGGTAAACTTTAGGCTCAATCCAACGGTGGGATTGTGAGATCTATCTGTTTGATCAAAACTGCGCAAGAGAATCCCAGAATCCGTGAATCAGTGTTTTGGGTCTTATAACTCCAATTAGGTAACTCCAATTAAGATCTTCACCGTTCATAATGAAGATATATCATATAAGAATGATCTGACAAAATTTCAGCCCAATCAGACAACGGATCTAGGAGATCAAACCATTGATGTAAGTTGTGACAGAAATAGAAAGCTCCACTGGATCCAAAACACTGTTTTTGAAATGTTTTGACGTCGAACGGGTCTCCGAAATTTCATGCGTACCCTTTATGACCTAAAATCATGCAAAGACACTCGAACTTACGTACTTCGAGCATCAAAATACATATACACATACGCATACGAATACGTATAGGGTACACTAGGGGTCAAAATGACGTTACCTAAAGGCACGGGTGCTACAGAAACGGTGAATATAACTTGTTTCCTTGTTAACAGATCACCATCAACAACTATTGATTGTCAGACTCTACTTGAGGTATGGTCTGGTAATATTGCTGATTACAGTTCTTTGAGAGTGTTTGGATGTCTAGCTTACTATCATGTCAGGGAAAGTAAGATTGATCCCAGAGCTAAGAAAGCCATATTTATGGGTTATGCAGATGAAGTGAAAGGATACAGGTTATGATGTATTAATTTGCATAAGATTGTGATTAACAAGGATGTGACCTTCGATGAGTCTGCTTTGATGTCTGGTAAGCAGATGGATTCTCAGAAGGAGGATAAGGGTGATTCTGTGCAGGTGGAGTTCAATACTTCAGGAGAAAAATCAAAGAGTAATGTTGAGGAGATACCAGGTGGAGCCATTGAGCACCACCAACAACAACAACAATCCTTAGCTAGTGGCAGAGCTAAGAGGACAATTAAAGCACCAATTCGTTATGAGTTCAAAGAAATGGTGGCATATGCATTGACAATGTATGGAGACGATCCTTCCACTTTAAGGGAGGCAATGAGTGACAGTTGTTTTGAAAGATGGAAAGAAGCCATGGAGGATGAGATGAACTCATTAATGAAGAACCAAACTTGGGAACTTGTAGAGTTACCTAAGGGCCAGTTGGCTATTGGGTGCAAATGGGTGTATTCTAGGAAAGATGGTAATCCAAGATTAGATAGTGTGAGATATACAGCAAGATTGGTTGCCAAAAGGTATGCTCAGAGAGAAGGCGTGGACTACAATGAAGTGTTTTCTCCAGTTGTGAATCACACTTCTATCATAGTATTATTGGCATTAGTTGCATTATTTGTGTCAGGACGCTCTTGACGTAGGCTAACGTCATGACCGACACAGTATAATTTACACTGTATATACCTATATACAATATACAATACACTGTCAGCCTCAACGGGCATTCACAATAATTTCCAGAATTTTTAGAAATTTTGACAGCATCTCCCCATAAAATGGACATTTTACACTTTTCCCTGATATACCACAAATCAAATCATATATATATATAACTCATTCACAATATCCATTCGTGTCATTCATTCCACAATAAATAATCCTCCCAATATCACAAGCACTTCATAGCCCAAAATGTTCAAATACTATTCATTTCTCAAGCCATTTCATCCACCATGATCATATGATTAAATATATCATCATTAAACATTTCATAATCCAAATAACAAAACTCATATTCCCATTCAACCCAACTATGTGATAGTATATAAATATTAATGTGATAATTATACTTATCAAAATAAAGAAAAAGTAACCCATAACCTCCAATGCATACATACATATACCAGACGAATGCAATCACATGATTATCACTCACAGATTTTTTCTTTTTCCTTCGACTCGGTATGTGGCGACCCCGCACCCGAACCACCAACCCCGCAGGGAATGGCGTGCGGAATGCCGGGGTGGGACGCCCGGCGTAGGCATCTCCGACCACTCCTCAACTCCCGTGCGGTGGTTGAGGCCCTCAAAAGATACTAAACAAAACTACCAACCGTATTAATCATCCAAGACAAGAGATAATCCATAAAAATGAACCATAAATAAAATCATAATCCCTACAGTCCATTAAAATTGACATACACATAAAGTCCAAAATTGTGGGTACAAATAAAAAACGTCATATGCCCACATGGTCTATCTAACAAGTCCCAACTCACCCATACTACAATGTGGTAAGTGTTATAATTACATAATCCAAAATATAATACTTCATAATTTAAAACACAGTTCAATCAAAATCCTCTCAACTCACATCGAGGCTTTGGATTCTCTCGCAGGCAAGACCCTCAAGATATGACTACGCCTTTGCTCTTATTCGGGACAGAAGGACCTGAAAGAGGAAAATGAGGGTGAGCCAACGGTGCCCAGTGAATAGAATTCAAATATGCTATCAATACTCATCAATAAATATCATGTATGCATGTCAATGTGTAGCATGATTAAAAGCTCATAACATATAGATATCAAGCATTTATAATAAGTTCGATGCAAGTAAAAGCTTATCAATTTGGATCCACATTTCACATGCATTGGGATTACTAGTGCACGTCCATTTCACCGTACCGTTGACCCCAATCATGTTTATTTGAGGTTATTAGTGCACGTCTATTTCACCGTACCGTTGACCCCAATCATTTCTTTTTTAAAACCCTCCTATGACAAGGTTAAGTCCCCCTATTAGCCAGATAGATGGGCCCAACCAAAGTCATAAGGTTTTCTCAAATCAATGCATCATTCAAAACATTAGAACACATTCATGCTTTCAACATACAATATATATAAGTGATATGATGACATAAAAAATATAATCATAAATGAAGTCTACTCACAACCAAGCCTCGCGAGAGTATTTAACCACACACGACCACCAAACCGAATCAATCCAATCAAGATCCTGAAACATACATCAATATCCTACCATACATCAATTTCTATGCTCAATCACATAGACATTACACATCAACCCTAAATCAGTCCACATATAGACAATAGGCCTAAATCCCATCTAATCCCATCATTCAACTCAAATCACATGACTTAGGCCTCTAATGCATAGTTCTCATTCATAAACCATTATATTAATCAAAAATACTAATTTTCAATTCCTTAGGCATAAACATGCCCAAATTGGGTCACTTGATCACAAGTAGGCCTAACCCATGATATGGTCACAACCACCAA
This sequence comes from Paratinospora sagittata, assembly GCA_035771175.1. NCBI lineage: Eukaryota > Viridiplantae > Streptophyta > Magnoliopsida > Ranunculales > Menispermaceae > Paratinospora > Paratinospora sagittata. Next base: position 45,901,705 of record CM069602.1, on the reverse strand, counting down.
ATCAGTAGCATAATCAACCGTCATCATGCTTAATTAAACATAAGTTGCGTCAATTCAATGATTCTAGGCCAAAAGCATCAAAAGCCCTTAAATATGAAATTTTCCATACTTAGGCCATATTGCCGATTTACACTAGGTCACCATGTTCAGCCATGTATATCACTGATTTTGCATCATGGGTTCATCAACAATGACAACTAGGTCAACATAGTTGATATGCAAGCTATTTGGAAAGGTCTAAGTTCATATTCTAAATTTAGGTCTAATACAAGCAACCATACCAATTCTTCATTTAATATTCTGTTCAAATGTATCAATATACCAACAGAAATATGTAATCACAAAATAAACCATACAGATTGAATTATGTGAAGAAACAAACCTTCTGTCCAAATATCAGCCCAATCCAACGGTGGACAGAAAAGATAAGTATCTTTGATGAACAAGTCTTTAATCAAACAATTTCTCCTTTCTTGCTGCAAATACTCGAACTCAGATGACTATATCACACAACATACTTAACCCATAAACATCTTCACCGTTCTGAATTCAGAAATATCAGTTTTAAACTACATACCCAAATTTGATATCCATCCAACAGTAGAGTGAGGATATCTATAAGTTTGAGCGAAACGGCGCAAGAAATCCAGACTTTCCAACCAGCTTTGTTTGAGAGGTTAGATCTCTTAGACGAAACCTCTAATCAAGATCTCCACTGTTCAGAATGTAGAAATATCCGTTGTAAACTACATACCAAAATTTGATAACCATCCAATCGTAGATTGAGGCAATCTATAAGTTTGAGCGAAATGGCGCGAGAAATCCAAACTTTCCGACCAGCTTTGTTTGAGAGGTTAGATCTCTTAGACGAAACCTCTAATCAAGATCTCCACCGTTCAGACTGCAAAACCATAAGCTACAAACTTGTTGAAAAACTTTGAGCTCAATCTGACCATATATACTAAGAATCCATCACTTTGATGAAAACGTTGCAGAGATTTTCCTCAAGCAACTCCTTCTTTCTTTCTCTTCTTCTTTCCTTTCTCTTCTTTTCTTTTATTTTTTTTCCTTTCTCTCCACTCACCTCACTTTCTAGCACTTCCTTGATTCCCTCCACTCATTCTAGCACTTCCTTGATTCCCTCCACTCGCCTCACTTTCTAGCACTTCCTTGGAGAAGAGAAGTGGGCATGAGACACTTGTCCACTTTCATGTACCAACCTTCACATGTGTTGGTCTCATACTACCCATACCAACCACATGTACTTTAATCAATCTCATGCTTCCATGTATTTTAAATGTCCAATCCATTTAATACACCAAATTTTCATTCTCATTTATCCTTTTATTCAATCAATCCTAACCCATATCAATTCATGGTTTAATGGACCCATGCATAAATAATAACATATGCATTATACTTTAATTTAACATGACCCATATACAATTTATAATACACATATTTATATACATTATCAAGCATCAACTATACAAACATTAAACAACCATCAAACAAACACCAACCATATCAAGTCAACACATAGAGTTTGGGCAAAGTGCAATTGGGTTATGGGCTAGATGAAATAATTTTCGGGGCGTCACATCACACCTACCTTAGAATATATCTCTTGATATGGCAATCATATGCATTTAGGGAAACATGACATTTAAAATCATTTAAAACAATTATTAAACACATTCATCATTTAACGAATATTTCATACATGTCAACAACATAGATTTCATTAATTTTCAAGAAAACAATGCATCATTTTCAACTAAAACCACAATTTCCCTCCTTCTCGTAATGGAGCGGGTATGAACTCTTTATTATGCACCGATAAAGAGCATACGCTTAGACCTCACATTACTCAATTCATAGTCATTTCAAGGATCTCTAATCCTTGTTAGGACAGACCTACTGACAATGAGGTTACGCATAACACTCATCCGGGTCTAATTCCTAACGAAATGACACTAACTTGCCTTTGCAAGTCTCACATGCTCCAATGCTAAAAGAAATTATTTATGAATGCAAATTAAAACACAATACAACAATATATACATAGCATATTTACATTCAAACATTTCATATATATATATATAATGCCATACAAGAACCAAATCAAGAAAATATACTCATAGGACAAGACTTTCCAACTTAAATATAATCACCGTCGCTTTCGAGTCTAGTTCCTATTTAAATCCAACTAACTCAACCTGTCACAATCACTCCATAATTCAATTTCATTTATTCATATCTATTTATATATTTAATTTTTCAACTCACTTCAAATCACTAATAATAAAGATCAACCTGAAAAATATTATACACATTCTGTGAATTTAGATTCCAACTCAATTTAGGACTTATAGGCAGTTAAAAAACTACTATCTGGTTTTTGTGGTCAATCTAGATATTTTCACAAGAAAGAATAGTGAAAATACATTTCCAATTCGTATTTTCATTAGTTCTCAGTTTTATTTTTCTCCTGGAACATATATCAATTTTATTAAAAATATAATACATTCCTAAAATTATTCTGTCCACATCGACACGTGTAAAATCAGTCATACTACCATTCTACTACCTTCAACAGGTATTTTACTAAGGTTTTACACGTTCGTGAAGGTCACGAAAGTAAATTTTACTTACCAAAATCATATATTTAGTTACTAAAAATAGCAAATCATATCCAAAATAACAATCTTGGTATTGAAACGTCTGAAATTCAGTTCTTTACGATTCTATGATCTCAAACCAAAGTTTCACTGGATTCCAATTCCATTTTATTCACTGGAAATAATCATAGTACTGTTCACGGAGCTGTTTACATCACTGTTTATTGAAAACATGGATAATTTTTACTAAAATTGTCAAACAGTCTCCAAAAATCATGAAATTAGCATCAATGGACTCACAACAGTTCATTCTACCATTCTATAGCCTTAACCTGGAGTTTCATCGGGTTTTAATATGATTCAGAAGGTTTCTAATATAAACTCTAACTTCCAATAAACTTCCAACAGCCATAAAAATTTCAAATGAACAAATAAATGAAATCTAACTACATATTCGAGGCTACTACAACAACCCTTCGAGTAAATTTTCATTCAAGTTGGGTCAAAATCCCAATTTTGAAAACATTGTAAAACAGCTCCCATAACTAAAATTACTCTGCTAGAATCGTCATACACTAGTTAAAGATCAATTTCACGACGAAAAATAGCAAAAACAGCTTATCGGCACATCGGATTTGGCTGCGAATCCATTGTTTCCCCTTTTTCGTCTCCCCGTTCTTGTTCTTTCCTTTCTCTTTTTTTTTTTTTGACGTTGGTGAGAGTTTGAGATTAGATTAGAAATGAGATGATAAGTATATATATAAAAAATGATCCTATGCACCTCATCTAACTTAATAAAGCAACTTCCCAATCTTAATATTTAACTTTCATTCATTAAATCATACTACAATCCACATATTTAATGAACCAACCCCATTCACCTTATTAAACTTATATTATTCATTTAATAATTTTATTTATTTGCTCATACCCCTTAAATATAGCATGTATTTTCATACACGCGTATATTTGGCTCCTAAGTATAAAAAACGCATAATATATGTCTCGATATACGCGTAATTCAACGAATGTATTTAATTAAACTACGAGGTGTTACAATTTGACTTGGAGTTGGAACAATTAGATGTCAAGACAACTTTCTTACATGCGGACTTGGATGAGACAATTTACATGAAGCAGCCTGAAGGCTTTGAGGTTGCTGGTAAGAGTGATCATGTGTGCAAATTTAAAAAGTCCTTATATGGGCTTAAGCAGTCACCTAGACAGTGGTACAAGAAGTTTGATACCTTCATGATCAGGCAGGGATACATGAGGAGCAAGTATGACAGTTGTGTCTACTTTCTGAAGCTTCCAAATGACTCCTACGTTTATTTACTCTTGTATGTTGATGACATGCTAATTGCTGCTAAGAGCATGGATGAGATCAACAGGTTAAAATCTCAACTGAGTCAAGAGTTTGAGATGAAAGATTTGGGTGCAGTTAAGAATATTCTTGGTATGAAGATATATAGAGAAAGGAAAAAGGGCAAGTTATATCTGTCAGAGAAAATACTTGGAGAAAGTTCTTTTAAGGTTTGAAATGGAGAACTCTTAGCCAATGAGTACTCCATTGGCAGCTCATTTTTGACTTTCAACAGATATGTCTTTGAGCACCGATGAAGAGCGTGAGTACATGATTCATGTTCCATATGCTAGTGCAGTGGGTAGCTTGATGTATGCTATGGTGTGCACTAGGCCAGACATTTCACATGCAGTGAGTGTTGTCAGTAGATATATGGCAGATCTTGGAAAACAGCATTGGCAAGCAGTGAAATGGTTGTTGCGATATCTTCGAGGTACATTGGATGTAGGATTGGTTTTCCAGTGGAATAGTGGTACAGGTTCACTTGTCAATGGTTATGTGGATTCTGATTATGTTGGTGATTTAGACAAGCGACATTCCACTAAAGAGTACGTGTTCACTTTGGCACGTGGTCCTATCAGTTTGAGGTGTATGTTGCAGACTCTAGTTGCTTTATCTACTACTGAGGCAGAGTATATGGCAGTGACAGAGGCTGTGAAGGAGGATTTACGGCTCCGAGGTTTGATTGGTGACTTGGGGATTACCCTGGAGAGTGTACTAGTTCATTGCGACAGTCAGAGTGCCATTCACTTGGCTAAGAATCAATTGCATCATGCCATAACCAAGCATATTGATGTTCGTTTCTATTTTGTTCGTGAGATTATCGAGGATGGTGAGATTTCTTTACAGAAGATCAGTACCAATGATAATCCTGCAGATATGCTGACAAAGACAGTCACAGTGGTCAAGTTTGAGCATTGCTTAAACTTGATCAATATCCTACAGTGTTGAGAGCCTCGAGGGGCACGTTTGGAGATGTTGATTGGTTGATTGGCTAGTGGCTTGTAGTGGTCCTCGCCAAGGTGGAGATTGTTATATATAGTGTGTGGCTCGGCCATTTTGTGGGCCCGAGGACTTTCTATTTATGAGTTTCTATTTTATTGGTTTTCTTGAATATATTGGTTTCCTGAACTGAGTAAGAAACTTTTCTACTCTGAATTGAAAACTAAGTCTATAGCTCTCTATATATATATCATTGGGGATTGAGAGGTAAGAGTGAAAAATAGAGAGACTTGTAAGTACTGTACTGAATTCTCCCATATTAGTAAAATCTTCACCTCTCGTGGACGTAGGCGGATCTTCACCGAACAACGTAAATCTATATGCATTCTTCTTGTTGCTTTGATTTACATTTGTGTGTGCGTGTTTGTGTTTGTTCCGCTGCATAAATCTCAACATTAACCAGCAGAGTTAATGACGAATAGCTAAAAAAAAATAAATTATGATGTCATCATTAGCCAATTTTCAATTAAGTCATATTAATTAAATAATTACTTATATTTGAGATCCATGAAAGCAAGAAAATACCAAATATCTATCTATCTATCAATCTATGTATATATATATATATATATTGCAAAATAAATTTCTTGATATTGCAGGATTCTTCTACCTTCTTTTACTTCTTTTTTTTTTTTTTTTTTAAAATTAAAAGACATTCACAAGCTAAAAGAGTGATCAATAAGGTGATCTAATTAAGCTTCACAAACATCAGTAGCTCAAAAAAAAAAAAAAAAAAGAATCTGGAGCTCAAAGAAGATCAAATTAGCAAATATGCCTTTCCATGTCCCATATACTATTCCTTATTAAACCCAACTTTACATTTTCCATTGCTAAATCAAGATAATTCTTTCAATTAGAAATTATATAAAATAGAAAACAAATACATAATTAGAGAAAAAAAAAAAAAGGTACTACTACTTGGAGTAGTTGTTCTTCAGAAGGCAGATAATTCACGAGAAGACTTGAGAGCCTTGTAAATTTCCACAATCAATTTAGCCTCAAATTCCTCAGCCTTCTTAGTATTAATTCTTTCAGTTTGTCTAGCTTTAGGAATCCTCTTATTCCCAAAAAAGCTATCATTTCCTGCCCATCCAACCATCATATTAACATAACAATCCCTTAGCCTTGCAAGAATCTTTATTGGAGAAAATACCATCTTCCATTTCAACTTGGGCATCACTCTTATCTTCCAAAACCTTCTATTATTACTACTCTTCTCTCCTCCAAATCTTGCAACCTTCATGTTTCTTCTACCAGTTAATGCTCCATCAAGTCGCTGGTATCTTCTTCTTCTCCAGTATCTCCTCAACCTTCCATTGAAGGGATTCTCAAGAATCTCCGTCATCATCTTCTTCTTCTTCTTTTTCTTGTTCTAATGTTTGATTAATTTGCAAGGCATTAGAGAGAGTGAACTCATTTAAATACAAGTCATGAAGATAAAGGCATATATATGGATCTGGTGCTCCGGAAGTTGTTTAGTTTAACTGAGAAGCTTTGTGGGTTTATGCCAGCAATGATAGAAGGGTTGGAGATTTGGATAATATAGGATGTTTGTGGTGTACAGGATCTTTGCTCTTTTTTTAAATAGTCAATAAAAGGCCCATGAATGGTTCTATGGGTCAAAGAAGGAAGAAGACTGTAATTTCTTAGTGACTTCCGTCTGTTGTATTGTTTGTTTCCTTGGTTGGTTCTTAATAAATCTTTTATCTTTTTAAAAAACAAATAACTAATTAAGGTAATCCCTCTCCTTCCTACTTTTCTTGCTTTGTTATAATATTACTTAATTAAGTGCAAATATATTTGCTTTTTACTTTTTTTTTCTTTTCTTTTTTAACTTTAATTTTGTTGGGTTGTTTTTTGTGTAAAAAAGTAGATTAGGTCCAAGTACAAGATTTATGCTTGTTTTTAAATGCAATTTGGGAGTCTTGATATCTTAAAATAAATCCTTATATATTGTAGAAGTATGAAAGTTTTACTCATCCGGTTGCAGCGCAATTGATGAGAGCAGTTGCGTCTTAATAGATTGAGGGGTCTGGTCAGAAATTTGAGCCCTCACAATAATATATACTGATGAGAAGGTATTAACTATCCATTTTCTCAAAGTGTCAAACTTTAAATTAGTCTCCCTTTTACAAAAGAGTTAGCTGTAGACATTGGAAAAAAAAAAAAAGTATGAAAATTTGATGAAGAGAAATAATTCTAATCTTAATTTTTTGATTTTTGATTTATGATGAGGTGCATGGTTATACATATAATATTAGGAAAATGACATTGCCATGTGTAATGGCAGTAAAAAGAGAACCAACCAACAATTATATTCAGATTTGATAATGGCCACGCAAAACATGTGGCTTCAATTTTCATTAGTACACTACACTACATGGAGAAAGTCCGTTAACATTTGAAATGTGTGCAAAATAGGAAAAATGGCTATTGTGATTTTTTTTTTTTTTTTGAATCAAGTACTTTTTATGATTATATATATTCGAAATATTAAGATAATTAATGGAATATAATTAAATATGAGCGTTTAGGACTTGCACAAAAACAAATTTTTAGTTCATGATTTTTTTTAATTATATTAAACATTAAACAATATTAACATGAATTCTTTGATCAATAAACGATATTTACATGTACTTAGGAAAACAGAAATATTTTCACTATTTCATGTTTAATATATGTTTTTGGGTTCAAATAAGTCTTTTTTTGTTTTTAATTTCATCTTTGAAAAAAATACATACATTAATTCATATTAGATATGGTTTTATTTACCTTTTAAAAAAAAAGATATAGTTTTATTTAATTTAAAAATGATATGTAAATATGTCATTATGTAATATCGCAGAGTCGTTTTAGAGTCATTTTGATCAATTCTTAAATAGTTTGTTATAGATGTGAATTAATGAAACGAATTCCAATCACTGTCTCTTTAATTTAAATTTAAATGGTCTTAATGAAAAATTAAATAAAAAATGGTGTTTTAATTTGGGGCTCTCCATCAAGTACCCTAACCCCAAATAGAGAGGGTATAAAATATTGAAGATTAAGTCAATCATCATGAATGAATGACAGGTAAGATTTATAATTTAAGATTTAATATTGTGATTCATGATAATCTTGAGTATTTATTTTCATCAATTGGTATCAAAGTAACATGATGAATCACAATATAAAATCTTAAATTATAAATCTTGTTATTCACATTTATTAAATTAATTTTTAACCTTTTATACGCTCTCTATTTAGTGTTACGGTTGATGAAGAGGCCAAAATTAAAATACCATGGTATTTATTAATTTAACATGAAAGGTTGGAATCATTCAAATTCAAATTAAAAAGACGCTATTGAAATTCATTCCATCAACCCACGTCCATAGCCAACTATTTAGAGATTGACCCAAATAACTTTTTAATATTAGATAATAACATATTTACATATTGATCTTATAAATTAAATAAAACCATATCTACCGTTCTCTCACTTGATTTTATTTAATTAATAAGATTATTAATTAACAAAGACCATCATCTAATATTAATTATTTTCTATTAGCTAGACACATTGGATGATGCCCTTGTATCATGGATGTGCTTAAAAATGTCTCCCATCATCGTCCTTGAGGACCACTTTCATTGTTTCCTCTTCCTTATTTATAGGACAAACCCTGCACCCTATGGTTTGTTGGCCTAGTTGATGTCTTGTCCATTAATTCATGCAATGAAACAGAATCAAAGGTTTGTGGCTATTGAACCTTAAAAGTTACACATTTCAAACGTTTACCAAATTCTATTTCATATGTAAACCATAGCTGTTTATAATTGATTTTCTTTTCAATCATGCTCTATATCATGCTTCGAAGAAGGTTAATGGTGCATAAATATTAGTATTTTAAAAAGTATTACTCTAACTTTATTATTTAGGAACAAACCCTTGTGTGCCTAATTTTATTGGACCTTATTGCCTACCAAAAACATTAACTTTACTCGCATACTTTATAAATTTTCAACAATGATATATAACATCTGTGCTGTTGGTGGGTGTTACACCAAAAATTAAACCAACTCCGAGTCATAACACAAAGTTGTGTCAGAACTAGGAACAATGCCTCGACCAAGGCCAAAACACACTTTGCCTTGGCCAAGGCCGAGGTGCAACATGCCTCTGCCAATGACCGACGCACCACATGCCTTGCCTCAGTCAACGGCCAAACGCACCGCATGCCTCGGTCAATGGCCGAGCATCACAAGCCTCGGCCAACCTCGTGCCTCGGCCATGGCCGTGGCAACTCCATGCCCCGACCGAAGAATCCTTCTCAGCCACAATCAAGGGCAACCACAATCGTAACCTTGAATATCCTTCTCAACATATTGATTGTAACTTGGATATTGCACGTAACGGATCTCGAGACACAGAATTATAAACCAACTGTTGGTAAGGAAAGACAAATCACTCCCACTGATGGAGCACAACATTAAATGCAAAAAACACTCCCCTCTCATTCTAAAAAGGGACCTCATTCTTCAGCAATAGGTATGTTCTAAGCCTCTAACTCTCTACATTTTTACTTTTTATCCTACATAATCTAACTTAGGCACCGGAGTGGCTTTGATGACACCTACCCGGTGTCACCACCTTTTGCAAGTTCTGAACGAGGCGATCCCGTAGGAGGACTTTGGGAGAGGAGCAAATAGAATTCATACTTAGTCAGCCAATATCAGTCCTCGATTGAATGTGCGAGATTTTTGGCTAAATCAGTGGGTATATATATTTAGAATTACCCACATTATATTGTAAATTCCATGCTCTTAACTTGTTGTTAACGGGGTTTTGACTTCCCTTAAATCTTGGTGAGCCCTTCGGGTTTGTTTATTAGTCATATAAGAGTCAGCATGGGACACAGACTATCTCGGAATCAATCTTGTTTGTACCATATGCAAGCTCATCATATCATAGCAAAGTTTATGTTTGTGGGCCCTTCGAGTTTGTTTATTAGTCATATAAATGCATGTGACACCAATTCTGTCAAAATTGATCTTGTTATACCATCTTTCTGCTCGTCAGATTGGAACAATGTCTATAATGCTGTAATATAATGTTCTCCCCTAAAATGAAAAAAGAAAAAAAAAATCTTAGAAAAATAACAAAGTGGCTAGGTGACCAATTTTCCTCCATTGGCATAACCTATGTCACTGGGTAACCCTTCTTTTCTACAACAATATTATCTATTTATTTTTAATATTCATATATTGCATTATTAAGACATATCTTCATATATATAACACATTAATATGAAGTGTGAATGATGTTGGTTTTAGTCAAAGGCCTAAAGCTCATTTTCTTTTCAAGCTTAATCTCATGTCATGTGAATGCAAATCTTTCATGATACAAGCATGGGCTAGCTTCTTGTTGCATGATTTTCTATTTTTTTATTCTATTTTCTTCATATGATTTACTTGGTACATAGAATTTAACATTTGACTTTAATGCAATTAATGCTTAGAATTAAATTAAGCATTGGCTTCTTGTTGCATGATTTTCTATATTTTGATTCTATTTTCTTCATATGGTTTACTAATTGATACATAGAATTTAACATTTGACTTTAATGCAATTAATGCTTAGAATTATTATCTCCCACGTCGCTATTGTCAAGTGCAAGATCCCTTTTATCCTTGGCCTTTTGTACTTGTGTGGTTGCTATTCTTCAATGACATTAATATACTTTTCACATTTCGTTCCCTTTTTTTCAATACTTCAAAAAAGTTGGCTTGTGGCAGATTGATTAATTTTTGTATTGATTTGATGATTTCAATTTATTAATTCTGTCAATGTGAAAAGGGTAACTTGAGTATTGAAAATATACTAAACGACGTGCATTCTATATATATATATATATATATATATATATATATATATATATATATATATATATATATATTTATTTTTTTAAAAAAATACAATATTTTATATGTGAAGTGTAAGAAACTTATAACCTCAAAAGTATATTGAATATTGAAGTCACATAATTAGAACCATTTTGTCAAAGTTACCTGATCTAGATAAATTAATGATAAAATATAGTTTTTAAATAGATTATTGATGAGTAAATAAAAAATACATTAATTTGATAAGTTTGACTAAATGTGGTAGCTAGCTAGACCAAATTCCTTTGCTCGCCATGAACAAGGGCATCTCAAATATTTATTTGACTATTGAACTTTTGATGATAGCTCGATATATATTGTTTATTACATTTAGATTGAGCGATTTTTAATATAACATTACAACTTTAATTTTATGAGAGGTCTTGAGTTTAAGTCTCATTACTGCATCTGTATATTTTTAGTTGCATAATTAATATTTTTTTTTTATCTTTTTACTTTTGCTCTCCACATACAGAATGAAGCTGTATGTAAAAGAAAAATGTTGATAATAGCTTTATATGTAATATTGCTAGACTCTTATGTGACAGTTATAACTTTTAAGTTAAAGTAATTTTTAACAAGTGTACCATAAAATTAAGTCCTTAGTGATCATCAAAAATATAATTAAAAAAGTATTTTTTTATAGTGAATGATTTGGACGTACGAATAGGGTATTCTACTCAAGATTAGGTAGAATCATCAAATATTCTTATCCTTGATAAAGTCAGATTCAAACAAAACATATATATATTAATTATAAAAATGCTGATCTAATCAAATACGTCAGCTATTGTATTTACATGCAAGCAGCATTTAACCAAACAAAACTATCCCAGTCAAGATAAGAAATGGGTCCAAAAACAATCTGACCAGCAAACACAAGCAGCCGAGTCTTTTTCCTTTTTTTTTAATAATTCTCTCCTCAATTATATGAATATTGATGAATCGCCACGCTTTGTTGACTAGAAATTCCACCAACTTCACGTGGCCATGGCCACCTTTAGGATCACATATGATAAAAGAGTAATGTTAATTAACGTTATTTTTTAATGTTAGTATTTACTATTTTTTGGTTATTAAAATATTATATAATATATATGTATTTTTAAAATATTTTTAAGTATTAGATATAAGTATTAAGAAATAATGTTGACATTTAATATACATAAAATATTTTTTTATTATAAATATTGTTATTCAAGAGCATCAATTTAAAGCTACTTTTGGGGAAATCTCAATTAGTAGAGCACATTTTCTCATAATCTTACTAAGTAAATATTATCTTTTTGAATATTAATGAGGTAATTAACTTATCAAAATAAAACTAACAAAAAAAAGTGATACGTCCAGAAATAATTTTTTTTTTGGAAAGGAAAAGAAGGGGAACACCCAGCAAGAACAACTAGCACACTACATCTCTAACTCTCCTAGGCCAGGTAACCCCAGTTGCATCTTCCCTCAAAATATTGAATAACCCACGGGGAGGGGAAGACAGGATACACACTTCCCGATTGAACTTCAAAGCCTCAGTAGCCAAATAGTCTGCTGCTCTATTACCTTCTCTGTAAATGTGCTCAACTTGAACAATCCAATCTCTCTGAAGGAGTCTTCTACACTCATTTACCAAGTTGGAAAGGCTAAGCTGCGGCATACTGTTGCCTTTTAACCAACCAGCCACCATAGCCGAATCTGTTTCGAAAACTATAGAACGATGGCCCTCCTCCCAAGCAAGACGTAAGCCATGAACAGCAGCCCATAATTCAGCTTCAGTTGCAGTACAAGAACCAATATTAGCCACAAACCCCCTCAACCACATACCACGATAGTCACGGAGAAGACCGCCACCCCCTGCTCGCGATGAAGCATTCTTAAGACATCCATCAGTATTAAGCTTAGTCCAACCATGGTTGGGAGCACACCAGCCTACCATCTTCACCCTTTCTATCAGATCAGCACCATGGACCGCCGTTTTGTCTCGAAAAACATGAATGATTTCAGCCACTTTCCCTTTAAGCCAAGCCATGCTATACTCGAAGTGAAAACGAAGATTACGAAAAGCTAAATCATTCCTCCATTTCCAAAGAGCCCACACGGCAACTGTAAAGTAGGAAGCCCAGTCATAGTCAACATTACAATCATTAACGCCAGCAAGATTATGAGCAAGCCAGCTTTGGAAATCCAAATGGCTCTGAAGATGATACTCAACTGGCTGCAAGAGACGCTTCCATAATTGCACGGCTCTAGAGCAATTTCGAAAAATATGATCAACATCCTCGATACATCCCACACATTCAATACAGTCAGATGCCATGGTGAAACCCCTTTTCATCCGCTCAGCATTGCACATGATCTTTCGATGCGCAACCATCCATAAAAAAGTCTTGCATCTTTGAGGAACTTTAAGCTTCCAAATCATCCTCCAAAGGGAAGTAGGATCTCCCATAAGAGTTCCAATAGAAATAGTATAAGCAGAGGACACCGTTAATATGCCACTCTTAGAAGCTCCCCAACATATGTCATCTGCAACCTCCTCCTCATCCCATAAGAGCACAGCAGCAAGTTTATTTTCAATCTCAAAAAGGAGTAAACCTGATAGAGCATTCCAGTCCCACCCTGAACCCTTCACCCAATAGCTTGTGACAGGCCTATACATCTCCACCAAACTCAAATCCCGCATTTTCATATTGATTAAGGCCACCTCACCTACCCATGTATCAAGCCAAAAAAGAGTGTCCTGACCATTACGAACTAGAGCCCGCACTCCGCTACGTGAAATAGGCGAGGCTTTAACAATGCCCCGCCACGCATTGGAAGCCCCATTCTTAGGCTGCAACCTATCAATAGTAGCATCCCGATGCAGATACTTCATGGAAACAACTCTGGCCCAAAAGCTATTCTTATCTGTAATTAGTCTCCATCCCAATTTGGCCAAAAGAGCCAAGTTCATATAAGCCATACTCTTAATGCCAAGACCACCGTCCTCCATAGGTTTGATGATGATTTCCCACTTAATGAGGTTGACGCCCTGCTTCTCAGTAGACCCTCCCCATAGAAAACGTCGAACTAATTTATCAATGGTATTACACACCCCTATTGGTAACATCATAGTCTGCATGATGTACATGGGAATAGAGTTAAGCACCGATTTAACTAGAACCAATCTACCCGCAAAGGACAAGAATTTTGTCTTCCACCCCTCCAATCGAGTAGTCACTCTCTCAATGATGTACTGAAAGTCAGCAGGTCGGACCCTCCCATGAATGGAGGGAGCACCAAGATACCGACCCAAGTTGTCCGTAAGGGGAATACCAGAAATAGTAGATATGTCTTGAGCCACCGCAAGCTCCACATTGTGAGATACAAATATATGAGATTTCTGGTAGTTAACTCTTTGACCCGAGTACGCACAAAATAAATCCAGGCACTTCATAATAACCTTTATCTGCTCTGTAGATGCTTCCGCAACAAAACCATATCATCTGCAAAGAAAAGGTGGGAGATAGAAGGACCATTACGAGAAAGCTGTATGGGTTTCCATTCCTTTCGCTCCACTGCCCCATTAATCAAATGACCCAATCTTTCAATACACAGAACAAAAAGATAAGGCGAAATTTCATCCCCTTGCCGAACTCCGCGCTCAGGAGAGAAACAATCCAAAAGATCCCCATTCCAGACAATCGACATCCTAGAGGATGAGACACAATGCATCACATTTCGGATCCACCCATCACCAAGACCAATCTCCTTCAACGAGTCTTCAATAAAATCCCAAGATAATCGATCATAGGCCTTTTCAAGATCAATCTTAATTGCCATATGAGATACACCACTCTTCTTAGTTCTCATTGAATGAAGGACTTCTTGATACACAATGACATTATCTGTAATTTGGCGACCAGGAACAAAGCTGCTTTGGTTGGGAGAAACAAGACTAGGGAGGATCATCTTTAGCCTATTTGTCATAGCTTTTGTAATCACTTTATAGCCCACGTTGCAGAGACTTATAGGTCTAAGCTGGGTCAATAATTCCAGATGCTGAACCTTCGGTACTAATACCAACAGAGTATCATTGATCCCATCTGGAAGCTTTCCTGACAACCAAAAGTCTTGAACAAGCTTGTAGACAGAAGGCCCCACTGTAGGCCAGAGGCGTTGATAAAAACCTGCATGAATACCATCCGGGCCTGGCGCTTTGAAGGGAGCCATCTCAAATAAAGCCTGACGAATCTCTTCAATCTCAAAGGGCTGATGAATCCTTGCCATGACAGCACCATCTAGAATTGGAAAGCCCCCTTTAGGAAAATCAGACATATCCCCGCAAGGTTCTTTTGAAAATAACCTGGTATAAAAATCTTGAATTAGATGCTTCAATTGAGCTGAATCTGAAACCCAATTTCCATCTGCACCTTTTATCCTCTCAATGACATTCCTGCTCTGACGAATGACTGTTGTAGCGTGATAGAACTTGGTATTGCGGTCACCCGAAAGGATCCAGTCGGCTCTAGATTTCTGAAACCACGAACGTTCTTCTTGATACAGAACAAGGTCCAGCTCCTTCTTAAGCTTAGACTCCAAAAGATGAATACGGTGTGTAGGGTGTTTAGATAAGACACGTTGAATGCCTGCAAGTCTCGCCCAGAGCCTCTTCTTCCTCCTAGAAATACTCCCAAACTCGGTACTATTCCATGAAGTAAGAACCGAGGCTATATGCCGATTATTTGTATCCAAAGATCGGTCACGACTCCAATTCTCCTTAATGACATTGTAAAATCCCGGATGAGTCAGCCAAGCTGCCTGAAATTTAAACTGCGTTGGCCTCACAGTGGCACTTGAACCCTTTAAACGAACCAAGATAGGAACATGGTCGGAGTGATGTTTAGGAAGGTGAAACACTCTAGCGTCCTCAAACATATGCCTCCAAGCTAAATTACATAAAACTCGATCCAGGCGAGCTCCCTTAAACTGATCCCCTATACCCCTACTCCAAGTATAGGCTTGTCCGGAGAATCCCATGTCCAGCAAATCATGATCAAATATCCAATCCCCAAAACCGGAGCTGCCATGATGAGCCACAGCATTCCCACTACTAACTTCTTCGGAACATACCACCGCATTAAAATCACCCGCAATAATCCAAGGCTCATTCATATCAAAAACATTCTTATTAAGATCCCTCCATAACAGCTTCTTCAAGCTGGCTGTAGGACTACCATTGTGGCGGCCCCGCGCCCCGGACCACCAACCCCGCAGGGAATGACATGCGGAATGCCGGGGCGGGACGCCCGGCGTAGGCATCTCTGACCACTTCTCAACTCCCGTGAGGTGGTTGAGACCCTACAAGCCTTATCCCAAACAACGATATGATATCAAAAGGTATTAAACAAAACTACCCACCGTATTAATCATCAAAGACAAGGGATAATCCATAAAAATGAACCATAAATAAAATCATAATCCCTACAGTCCATTAAGATTGACATACACATAAAGTCTAAAATTGTGGGTACAAATAAAAACCGTCATATGCCCACATGGTTTATCTAACAAGTCCCAACTCACCCATACTACAATGTGGTAAGTGTTATAATTACATAATCCAAAATATAATACTTCATAGTTTAAACACAATTCAATCAAAATGCCTCACAACTCACATCGAGGCTTTGGATTCTCTCGCAGGCAAGGCCCTCAAGATATAACTACTCCTTTGCCCTTATTCGGGACAGAAGGACCTGAAAGAGGAAAATGAAGGTGAGCCAACGGTGCCCAGTGAATAGAATTCAAATATGCTATCAATACTCATCAATAAATATCATGTATGCATGTCGATGTGTAGCATGATTAAAAGCTCATAACTTATAGATATCAAGCATTTATAATAAGTTCGATGCAAGTAAAAGCTTATCAATTTGGATCCACATTCCACATGCCTTGGGTTACTAGTACACGTCTATTTCACCGTGCCGTTGATCCCAATCATGTTTATTTGGGTTACTAGTACACGTCTATTTCACCGTGCCGTTGATCCCAATCATTTCCTTCTTAAAACCCTCCTATGACAAGGTCAAGTCCCCCTATTAGCCAGATAGATGGGCCCAACCAAAGTCATAAGGTTTCCTCAAATCAATGCATCATTCAAAACATTAGAACACATTCATGCTTTCAACATACAATATATATAAGTGATATGATGACATAAATGATATAATCATAAGTGAAGTCTACTCACAACCAAGCCTCGCGAGTGTACTTAACCACACACGATCACCAAACCGAATCAACCCAATCAAGATCCTGAAACATTCATCAATATCCTACCATACATCAATTTCTATGCTCAATCACGTAGACATTACACATCAACCCTAAATCAGCCCACATATAAACAATAGGCCTAAATCTCATCTAATCCCATCATTCAACTCAAATCACATGACTTAGGCCTCTAATGCATAGTTCTCATACATAAACCATTCTATTAATCAAAAATACTGATTTTCAATTCCTTTAGGCATAAACATGCCCAAATTGGGTCACTTGATCACAAGTAGGCCTAACCCATGATATGGTCACAACCACCAAATCAGTAGCATAATCAACCATAATCATGCTTAATTAAACATAAGTTGCATCAATTCAATGATTCTAAGCCAAAAGCATCAAAAGCCCTAAAATATGAAATTTTCCATACTTAGGCCATATTGTCGATTTACACTAGGTCACCATGTTCAGCCATGTATATCACTGATTTTGCATCATGGGTTCATCAACAATGGCAACTAGGTCAACATAGTTGACACGCAAGCTATTTGGAAAGGTCTAAGTTCATATTCTAAATGTAGGTCTAATACAAACAACCCTACCAATTCTTCACATGTATTATTCTGTTCAGATGTATCAATCTACTAACAGAAATATGTAATCACAAAATCAACCGTACAGATTGAAGTATGTGAAGAAACAAACCTTCTGTCCAAATATCAGCCCAATCCAACGGTGGACCGAAAAGATATATATCTTTGATGAACAAGTATCTAATCAGACAGTTTCTCCTTTCCTGCTGCAAATACCCAAACTCAGATGGCTATATCACACAAAATACTAAACGTATAAACATCTCCACCGTCAGAATACAGAAAGATCAGTTATAAACTACATACCCAAATTTGATATCCATCCAACGGTAGATTTAGGATATCTACAAGTTTGACCGAAACGGGACGAGAAACCCAGAAATTCCGACCAGCTTCGTTTGAGAGGTTATATCTCTTAGAAAAAGCCTCTAATTAAGATCTCCACCGTTCAGACTGTAGAAATATCAGTTTTAAACCACATACCCAAATTTGGTAGCCATCTAACGGTAGATTTAGGAGATATCTAAGTTTTAGCGAAATGGTGCGAGAAATCTAGACTTTCCGATCAGCTTTGTTTAAGAGGTTAGATCTCTCAGACGAAACCTCTGATCAAGATCTCCACCGACCAGAATGAAGAACCATAAGCTACGAACGTGCTGATAAACTTTGAGCTCAATCTGACCGTGTATTCCAAAGATCCCCCTCTTTGATTGAAACGTCGCAGGGATCTTCCTCCTGCAACTCTCTCCTTCCTTCTCTTCTTTCCTTTCTCTTCTTTTCTTTCTCTTCTTCTTTCCTTTCTCTCCACTCACCTCTTTCTAGCACTTCCTTGATTCCCTCCTCCACTCACCTCATTTTCTAGCAAATTCTTGGATTCTCTCCTCCACTCACCTCATTTTCTAGCACATTCTTGGATTCTCTCATCCACTCACCTCATTTGCTAACACATTCTTGGATTCTCTCCTCCACTCACCTCATTTGCTAGCACATTCTTGGATTCTAGAAGTGGGCATGGGACACTTGTCCATTTTCATGCACCAACCTTCACATGTGTTGGTCTCATACTACCCATACCAACCACATGTATTTTAACCAATCTCATGCTTCCATGTATTTTAAATGTTCAATCCATTTAATACACCAAATTTTCATTCTCATTTATCCTTTTATTCAATCAATCCTAACCCATATCAATTCATGGTTTAATGGGTCCATGCATAAATAATAACATATGCATTATACTTTAATTTAACATGACTCATATACAATTTATGATACATATATTTATATACATTATCAAGTATTAACTATACAAACATTAAACAATCATCAAACAAACACCAAATATATCAAGGCAACACATAGAGTTTGGGCAAAATACAATTGGGTTATGGGCTAGATGAAATAATTTTCGGGGCGTCACAACCATAAACAACAGATAACAACCACTGATGCATACTACTATCCCGAACCCTCATATGGATAAACTGGGGATGAGTAGCAATAACATTTATTTGACAAGAACTATGCCAGAACACCCAAATACCACCACTGAAACCCAATGATTCTACCCGGACCCATTCATCAAAACCCAGCTTTTTACAGAGAAAATCTGCCTGAGATCCACTCACTTTGGGCTCTAACAATCCCAATATGCCTGGTTTATGCATCTTAAGCAGGTCTTTCAGGGAACGGTGAAACTCCTTCGAAGCCGCCCCTTGACAATTCCAGATCATAAAATCCATAAAAACAAGATAAAATAGGCTACCCACCCCTACCGAAGACCAAAAAATTGACAAGCACGGCTTTAAGAGGAGAACCCTCCATCAACAATATCCATCCTCCCAAGCGATTCATCCTTGTCACTAGGAGCTTCGTTATGCACCCCCACCAGATTAGCTTTTGTTCCACCAAGTTCCCACCTACCAATAGCAGGAACATGCCCAGATTCCACCACAATAGGAGGATCTTGATGATGTTCTGGTATCAAATTAATTGTAGGATGAATACCCTCCATGTTCTCAACCTGATGCTGGGGATGAGAGACCACCGATCGAGAAATCAGCTGACCTCTATTGGACCCACGCACCACAATATGTTCCTCCGCAGCGGCAGCTTGCTTGGACTGAGAAGAGATAGAAGTGATGTCACGAGTCAGTAAATTCTTCTTTATTTGAACCGCATTGCTGGCCTCTACAGCCACTTGAGTGCTTGGGCCATTATCCACTTCCTTAGTATTTATTTGCAGATTGGGCCTTCTCCCTTTACTCTTGACATATTCATTAAGTGATATCCCTGAGCCCATGTGCACGCCAGTATCCTTATCAAGCTGTGGCCGATCTCGTTGATCACTCTCAATATTCTCCTCAGGAATATCCTCAACCGCTAATGCCGCATACCGAGAAATATGTTGCTGAAAACTAGCATTTTGTTTAGCACCAAACAGTGGCATATCCCGAGGATCACGTCCAGCTCTCCCACTCTTTCCATTTTCAGTTTTGGTCATACCTCTACGAGATCTTCTAGAAGCCAACATCCATGGCCCATAACTTTCGGTTATTTCCTGATTCACCGGAGGCTCAGCCGACCTAGATTGAACTCCGACCACATCTCTAACATCGGCCCAGAAATAATTAATCTCTTATATCTTTTCTAAATATGGATTTATTTTGAGTACCTAGAATATATATATACATATGATGCATCACTTATCATCACACTACTTCATTCCATTAGAAGTTGTCGTCAAAAAACTTATAGCAAAATTGATGTATTATCATTTTTAAGTCAGACAGTAATTAATTTATTTATCAAAACGACCCAACATCCATTAATGGGAACACATGCCTTCTACATGTTAGATCACGTGCATTTATATGCTTATATATATCGGCTCAACATTTCTTTTATATAAAAACAAATATAGTAATTAATTCGAAATTTAGTATGGCAGAAAACTCCCACACACACGATAGTCGATATCTTATGACAGGCAGCTTTGGTTCACATGCACAATACCCCTTTTTTTTTTTATTCCACATACACGATACCCTGTTTGGTATATAAACATAGTGAAAAAGTACTTTCGGTAATTATAAAACTATAATACCCTGGGTTTGCACAAAAACAAAAACAAAAGTTTGAACTTCGAGCACTGCAAAAAAAAAAAAGTTTGAACTTCGAGCACTACCCGAATGTTCGGGCACTACCCGAATGTTCGGGCCTTCCTTGTCCTATATAAGGAGCCTCTCCTTTCTTATTTTCACACCAAATCACCCTCTTCTCTCTTGCTCTCTTTGTGATTTCTCTCTTATTTTTTTAAGACTCTCTGTAAGAGATCGTCTAGAGCATCACGCTGCCTCCCGTTCACTATTTAAAGTTACTGAGGACAAGACTAAAATTGGTTAAGTCAGATTGACCACTAATCCAGCAAAGTAACAATGTAATACATGAACTCAAAATATAAAGGCATAAGTATGACATGTATGAATATTATACACAATAATGTAGTGTAAATGAATAGTAAACATAATGATAAATGAATGTAAACTTTAATAAAAGTCATAAGACACACAAACCTATGTTTCGTTCCCCACCTTCAGATAAAATCTCCTTCTGAAACTAGCGCTTTGTCCCGAGCAGAATTGCATTGCACCGTGAAGAGAGTCTCAAAAAGATAAGAGAGAAATCACAAGAAGAGCAAGAGAGAGAGAGAGAAGAGTTGGTGTGAGAAATGAATGAGGGGGTTCCTTATATAAGAAAAGGAACGCCCGAACTTAAATATATATATATTTTTTTTGGGTCTAAACCGGGGGTATTACACTTTACCCCCCTTAAAAGAATTCCACCCCCGAAATTCAGTCAATGTAGTGATGATTGCATGCTGCGTGGGATTCATCGCCGCCGTCGTCATCATTGACAACATCAGGGTAGTGCCTGTAAGGCCCCTGAATAGCACTATGGCCGATGAAATCTTTAATATCATCAAACAATGGAGAGCAAATGGAGTCGGATTCTTCCTTAGAAGGTTCCGTCATTTGACTAACAGATGGTGGTGTAGGGCTCTGCAAGTTGCAACGTTTCAGGGAAGGTAAGTTGAGTGACGGAATGTTTTTTCGTGCAGTTGCCCGAATTCGGCCGCCTGGCAATTTTGGGAGGAGATCTTGCCAAGATGAGGGCACTAGATTGTTTCGGGCAATATTGTTACGATAAATCCATACGCACTCTGGGGATAAGGACAGTTGCCTCTGAGGCGAGGGGGTTGGTGATGTGATGAACTTGTGGTTTGTTGTAGAGTCTAAAGGAGTCTCCACTGGTTGCCAAGCAGGCCATGGAGTGTATGACTCATTACTCCTCTCTGAGTTGTTTCCAGACATCTGCATGGTTAATTAAACGAAACAATATATTAAGATATTGTAAATAAAGTTCCACAATTTCATTGATTAGTGAATGAGTACAATACATCACATTATCAACTATTACTAGAAAACAATTCGAGGTATTTCAATTTAATTATTTCTTCTAGTTCCCAAGTTACTTCGTCTGCTTCGTGGTGATCCCAGAGCACCTTCACAAGTGGTATGCTTCGTCGCCTTAGTTCTTGAGTTTTTTTATCTAGAATTTGTGTCACTTTTTCCTGATACTTATTTCCTTTTCCAACCCAAACCTCGACCAGAGGGATGATACGCGAAAGATCAGGACGATACTTTCGAAGCATGGATACGTGAAAAACGTCATGAATCTTAGACATGGATGATGGAAAAGGATAGACGATAGGCTAGTTTTCCAATACGTTCAATGATTTAAAATGGACCGATATACCGTGGGGAGAACTTTCCTTTGATCCCAAAGCGTTTGACACCTCTTGTAGGCTGAACTTTTTGTAAAACCAAGTCCCCATTGTCAAATTCTAGAGGCTGTCTCCGCTTGTTGGCATAACTCTTCTATCGACTTTGTGCTACACGAAGTCGCACCTTTACTAGTGTGATCTTCTCAGAAGTCTCTTGAACTAGTTCAGGCCCCAACTACGGTCGATCTGCCATATTTAACCAGTATACCGAAGATCTGCACGAGCAACTATAGAGAGCCTCATATGGTGCCATGCCGATACTGGTTTGGTAGCTGTTGTTGCATGCAAAGTCAGCCAAATGTATATCTAGATCAACCGTTCTGACTGCCCATCAGTCTGAGGGTGAAAAACTGTGCTCATGGTGATCCTGGAGCGCATTCGACTCTGGAAGCTTTGCCAAAATTTTGATGTAAATCGAGGGTCTCAATCAGAGACGATCGTGAGTGGTATGCCATGGAGGCGTACGATATCTCTTTCACACAATTCGGTTAGCTTGGCGGGGGTATCTGTAAATTTTATTGGTAAAAAGTGTGCAGACTTTGTAAGTTTGTCAATGATAACCCAGATTGCATCTTGCCCTTTATTATTTCGAAGCAAGACAGTAACAAAATCCATTGCGATGTTCTCTCACTTCCATTCTCCAATAGGTAAAGGCTACAGAAGTCCAGAGGGAAGTCTGAGTTCTGCCTTTACTTGTTGGCACACGAGACATCGAGCAACGAAGTCTGCAATAGCTTTCATCATTCCAAAAAATCAGAATTGTCGTTTGACATCCTTGTATATCTTGTCTCCCCCAGGATGCATAGCGAACTTTGAACAATGCATTTCAGTGAGCACTTATTTTCGAACTTGAGGATCGTTCAATAGGCATAGACGTTTTTTGTAGAAAACGGCTCCGTCATTGGGGACTGACCAGTGAGGAAGGTCCTGTCCACTGAGTAGAAGTTCTCATTTATCCATTATCATAGGGTTGTTGGCTTGAGCTGCTGAAATCTTTCGAACAAGCTCAGAATTTGCTGATAATTGAGATAATCGTGATCTTTCTCGCTCATCGATGAGCTGTTAGTTAAAATTCTCCATTTATGTAGTCAACTTCCCCATCTCGAAGTTAAGAGTGCAAGCAACAACACAAGATTTTCTACTCAGGGCATCAGCCACAACATTGGCCTTACTCGGATGGTATTGGAGTTGAAAGTCATAATCTTTTAAGAATTTCAACCATCGTCTTTGGCAGAGGTTTAGGTCTCTCTGAGTGTAGATGTACTTGAGACTCTTGTGATCCGAGAAGACCTCAAACCTTTCACCGTATAGGTAATGACACCATAACTTCAGTGAGAATACGACAACTGCAAGTTTCAGGTCATGCGTTGGGTAATTACTCTCATGAATCTTTAGTTGCCTAGAAGCATATGCAATACCTGGCCTTCTTGCATTAGTACTGCACCTAAGCTTTGGAGAGAGGTGTCGGTGTGTAATGAAAACCCAACTCCATTTCTTGGAATGATTAGTATTGGTGCTATCGTGAGGCGTTTCTTCAATTGCCAAGCCAAGAAGACTTCGAATTTGAGTAGCTGTGGTAGGCTGCTTCCAGTTTAAAACCGCTTCAACCTTTGAAGGATTCATCTCAATGCCATTGCCTGAAGCCACATGACCTAGGAATTGAACTCTCTTCGCCCAAAACTCGCACTTACTCGACTTTGCATACAACTGGTGGCTTCTCAAGGTCTGGAGGACAATCCTCAGATGTATCTTATGGTCTCCCTCGGTTGAGGGATATATCAAGATATCATCCACAAAGACCACCGCGAATCAGTCTAAGTATAACCTGAAGATGCGGTTCATCAAATCCATGAACACTGCAGGTGCATTTGTTAGACCGAACGATATCACCAAGAACTCGTAATGACCGTACAGAGTTCTGAAAGTCATTTTATTAATGTCCGACTCTTTGATCTAGAGTTGATGAAAACCGAATCGTAAATCAATCTTAGAGAAGTATTTGACATCTCTAAGTTGGTCGAACAAGTCATTGATCCTGGGTAATGGGTACCTGTTCTTGATGGTGGTGTTATTTAACTTGTGATAGTCGATGCAAAGTCGTAACGAACCATCCTTTTAGTAAACAAACAGAACTGGAGCGCCCCATGGTGATGAACTTTTTCTGATGAAGCCATTACTCTCTCCAATTCCTTTAGTTGTTTGTCCAACTCAACCAGCTCGACATTGGACATTCTGTATGGAGGAATTGAGATGGGCCCGGGGATGAGGTTGATCTCAAAATCGAATTCCCGAACTGGAGGTAGCCCAGGAAGGTCATTTAAAAAAATCGTTGGGAATTCAGATATAACCGGGATGTCGTGTACCTCAAGAGGGTACAGTAATAATGATTCATTGTCATCACCAAAGGATAGAGCTAGGAGGTGTGCCTTGAGGAGTGCAACAGTCGAGTTGTGTATCCATTTCCTCATTCCCTAAACTTTGACAAACTCCCCAGTAGGCAAAGTTAACTGAACTTGCTTCTTCAAACAATTGATCTTAGCATTTAGTGGTGCGAGCCAGTCCATGCCGAGAATGATGTCAAAGTTTTCAATGTCCATCACAAAAAAATCTGCATAAATTATTTGTTATGACATTCGAAGTTCACATCGAGAACACTTCAATTTCACGTCAGTACCAAATCCTAAAGGTGATGAGACACAAATTGTGATGTCTGTGGGTTCAGGATACAACCCTAAAGGCCTTACCAATGCAGAAGATATAAAAGAGTGCGTAGCACCCGAATCGAACAAGATATGCACCATTGTATTGAACAAGAGAAATGTACCTTCGACTACATTGTTATCTAGGAGGGGTTGTTGAACGATGGCAAACGCTCTGCCCTGTTGCCATTGTCCCTGGTTCTGTTGGTTCTACCTGGGTTGGGCGTTAGTATCAGGTGGGACTTGTTGGACTGGAACTGCAGGGACAGACAGCTGCAGTTGTTGAGGATGGGGACAGACATTTCTTACGTGGCCTTGCTAGCCACAGTTAAAACACGTCAACTTCTGCTGCTAGCGCCCCTGCTGATGGTTCTGTTGGCCATGCTGATTGCGGTATTGTTGACCACCACCCCTGCCATTGCCATTACGACGGCCACCCCTGCAGTTGCCACCACCTCTATTACGATTCTAAAAACCCTGCTTGCCAGGGTTAGAAGTTTATGCCACAGGTGCCGCTGCCTCATGTTTTTGTACAGTGGCTAAGAGGGCTGGGTTTTGAATAAAGTAGGGCTTCTTCTTGTTGCCCTGGTGAGTGCCCTGTTGGAAAAACGTTGCAGGTTATTTTTCCCTGCTCATTCTCTGTTCCTGCTCAGTTTTCTCCTGCTCAAAGCTCATGGCCTTGTCGACAAGCTCCCTGTAATTCTTGAGATCCAAGATCGACAGGGCTTGTCGGATGTCTGGACGAAGGCCATTATAGAATTTCTCGGCCTTATCTTGCTCCGTTGAGATGGTGGAGAGAAAGTAGACGGTAATTCCTTAAACCTGATAGCATACTCGCGAACTGTTATGCTACCCTGGTATAGCCTGGCAAACTCCTAGGGCCTCTGCCTTTTCACAGTGCCAGGGAAGTACGCATCAATGAACAATGACTCGAACTCTTGCCAAGTCATGTCTGTTACATTGACCTTCGGGTCTTCCTTCACAGTTATCCACTATGTATTAGCTCCACCAACAAGTTGGTAGGAAGCTAGTGGAATTTTTCAAGCCTCGTTAACTCCCATAGCCATGAAAGCCTTCTTTGACTCATCAAACCATTTATGCGCCTCCTCCGCATCAATGGTGCCAGCAAAAGTAAGGGGTTGTAGCCTCTTGTACTTCATGATCTGGTCGGTTTGGCTCTCCGACCCAGATCGTACGGGTGCTTGTACAATAACTACTTGGTTGGCCGCAATCTCACGAATTGCCGTCTGAACAATTACTTTCATCGCCTCAATAAATTCGGCGAAAAGGACTTTCATGCTCGAAGGCATGACAATGGATGTGGGCTGAGGTGGCACTGCCTGCCCAGAAGTAGTGGCAGTGTCATGTGTGGCCTGCTCTGTCCTCGGAAGCGGCGATTCCTAATTTTGAACTACAGGAGGTGCCTCTTCTGCTTGACGGACTGTGTGTGGCCTTCCTCTCTTCCTAGTTTGTATTTTCTCACTGGCAAGGGAAAATAAAACCATGATTTAGGAACTGTAGTCAAGTATAATGTTATGATATTTTCAACAATAAGTTCGAGAGTACTGCAATATAAAACCACCTATTTTTCTAAGTATGGTGTAAGGTTTTTGATGAGGAATCAAATAATCTTATGTGCCTCGTATGTTTGACCATGGTGTAAAACAAAGTTAGAATGTTTATATAAAAAGTATAAAACTTTGTAAGTATTTCAAATGTTTTGGTTCTATTTTTTTGAACATACATATATATTTCTTTGAAAATCAATACGAGTCATTAATTGGTGTTTCCCTAATAGGAATTTTGCGCTGACATTTTTGTTGATAACCTCTATTGTTATCGCTAGTCCTTCTGTTATTTTCCCCTGAAGTCGCGCCAAATATTTCTTCGTCAGTCACCCCTCCCTTTGAGACGAAAGTCTTGGAGATGGAGGATACTGTAACAGCTTTTGTGATCCGTGTCAAAGATTCATCAAAGGTATTGATGTTTGCCTCCCATAGCATCCTCGTTATCAAGACTCCGTAGCTGAAGAGCTCCTTTTTTGTAGGGCTTTGAATTACCCGTAACATTTGCTGGATGATAATGTAAGGTAGGGAGGCAAAGATTCCTTTTTCTAAGCAGTATAGCACAAAAAGTTGAGCTATTGTCATAGATCCTCCAGTCACCATTTTCGGCAAGATGTTGCCGACTACAATCTTTCCAAGGTCGGCAAGGGGTGGTTGAAGGAGATTATTTGGGAGGTGGGCGTATGTCATTTGGGTGTACGCCTTTTCGGTGAAAGAATTGAACAACTGTTCTTTGGATTCCGCGATCTCTGCAACCGTCTAAGGTTCGTGTGGATCAATGATCTTGTCTCCTATTGGGATTTTCATAAGTCGTGAAATAGTTTCAACGCTGATGAAAATCTTTGCTTCCTTGATCATTGTCTCCAAGACAGGGCTGATCCCATTTTCTTGAAGTCTCACGTTATTCATGGATTCGTAAAATGACTTCACCAAAATGAAGGAGGCGCAACCCTCAACTTTTGTTATTTTCAGCCACCCCAGCTTTGCGAGTTTGTCGTGAGGATACGACGGAGGCAAAGATCTCTCGTGTCAATACTCCTCATAGTCATAACCTCTTGTTTGGAAAGTTTCGTAAGTCTTGTGGGAATCGGTTCCCAACTACTAGAAGTCGTTCCTTCGCTTGAGGCCATTATCTTGCTGAAAGGAAGATAAAACTTGTAAAATACACAAAATATATTTCTAACATTTTTAAGATTTATGCCTTGTCTACTAGACAATATTTTATATTTTCTTCTTGATGTTTATGTCATCATTGAATCCAAATTTTCCATTAGCAACAAGTTATATATATATTATAAATCTTAACTATATATAATTCATATATATACTTCTAAAGATATATATATCTAATATAAATTTTCTTCTCCTAATTGGTGGACTTGGGCAGGCCGTAGACCTTTTGCTCTGATACCATTAAATGTCACACCCTACCCGAATGCGACTAAACCGGCGGAACACTCACAGGCGGGGCGCGAATGCATTATAACAATAACCGAGTACACAGATACTTAATTGAGTACAAATCTGATATCATTAATTTCAGAATGTATTTTTATACAAAATATGATTGAGGGAACATCCTCCTAAAATCTCCCTATAATTAACAAAGGTTACAAAATGTGGGCCCAAAAACCTTCACCCAGTCCACCTTAAACTCCTATGAAAAATTAGATAACAACGGGGTGAGCTATTGTCCAATGAGTAAAATAGTTCGTGAATATGACAATTAATAAAGGAAACTTCATAATCAAATATCACATATACACAACATAGCATCATAATCAGTACAACATGCATGTATGCATGACACCGTCTAGTAATGGTTCCATGATTGTACGCCACCCTGAGTTCACGTACAAATGTCCATCCTCAGGTAAACCCGAGTTCTCATTGTACGTCCCTTCTCAAGGTCGTCACCTTAGATTCACGTACAAATGTCCATCCCCAAGAAATCTCGGGTTCTCATTGTACGTCCCTCTCTAAAGAAATATCAAGAATAGTGAGCATTGCTCATAACTATTTTGTGGATCATGAACCACCTACGTCCCTAGGTGGTGCTTATGTATGATGCCAATGCATGAGCAGGTCCGGTCTTTACTAACATTAGACAATATTTGGTAGCGTTTGATGATTCTTATCAGGTCAGTATCACTATGTGCAAGGTTAAGATGTTTAGCATCACTTGTACAAGCTGATAGCTTTTAAAAAAAACCAACCAGATCAGTCTCTAGTTGAGAGGTGTGACGCAAGGTCCACTTAAATACCAATTGTTTAAAGTAGCACACTGTCTCCCGTTCACTATTTAAAGTTACTGAGGACAAGACTAAGTCTGGTTGAGTCAGATTGACCACTAATCTGGCATAGTAACAGTGTAATACATGAACTCCAAATATTCAAGCATAAGTATGGCAGGTATGAACATTATATGCAATAATGCAGTGTAAATGAATAGTAAACATAATGATAAATAAATGTAAACTTTAATAAAAGTCATAAGACACGCAAACCTATGTTTCGTTCCCCACCTTTAGATAAAATCTTCTTCTGGAACTGGCATTTTCTCCCGAACAGAAACGCGTTGCATCGCGAAGAGAGTCTACAAAAGAGAAGAGAGAAATCACAAGGAGAGCAAGAGAGAGATAAGAGTTGGTGTGAGAAATGAATTGGGGGGGGGGGTGTTGCTTGCATAGGAAAAGGAACGCCTGAACTTAATTTTTTTTTTTTTTGTCTAAACTAGGGGTATTACATTTTATTTTCTCATTCATTCTCGTAGGCTTTACCATAATAATTTTGTCATCCATAATTATGACCTTTGCCATATTTATGCATTATGGCCTTTGCAACATTCATTTGCCATATTTATTTTCTCCTTCATGATGATCATGACCTTTGCCAAATTCTTTTTTTTTTTTTCATTCATGATCATTAATCAAAATATCATTCACTTTAGAAAATGATATATATACAACTAGCTAGACAAGCTTGATAATTTTTCATCATAATTATTTTCTTGAGAAGACGTCAACACGTGAAATTTTTTTTTCTCACCAAGTGATTTTTTTTCTTGAGAAGACTTCAACACTCCCTATTTTGCTACTTTAGGAGCATATTTGAAGTGTAAAATAATATTTTCTTCATTTTTTCTTCTTTTCATAATTTTGATCTTGCAACTTCAGGTGCATTCGATTATATAATAAACTTCTCAATCTAGCTTCTGGCTAGAAAATCTTCGGTATAGCTTTGAGCTATAAAATATATTCTCATAGCCTTTTGCCATATGAATCAAAATATAACAATATAGCTTTAAGCATATGATTTTTCTACATAGCTTGAGGCTATAAACAAAATAAAAAATAATATAAAAAAGAAAAAATACGATATACAATCTTGTTGGGAAAAACATATAATGTCACAACCCCTCATCGGGTGACGTCACAACCGGCGCAGTACCCGAGATAATGTCACTACTCGACAAAACCTGAGGCGCTGATAAGCTTTTACGCGTAAAATACCTAATAAACACAATACACAACCTGTATGACAAATATAATTGAACCGAAATAAAATTTTATCATCCAAAAGAACGAGATCAAATTCATCACAAAATAAGTATCACAAGGTTCAATATCTACAAACATCCATATGGAACTCGAGCAAGAGTCCAACATCCCAAAAAGTCATATACAGTCCATCCATCTAAGTGTTACATACTTATATACGGTGATAGTTATACATACAAGTTCAAAAGAACAAAACAATTAAAACTAAACCCAAGTCCCCAAAAATATACAAAAACCTGCATCCAAAAATTAGAAGAGGAAGGTCACTCGCACGTTAAGCCTTGCATTTTTCTTTTGGATCTAAACCTGAGAAAAATAGGGGAGAAGGGGTGAGCTCAACTAGCTCAATGAATAATTCTCATAATAATCTCCACAAATGCATTTATAAAATATGTATACCATTGAAATAACATTTATAAACACAAATGCATCAATTGAAGTATAACATACATGATTCAAACTAATCATATAGTTTACGCATCATTTTCATAAAAATCAAATATGTAGACGCCTCACAAAGAGGGCATGTCAGAATAAAACGTTCCTTTATTTCCCCCATTGGCCAATAGGTTCAGACTAGCATATTATCCATCACCAATCCTTCCATCCACTATTCCTCAGTGCTTCGGAAAGTCCCTACCATGAAGTACCAATCCAAGTACTCCGGTGGCACATTTCCCTGAAGAATCGTGCCAAAGTATTTAATCCAAAATACTCAAGGCAATACTATGCATATAAATCTATTTGTCATGATCATAAATACTATGCACATATACAATAAAATGCACATCATTCAACACATCAATTTTATATAAAATACAATGTCATAAATGGAGAAATAGAGTGAGAAATACTCACAACCATCCAAAAGCCAATTTACCCAAGCCAAATACTCCCAAATTGGCCAATCCAATCTAATGTTCCTGAAATGAATCAAATTCACATACATTGATCAATTCCAAGTTCAATTATGCCCAATTGCATAATTCTCATAAAATTCCCAAATCCTTACAATTCAACACTCAACTCCAAATTATCAATGTCCAACCCATAGGCATCCATCTTACGAAATTACATGATCATACAAAGTCTAGGCCTAGGTCAACATAAATCACTTGCATTCCATCACATGCTCAATTTATCAATTCCAAATCAATTGCATCAAAACCCCAAATTTAGGAAAATCTCTACAATAGGCCAACATGACAAAATTAAACTAATCAACAATCCATAACACGAGAATTCCTCAATTGACACTACCAATGTTTCAAGCATGCCAATTTATGCAACATAGGTCACATGCACTCCAAATAGAAAGCTATAGGTCACATTTCTAGAGTTAGGATCAAATACATGGCTTCACATGTAAACACCTTTAATATTGAAATTAGAAATATTAATTACACTCCTAATTCAATGCACTGTTCATATGTAACAAACTGCCAAATGAAATATCCAATAACTAGATTAACCGTTCGATTCAAGAATATCAAGAGACAAACCTTCTGTCAAAAATCGAGCTAAATCCAACGGCAGATCAAAGAGATATGACTCTTTGGTTAATACAACTCTAATTAGACGGTTTCTCCTCTCATGTTGCAAATACTTGAAATCAGATGACTATATCACACAAAATACTTGTCCAGTCAACATCTTAACAGTTAATTATGCAAAACGTTTAGTTGTGAACCATATGATAAAATATAAGATCAATCCAACGTTAGATTTAGGAGATCTAGCAGTTTGATCTAAACTGCGAGAAAAATCTAGAATTTTTGACCATCTATGTTTGGGAGGTTATAACTCTCAGAAGAAAACTCCTCAAGATCTCCACCGACCTGAGTGAAAAACCATAAGAGACGAACTGACTGACAAAGTTTCAGCTTGACCCGACCACGGATCTAAAAGACCCAACCTCTGATGAACACGTTGCTGAGACTTCCCTTCAAGCAACTTCTTCTCTCTCTCTCTCTCTCTCTCTCTCTCTCTCTCTATCTTCTTCTTCTTCTTCTTCTTCTTCTTCTTCTTCTTCTTCTTTTTCTCTCCTTCTCGACTCTCACACCCTCCAAAATGTCCATGGAGAGAAAATGGAGAGTTGAGACACTTGTTGCCCTCCCATGTTCCAACTTGCCATGTGTTGGCTCAAGCTTCCATAGTTCAACCACTTGTCACCAACCCAATCACATGCTTCCATGTGAGTTGTTAACAAATCCACTAATTCCAACAATTCCATTATTTTTTCTTTCATTTATTTAATCAATACATACCCATTTCAAATCATGGTCCAAATTGCCCCATTATACAATTAATAACACATACATTAATATTAATATGTCACTATTAATATATTACTTTTAGTGATGTCTATTATTATCACTATTAATGTTATTAGCACATAAATGACAATATTAATAATGATAATTATCTAAAATAACATGCATTTGACACATCACCATCTAAGTAATAAATAAAAATCATACATTATATATATATATTATCAAAATACAAGTATAATACACATCAAATATCTACACAAGTATCTAGAGTTAGGCAATCTATGTTACTATGACGTCATTTATGAATGTGGGTCCTTACACCCAAACCCTCCAATCTCACATATTCATTAAAGAAAATAACAAAAAAGATCAACACAGACAACTTGAAGATATATGTGGAAAAACCCCAAAATCAGGAAAAAACCAAGGGCAAAAATAATCTACTATCAATTGATAAGTACCTAAGAGGAATTAAATACCTCATGTACTTCTACACCAAATAGTACACAGATTTGAGACTTTGATAAAGAAGAATAATAGAAAGAGAATACCCAAGAGAAAACTAGAACTTCAACCACGTCACCCGCATAAGTTCTAAACTCTACACTCTTTCACAAAGCTTCCAAGGATACACAAGCTTCACCTTTTTCTTAATCTCTCACATGTTGGGATTATTAATAAACAATAAGGGACCTCCTATATATAGACTCTCCAGCCATAGTATTTTGAAACTGTGACTAACAACGATTCCTCATTCTACTCTAACATGATTTCCTTATTCAAATACAACTAGATCATCAAACATTTATCCATATTTAGAAAGTCCTAATTACTTTTTAAATGCATATTTCATGTTCTAATCCAACAAGGAACTTATGTTTGAGCCAAAATCCAACAATCTTTACCTTGGCGAAAACACCAATGTTTCATCTGCTTCAATCTCATGTTTTTGCCCTTTGCCCTCATGGGCCATGACACTCAATGTTGAGAATCACCCAAGTCCAAGTCACCCTTGAACTTGCCAACTGGAAGCCACTTTTTAATCAACCTTTTAGACCTAGATCTTGCCCCACGTGCTAATCCTAGTTTGCCCATCAACACATACAAGTTTCTGTCTTGAACACCTGTCATGATCATAGTAGACTTCTAGAAAGCTTTTAGTACTCCATCTTTACCAGCGTACCAATAACCTTCAGAATCTAACTTGAAAAGAGAAATTAGATTCTGAGTAAAAATCGGCACATATCGAACCTCATGAAGTGTAATAAAGCGTTCATCAAACAACTTCACCTGAACATCACCCACTCCCATTATTGGCCTTTGGGAGCCATCAACCATCGACACAAACTCGCCATCAGTACACCTTGCATACTTGCCAAACCATGCCTTGTGTACACATATATGATGTGTGGCCCCAGTGTCAATCACCCAATTGTCCTTATACTGTAAATTTCCACCATTAATAGATGTCATAAGAACAAAATCATTGTTAAACTGTCATCATCAACATCCTTGCTTGCCAACTCGGAGTTGTTTGCTGCACTTGTTCCTCTTCCTTTCCAATTCTTGCAATCCTTCTTTAGGTGCCCCGATTGTCCACACCCCCAACATGTCCCCTTCACAAACTTTTTAGGATTCTCCTTCTTTTCACCGACTGCCAATGCCGAACCCTCAAAAGAATCATTATTAGCACCTTTTAATCTCCTTTCTTCAGAAAGTAGAGTACTAGTAACTTCTTCAAGATTCACAATATCCTTCCCATACATTAATGTAGTCTGAAGATGCTTACAAGAAGCTGGAAGGGACCAAATCAGTAGAAGTGCTTGATTTTCATCCTCAATTTTTACTCTAATTGCTTCTAACTCTGAAACAATACCATTGAGGACATTAAGGTGATCAGCTGTTGTTGTACCTTTTCCCGTCCGCAACGTGTGGAACTTTTCTTTAAGATACAATCGATTTGAGAGACTTTTTGTCATATACAAGCTTTCTAACTTCTTCCAAAGATATTTTACTATAAAATTACCCTTTATATTCCCAAGGACATTCTTTGTAAGATAAAGTTGTATCGTACGAGCAGCTCTTATATCCAGCTCTTGCCAATCCTCATCACTTTCTTTATCTTTACCTATCAAAGCCTTTCGCAGCCCGGACTGAATTAATAAATCTTTGACTTGCAATTGTCACAAGCCAAAATTAATTTTTCCATCAAACTTTTCCACCTCAAACTTCTAGTTGGATGAATAATTCGACATCTCTAAATCTCTCCACAACTTAATGAATCAATTGAAGTGCAGCTTGAACCGTAACTCTGATACCAATTTGTTGGAAAAAACACGCAAACCCTCCAATCTTACAAGTTTAATAAAGAAAAGAACAATAGAGATCAACACACACAACTCGAAGATATACGTAGAAAAACCCCAAAATCAGAGAAAAAATCACGGGCGAAAATAATCCACTATCAATTAATAAGTCATCAGAGGAATTAAACACCTCATGTACTTCTATACCAGATAGTACACAAATTTGAGACTTTGATAAAGAAGAATAATAGAAAGAGAATATCCAAGAGAAAATTAGAACTCCAACTGCCTCACCCGCAAAAATTCTAAACTCTACACTCTTTCACAAAGCTTCAAAGGATACACAAGCCTCCCCTTGGCACAAGCTTCACTTTTTTCTTAATCTCTCACATG
This sequence comes from Paratinospora sagittata, assembly GCA_035771175.1. NCBI lineage: Eukaryota > Viridiplantae > Streptophyta > Magnoliopsida > Ranunculales > Menispermaceae > Paratinospora > Paratinospora sagittata. The sequence goes on along the minus strand of CM069602.1, from coordinate 45,866,289 downwards.
TTGGGATTATCAATAAACAATGAGGGACCTCCTATATATAGACTCTCCAGCCACAATATTTAGAAATTGTGACCAATAAGGATTCTTCATTCTATACTAACATGATTTTCTTATTCAAATACAACTAGATCATAAAATATTTATCTATATTTAAAAAGTCCTAATTACTTTTTAAATACATGTTTCATGTTCTAATTCAACAAGGAATCCATGTTTGAGCCAAAATCGAATAAATCTTACCACCAATATACCTTTTCCATTTAAACAAGTAATTTTTTTCAATTTTCAGAGCTTTCGTGTTAATAACATGTTGTAAAATAAATAGAGAATCATTATAAATAATCAAATATAAATGAGACATGCTTGAGAGAAGAAATTCAGAAATGAGAGAGTGAGTTTATTCTCATATTGATTTAGTAACTTATGCTAGATTTGTGTACATATCTTGTGTGTATCTCATGTTATAAATATTATATAGGCTCTTAGCCATAACAAGGGAGTTACATCACATTTATAATATATAAATGAATTGATGTTATAAAGCTAATACGTTAAATGGTATGTTATAAACTTAATGAAATATAAAAAGGAGGTGGTATTCGAATTTATTTACAATAGATTGTTATTTGTTTGAGGGCAATTTTGTAAATTTTAGATTAACGAAAGTCAAAAGTCCCAAGAAGTGAATGAAGAGGGAAAAAAGCTGCCAAAACTAATAGTCCCATCAAATCATCATAGGTAGTGGCGAAGGAACGCTGAGAACGGAAGTCAAAAGTGGGTGAAAGATTGGACACGTGGAGTCCGTTATTATTAATATCATCATAATTTTTTTGCAACATATAAATAAGTGTTTTTTTTTTGACAAAATGACAAATTGACCTGTAATAAATAATTAATAAGTAATTCATCTTTGTTTAGAAGGTCGTTTCAGTTATATTTTTTCAAAATCATGCAAATAGATGCTGAGAAATTGATGTCACACACCTTCTCCAAATCAGCTTTTGTTATAAAAATGGTTAGAAAACATTTTTGTCACAAAGGGCTTATTTGAAACAATTTCTACTTATTCCTTTTACTTTTTGTAAAAGTACTTACTTTTAGTGTCAAATAAACATTTGTTTGCCAATTTAAAAAATATTTTTTAATTAAAAAGAATATATTATCCTCTAATCTAATAAAAAATGTTAAAAAGTAAAAGAAAAAAATAGATATTAATAAGGACATTTTTAGTAGATAAATTTTAATCAAAAAAATTATTTTAAAAAATTGGTGAGAGAGAGCTTTTTAAAATCACAATCAATTTACTTATTTTTGAGATAAATTAAAATGTCAAACATGCTAAAAATAACTTTTGCTATAAAATTAGTTAAAGTGTTATCGCAGACGATGCACCAAACATGCCCTTTATAATAAAAGTATTAGTAAGAAAACTAGAGGAGCTATTACTTTAAGGTAATATAAATTTTGGTTAATTATTGTATATATATATATAAATAATATATCTTAGAAAAAACCAACAGTTGGTAGCTCATAAGTTGGTTGAGAAATTGAGTATAAATGAGATTAAGGTTCAGGTCTCGAGTTTGAGCCTGGATATACTTCCATTTATCAGTCTTTATTGGAGGGCTAGCCCAAACGTCTCTGTAATGCTTGAGTTTAAGAGAATTAATCTTGCCCAAAGAGAATGATGACACTTTTCTAAGTATTTTAAGATTAACCAACAGGTAATAGTTTAGTTGGTTGAGGAACTGAGTATAAATAAGGTTAAGGTTTAAGTCTCGAGTTTGAATTTAGGCGTGTTCCTGTTTATCTGCCTTTGTTAGAAGGCCCATGTTTATCTACTTTTGTTAGAAGGACCAGCTTAAATATTTTTATCATGTCCAAATCTAGAAGAATTTATTCTCGATTTAAAAGAAAAGAAGACACCTTTCAAATACTGAAAAATCGATAAAAAGGTTAGCTGTTACAAAAAGTCTAATAGTTTATTTTGTAAGCATAAGTTATAATTGTCCACCTGGTATAAAAAAAAAAAAAAACTTTTTACTCGTAAAGTAAACCAAAATCACTTTTACTTTTTCAAGGTCAACCAAAAGACCTGGTGTAGAGTAACCTAATTAAGTAGTACAAGAAGTAGAGCATCTTATACACACACCCTTACATATGCCCATACTCCATTAAATGCCCTCCTTGCTTTGGCTTCCCATTTAAATTGCCTTAAGACCATCATCTTGATCTTCTGCTCCCCAAAAAAAGAAAAAAGTAGAGTTAGGAAGAAGAGAAATTGCTGATGCAGAACAAGGAGATCTCTTCTTCTGTACCCTTTTCAGGGAAATTGAAGGGATACTTTAGGAGGCGAAAATACCAACGTTTGGATGGTACTGATGATCATGATCATATTGAATATCAAACCAGCAGGAGAAAAAAGGTGAAGATCACAAGGTTCAGAGCTGCTGGCAGCAATAAGAACAGAAGGTTTTGGAAGATCAGAGCAATACCCAAATTGAGATTCACGATTAATATTTTCTCTCCAATGAAGATCTTGGCCAGACTAAGGGATGCTTATGTTAATATGATGCTTAGTTTTACTGGCAACGTTAATGGAGATAATTTCTTTGGGAACAAGCGGATTCCAAAAGCAAGGGCTCAAGTTTATCATCACAGTGGTAGTAGTAGTAGTAGAAGTGTTTCTAAGGCTGAGGAGTTTGAGATGAAGCTGATTGTTGAGATTTACAAGTCTCTGCTTGCTTCTCGTAATAAATTATAATCTGATGAGTTTTGAATTCCCAAAAACTTTCTCTAATATGTCTATGATCTTTTGATGATCATGAGGTTTGTTTAATTAAGCTTCTTATCTTTAATGTTGTAGAGAATTGTATATATTTATGACTAGTGTTTTGTTGTAGAAATTAATGTGTGTTTACTTTCTTTCTTGAAATCTCGAGGAAATTCTATAAAAAAATTTCTTGGAAAAATTTTGTCAAGGTTATTTGATATATAAGATGTGAGAATAATCATGAAAAAAAGTATAGATGATGTTTTTCAAATGCTTTTTATTTTTATTTATTTATTTTTATTTATTTATTTTTATTTATTTATTTTATTTTTTTTCACTCTCTTATATGAGAAAATTATGTTTATAGAAAATTAGAATTGAGAAAATATTTTTCTCATCTCTCGAACATTCAAGCACTATAAGTTATCATTTTCTTATCAATCAAAATGCACCCTTGATTAGTTATTTTAAGGAGTAGAATGAAAATATATTACCTTTTTGTTTCTTCTAATTAATTAATTAATTTCCTGGAGAAATATTTAAAATAATTAATCAAATTAAAATTTGGTTAATTTTCTCCAAATATTTGCAAGTTTGATATTTTTTTTTTGGATTATTTTTTGGTAAAATTATCTGAAGGTTACATTTCATTCAATCTATATATATGTTAGGTAGCTTGGGAAATTTTGGTAAAATGGTTTGGTTAATTAATAACGTGACTTTTAGTTCAAACTAATTAAGGAGAGCGGTTGGTAGCTGACGTTTCATGTTTGTCAAACATGTTGACTATCTAATTTGACCAAGAGTTCTGCCAAATTCTTTTTTAATTTTTAAGTATTTGTATTATAATAATATATATATTTAAATTTAATATAATGTTAGTCTCGGCAGAGATGACATCAGTATCTATCTTGACTCGAAGTAGTAAGTCAGAATATTTAAATGAGTCATGCACGTATTCCAATCAATTAAATAAGCGAACCGAATTTAATTGAACGATTCGTACCAAAGATTGAGTAAAGACCAAGTTATTAATAATAAATGAATTTAGAAGTTCGCTACGATTCATATAATTAATTAGATTGCCTATCTGTGCCAATTACAACCCCAATTGACTCACGCATATAACTACCAATTCTTAGCATAAAAAAAAAAAGAACCTACCAATTCTTATATATATATTTGGTTTTCGACGATGTATTCCCACACTTTTTAGATATGAGACTAGTCTTCGCTTGAAGCGAGAGTAGAATGATAGATCTTTTCTAACAAGAGTGACTCTAAGAATTAAACTTTATGTAGATAGAATATTTGTATAAAATAATTTTTTTTTCTTTTTGTTAAAAAAAATAAAATAAAATAAATTTTACATCTCAAATCAAATGTGGGGTGCAAATGACCACTTAGTATGACCGTAAAAAAGCATTCATGTCTAGATGGATAATGATTAAATTCCCTCATATAAGAAAATAATTGTTATTTGCAGCATTGTGCAAGGTTTTTGCGCCCTTTTATTGTAAGCGTCCTTAAAGTTAAATTGTGTAGACTTATGAGCCTCTTGTTGTTTAAGGGTCTACTTACTCTTTATTAGTTAATAAAATAGTCCTACATTAACATCTAAAATATATATTTATAGTGTGCATCTCTTTTATAAACCACTAAATTATTTTGAATCTTATATTAGTATATGAATCAAAATAATTTAGTAATGTATAAATGTAATGTATACTGAAGATGTATATTTTAAATATCACATTAGCATTTTCTTGTTCAATATTAGAGCTGATGAAAGAAAACTTTATACTTAATTTTTACCATGTAGCTCACTGGGGGTGAAAAGGATGGATCACCATCTCAAGTGAGTGGGTGGGCTTGACTAAGAAGTTTAGTGGGAGAAATATAACAATAATCACCAAACAAAACACGACGGAGTGTTTAAAACTCATACTCAATGACTCATAAGGATAGAGTTTTGAGTGCATGTTTCGTTCCTAAAGAGCATTTTGCATGTCACTGCTAATTAAAAGGTGTCACAAGCGACAAAGTATCTTCATTGCTAGTAGCATACATCAGTGATAAACCAATTAATTAAGGCTCCACCGCTAGATAGCTCTTCCAACTATGAAATGATTTGGTCGTTGAAAATGTAAAGGCATAACAATTATCCAATAGGGACGAACATAAAGTCGCCTCTATAAGTCTTCTACAATGGCACTGTCCTGATCATATTAACACATCTAGGATGTATAAATATATATATATACATACATACGAAGGAAAATGCTTAGAAACACACTTGATTAACATTATTCTTGAGAGTTGTTAAATTATCTCGAATCATGCGTTGACGTGATTTGAGACGATTTAACAACTCTCGGGACAATGTCAGAAAAGTGTGTTAGTCAAATATTACTCATATATGAAATATTGTAATAAGACCTAAAGTTGGATAGCCTCATGGAATGAAATATAGCCTGTGGTTAAGGGACGAAATTATGGTTTCGAGTCTGAGTTCATATCCATGCCTATGTGCCCACTCTGAAAAGGGACTGTCCAATGCTACATATTGTTCTCGACTATAAAATAACCTTACTCCCGCAAAGGGGTTAGCGGGAATACTGGAGGGTCAAAGAAATATTGTAATAAGAGTCTAGCAGATGTAGATCTCTTGTTAGTATTGTTGGGAATAACACCCAAACCCTCTAATTTCACAGATTCAATAAAAAAAATAACAATAGAGATCAACACCACAACTCAAAGATATCCGTAGAAAAAATTCTAAAATCAGGAAACAAATCACGGGCAAAAATATAATTTACTATCAACTAATAAGTACCTTAGAAGAATTAAACACCTCAAGTACTTTTACACCAGATAGTACACAGATTTGAGACTTTGGTAAAGAAGAATAACAGAAAGAGAATACTTAAGAGAAAACTAGAACTCCAACTGCGTCACCTGCACAAGTTCTAAACTCTATACTCTTTCACAAAACTTCTAAGGACCAAGCTTCACCTTCTTCTAGATCTCACTTACTAGTTGGGATGATCAATAAACAATGAGGGACCTCCTATATATAGACTTTCTAGCGATAATAGTTAGAAACTGTGACCAACAAGGATTTTTTCATTCTACGCTAACATGGTTTTCTTATTCAAATACAACTAGATCATAAAATACTTATCTGTATTTAGAAAATCCTAATTATTTTCTAAATACATGTTTCATGTTCTAAAACATTAAGGAATTCATGTTTGAGCCAAAATTCAACAATCTTCACCTTGGCGCAAACACCAATGTTTTTGCTCTCTTGCCCTTATGGGCCATGGTACTCAATGCTGAGAATCACCCAAGTTCAAGTCATCCTTGAACTTGCCAACCGAAACCCACTTTCTAATCAACCTTTTAGACCCAAATCTTGCTCCACGTTCGAATCCTGGTTTTCCCATCAACACATACAAGTTTATGTCTTGAACACCTTTCATGATCATAATAGACTTCTAGAAAACTTTTAATACTCCATCTTTACCAAAGAACCAATGACCTTCATAATCTAACTTGAAAAGAGAAATCAGATTTTGAGTATAACCCAACACATGTCGAACATTATAAAGTGTAATAATGCGTCCGTCAAATAACTTCATCTGAACTTCACCCACTCCCATTATTGGCCTTTGGGAGCCATCAACCATCAACACAAACTCGCCACTAGTACACCTTGCATACTTGTCAAACCATGCTTTGTGTACACATATGTGATGTGTGGCCCTAGTATCAATCACCCAATTTCCCTTAAGTTGTAAATTTCCACCACTAACAGATGCCATAAGAATAAAATCATCGTTGAACTCGACAACATTCAGATTGGTACCGTCATCATCGACATTCTTATTTGCTGACTTGGAGCTATTTGCCGAACTTGCTCATTTTCCTTTTAAATTCTTGCAATCTTTCCTTAGGTGCCCTGATTGCTCACTCCCCCAACATGTTTCCTTCACAAACTTTTTAGGATTTTCCTTCTTTCCACCTACTGCCAATGTCGAACCCTCAGAAGAATCATTACTAGTACCTTTTAATCTTCTCTCTTCAAAAAGTAGCGTACTAGTAACTTCTTCAAGATTCACAGTATCCTTCCCATACATTAACGTAGTCTGAAGATGTTTATAAGAAGCTGGAAGGAACCAAATCAATCGAAGTGCCTGATCTTCATTCTCAATTTTTACTCTAATTGCTTCTAACTCAAAAACAATACCATTGAGGACACTAAGGTGATCAGTTATTGTTGTACTTTCTTCCATCCGTAACGTGTGGAACTTTTCTTTAAGATACAACCGATTTGAGAGACTCTTTGTCATGTACAAACTTTCTAACTTCTTCCAAAGATCTTTTGCTGTAAAATTACCCTTGATATTCCCAAGGACATTCTTTGCAAGACAAAGTCGTATCGTAGCAGCTCTCATATCCAGCTCTTGCCAATCCTCATTACTTTCTTTACCTTTACCTATCAAAGCCTTTTGCAGCCAGGACTGAATTAATAAATCTTTGACTTGTAATTGCCACAAGCCAAAATTTATTTTTCCATCAAACTTTTTCGCATCAAACTTTAAGTTGGATGAATAGTGCAACATCTCTAAATCTCTTCACACTTTAATGAATCAATTGAGGTACAACTCGAACCGTAGCTCTAATACAAATTTGTTAGAAACAACACCCAAACCCTCCAATTTCACAGATTCAATAAAGAAAAGAACAATAGAGATCAACATCCATAACTCAAAGATATACGTGGAAAAAATTTCAAAATCAGGGAAGAAACTACGGGCAAAAAATAATTCACTATCAATTAATAAATACCTCAGAAGAATTAAACACTTCAAGTACTTCCACACTATATAGTACACAAATTTGAGACTTGGGTAAAAAAGAATAATAGAAAGAGAATACTTAAGAGAAAACTAAAACTTCAACCGCGTCCCTCGCACAAGTTCTAAACTCTACACTCTTTCACAAAGCTTCCAAAGACCAAACTTTACATTCTTCCATATCTCACTCACTAGTTGGAATGATCAATAAACAATGAGGGACCTCCTATATATAGACTTTTTAGCCATAATAGTTAAAAGCAGTGACCAACAAGGATTCTTCATTCTACACTAACATGGTTTTCTTATTCAAATACAACTAGATCATAAAACACTTATCCATATTTAAAAGTCCTAATTACTTTTTAAATACATGTTTTATGTTCTAAAACAACAAGAAATTCATATTTGAGTCAAAATTCAACAAGTATAATACCCTTCATTGTCATTAGAGAAACTTTAGTAGTAGTATGTGCAAAAACTATAACAAAAGTCTAAAGTTCTTGTTGTCTACAACTACAATACTTCACTTGTAACAAAACTCTAACAATAGTTTCTACCAGATTTATGTTCACAAAAAACAATTACTGTAAGAGCTCATAACTCATCCAATGTTTTTTTTTTAAGAATCACTATTTGCTGAAGGTATGTTGCATGACACGCGCCATCGTATCTTCAAATGCTTTACGCTTAGCCACAATATCTCTACTTTCCTCTTGCAATTTGCAATCAAGCCTCGTTCTTCAACCTGTTTGACTGGTGCCTCTAGTTGCCATCTGCCTTATTGCATATCTCGTCTCGTCATCATTCATTGATGGGCCTTCGAGTGGTGATTGAGATTGTGTGGCATTCTGTAATTCTCACATGCATGTTTATATATGAACATATAATCGATATGAATATTCTTTCAGACTTCTTCTGCAAAATGAATCATTTAGGACTCGTATAACACCCCGATTTTCAAAACTTAAATTTCAAGTAAAATAATGAATATTTTAATTTTATAAAAAAAATCACTGAAAATCGAGATATTAATCGTATTCGTCTATCTTAACCCATAACCATTATATAGGTAATAAAATTTACAACTTATGAATTTATATTCTTCCAACCAACTTACTGGTTAAGATAAACGAATATCCTTTCATCTTCACGCTAAGGACCACATAATTCCACTATACAAATTTCTATAGTGAATTACGAGGGTACTTGCCCTTATCCATTTATTATGGACACAACATTTAAATACATTCATCAAATAGAATTAATGAATTCAAGTCCAAAGCACATACATTTAAAGTAAATCATGATCCCTTCAATAGTCATAATAAAGTTTTATCAAAATTTCTAGTGTCAATACAACCTTTTTTAAATAAAAGTTCACAAAGTTAAACAAGTAATTAAACTCATTCACTAATTAAAATCTTTAAAATCTTGTCCAGATTACCATCCTACCCCTATCACTAAACCACGTCACAACTTGCTACTTTATTTTCTAAGTACTTGCATGTGAAAAATAGGGGTAAGCTTGAAAGCCCAGTGGGTCATCTAAACAATTCACAACATCTTATCATGATATATATACAAGAACATTACAAACAAGTTTCACATATTAATCGTTGCAACATTAGATTGTTTGAGTCGAAAATTTTATCACGTTCTAAATCATGTACCTTTAGGAAATCAAACACAGGGTGGCACTACCTGAAATCAACAATTCGTTGGCGATATTCATTATGAATAACTGCCCCACAATAAATATTGACGATATTCCTTGGAATAACTGCCCCATAATAATCATTGGCGATATTCTCTGGAATAACTGCCCCATATGTGTGATTCTTATCTTAATTGTGTTCTTTAGTGATGTCACACCATACATACTACATAAGTATGATATTAATTGCATTCAAAAGACATATTCAAACTCCACTACACATAGTATCATGTCACAATGTTAATTATAATGGTATTCACGCATGAACTTTACCATGCCAATATTCCAAGTCATAAGTTTCATTATCATGCATTATAATTTATAAATGAGTTTCAAATATCACATGAATTGCATGCATCCAATTATCATCTAATCAAAACAAGAAGTCATGTTGACACACATATCATCATGGCTATCAATCACAACATGGTATATATAAAATCATGTACAATAGGCATGCATAAGCAATCTAATGATATTATATACCTAATTAATTTAACATTCATATCTATATATCAAAATAAAATATTATGAAGGCCTAGAATCATCCCCACCTGAATCGCTAAATTTCAAAAGTGTTGAGATTCCTCGACGTTGGGCGTTATCAACCTATCCACGCATAAATCACACGTTAATCAATTGTTTTGTATTATATTATATCAATATAATGTGCATACATGTCTCTGTTTTATGGTGGTGGTCACATTATACATATAATATAACTTTGCTAACAAACTTCCACATAATATAATATGATGATCTAGATAGTAAAAACGTAAAATATGATATACTATAATCTAATATATTATATGTGGTATTGTATGTATGATATATATAAATATATTATATAACATCTCGGTTGCTCTGCTTAAAAGAAAATTAAAACTTGAGTTGCAGAGAAACTGCTTTAAATGGCGGAAGGAAGAAAACAGGGAAGAGTTTAGAGAGCGAGGTTTGCGCGATTGGGTTTCATGAGAGAGAGAGAGAGAGAGTTTCGAGCAAGAGAGAAGAGAACGGCTAGATTCAAGATTGCTAAATGTATAGAGAGTGATCAGAGAAGGATTTTCACGCTGCAATTTCAAGAGTCAGAAGAGGGAAAGAAAGAGAGAGAGAGAGTGAAATTTCAAGAGTCTCTGCTCCACACGCACGCATCAATCACAAAGTCCTTCTCTCAGCTCAGTTTCTTTCAACTTAGAATCCAGATCTCCCGAGCGGTTATGTCAACTGTTAATCGGATAAAACCTAATCTTCTTCTTGTTCTTCTTCAAGATTCGAAGCAAAGATTACGAGTTTCAGATCCATGAGCGAAAGTGAAGGCGGAGCTCAAAGCAACGTTACTAGCGGTGGTGGTGGCGCCGGTGGCTGCGAAAGTGGAGGCGGAACCACTGGAGTGGAAGTTCAAATGAAGCGGAGTGGACTTCGATTCGTCTGCTTGAGAAGACGCGCGATTTCGATCCCTCCATGGAAGTTTTGTGGTGCGTTCCCCTTTCACTACGTTTGAGCGCTAATTGAAAAGGTGCGAAACTTTAAGAGGATTTTTTTCCCCATTCACGGCGTTTTTGGACAATAATCACCGAGAAATAGAGCATAAAAGCAAAGAAAAAGATAAAGTAAGAAGTCTCACCGTGGTTGCCGTTTTCACGTTTCTTGATTCCTGGTTCAAGAGAAGAGAAGAAGAAGAATCGAAGTTGCAGCGGCGATGAGCAGCAACAGTGATGAGCGGCAGTGATGAGTAGCAGCGGCTACAGACGGTGGCTCAACAGTGGCGATGAACCAAATGGAAGTTGTAGAGTGCAATGGCGGAGAAAAGAAGAGAGAAGAGGGAGGCGATTGGGTTTTTGTGCGGCTGGGTTTCGAGAGGGAGAGTAGGGTTTTGTGCAATTGATGTTTTGAGAGAGAGAGAGTTGGGTTTTTGTGCGATTGGTTTCGAGAGGGAGAGACGAGATTGCAGGCGAGAGAGGTGCGATTGGGTTTTGAAAGAGAGAGGCGATTTTGCGGGGCGAGAGAGATTGTTGCGGAGAGAGAGAAGTTTGGCGATTGGTTTCCTTGATAAGGAAGGAGAGTCCGGGATGTGCGAGTGGAAACACATTGCGACTCCGAAGAACAAGGGATGTTCTCGATTGCGATGATCTTGGCTAAGATTTGGATGAGGCGGCGATGGCAAGCGTAGATCGAGTTGTTGATCGAAGCGAAGACGACCGACGAAGCATTTGCGACGTTCTTGAATGGCGATTTCTTGGCGGCAACGGGGCCAACGATTTTTTTTTCGAGGGCGATGCCTTCGGAGGCGGCGAAAAAGGCGAGTACGTGAGTTATATATATATATATATATATTTTTAAAAAATTTCTAGGGGATTACATTCTTCCCGCCTTAAAAGAAATTTCGTCCCGAAATTAAAGTTTAAGTTACTTACTTGATGATGTTAAACTTTTTCCATTGCTGACCAGTTGTATCTCGAAACCTAGAGCGTTCTTTGGAATAAGTCGGCATATTTGGTCTTCATTTCACTTTCAGGTTCCCAAGTGGCTCCTTCAACTCCATGATGCTTCCACACACTTTAACTAATGGAATGTCTTTGTTTCTCAAACTATGAACTTTCCAATCTAGGATCTTTAAAGGTCCTTCTTCATAGGTGGCATCAGCTTGTACTTTTACTTCTTTCCAATCGATGGTGTGGGAAGAGTTTGGTTCATATTTTCGCAACATCGACACGTGGAACACATTGTGGATGGCGGATAAACTAGTTGGCAAGTCTAGTTTGTAAGCATTCTCGCCAATTCGATCACTAATCTTGAATGGACCGATGAACCAAGGCGATTTTTTCCCTTTCTTACCAAACCTCATGATGCCTTTTTGAGGGCTTATTTTCAGAAATACCTTATCACCTTTTTGGAACTCTAAAGCTCTTATGCCTACTCTGTGCAGTAACTAGCCTTTTCTGGATCAACTTCACTTTTTCGTTCATTTCCATTATCATATCAGGTCCTGTAAGTACCATATCTTCCCAATCGGCCCAACACAGTGGTGACCTACATGGTCGTTCATATAGAGCTTCATATGGAGCCATTTGTATACTTGCCTGGTAACTATTGTCATAAGCAAACTCTGCTAGGTATAAGTATTTACTCCAATTTCCCTTGAAATCTAGTACACAAGCTCTCAACATGTCTTCTAAGATCTGAATAACCCTTTCGGATTGACCATCTGCCTGAGGATGATAGGCGGTGCTCATGGTTAATTTGGTTCCCAATTCCCGCTGTAAGCTCTACCAGAACTGAGATGTGAATAAGGAATCTTTATCTGACACTATCGATTTAGGTACTCCGTGTAGCTTCACAATCTCTTTTACATACAGCTCACCCAGTTTACTAATCAGATCTGTGGATTTAATAGGTAAGAAGTGTGCCACTTTAGTAAGTCGATCCACAATTACCCAAACTTTATCCTCACCTTTCTGATTTCTAGGAAGAGCTCCGACGAAATCTATTGCTATGTTTTCCCATTTCCATTCAGGGATTTTTAAAGGTTGTAACAATCCAGACGGTCTTTTATGTTCGGCCTTAACTTGCTGACATGTAAGGCATTTAGACACATATTTGGCCACATCTTTCTTCATACCTTTCCACCAGTAGTTTTTCTTCAAATTTTGGTACATCTTATCTCCACCAGGATGTAAAGTGTATTTAGTCTGATGTGCCTCATCAAATAAGATCTTTTTAATTTCTTCAATTCTGGGTATACAAATTCGATCTCTGAATCTCAATAACCCCTCTGAATCGATCTTGAAATTTGCATTTCCATTATTGGCTCTTGCAACTGCCATCCATTTTATCAATTTTCTATCCTGAGCTTGTCCTTCCTTAATTTGATGTAGTAGGTCTGGCTTGCAGCTCATATTATATAAGAAAATCTGATTTTCACCTTTTTGTACGCCCAAATTATAATCTTCAATCAATTGGTACATCTAGGCTTTTTCTGCATCGTTCTTATAAGATTTTCGACTTAAAGCATCGACGACTACGTTGGCCTTCCCTGGGTGATAATGCAGCTGAAAATCATAATCATTCAACAATTCCATCCATCTCCTTTGCCTCAAATTTAACTCCTTTTGTGTGTAGATGTACTTCAAACTCTTATGATCAGAGTATAGATCAAATTTTTCTCTATAAAGATAGTGTTTCCATATCTTCAAGGAGAATACAATAGCAGTCAATTCTAAATCATGAGTCGGGTAATTCTGTTCATGAGTCTTTAGTTGCCTAGAAACATAAGCAACCACTTTACCTTCCTGCATCAGAATAGCGCCAAGACCATTCTTAGAAGCATTAGTGTAAATAACATAACCGACTTCACTTGCAGGAGTGATCAATATTGGGGCTATGGTCAATCGTCTCTTCAACTCTTAAAAGGAATTCTCACATTTCTCATCCCAACTAAATTTGGCATCCTTCCTTGTTAGCTTTGTCATAGGCTCAGCTAGTCTCGAAAAATTTAGAATAAATCTTATATAGTAACCATCTAGTCCCAAAAAGCTTCTAATTTTTGTCACTGACTTTGGCTTTTCCCAGTTCATTACTGCTTCAACTTTTGTTGGATCTACGGATATCCCTTCTGATAACACTACATGGCCCAAAAATTTGACTGACTTCATCCAAAATTCACATTTTTCAAATTTGGCATATAATCGATTTCGCCTCAATGTTTCCAAAACTACTGTAAGGTGTTCCAGATGTTCCTCATTGGTATTTGAATAAACCAAAATATCATCAACAAATACCACTACAAATTTGTCTAGATGAGGTCTAAACGTCCTATTCATGAGGTCCATAAATGTTGTTGGTGCATTAGTGAGTCCAAATGGCATGACTCTGAATTCAAAGTGTCCATACCTAGTCCTAAATGTCGTCTTCGGTATATCTGACTCTTTAATTCTAAGTTGGTGATAATCGGACCTTAGGTCGATCTTGAAAAAACAAGTTGCTCCCTTCAGTTGATCGAACAAATCATCTATTCTCGTTTAGTGCCATAGAATTATTTTTATGAGATTGAATTAGATTGGAGAGGATAAAATTAAAAATTAAAAATTAAAAAAAATACAAAATACAAAAATACAAAATATATTACAATGGGATAAAAATAATCTCCTTCTTTTGGTCATCACTATTTTATCTCATTACAATGAAATAAAAATGAGGATGAAATTATTTTTTATTCTATCTGGTCAACAGCCAAACATGGATATGGGACTAAAAAAATTTCTATCTCATTCAATCTCGTGCTCCAAATGAGCCATTAAAGTATTAATCACATTATAATAATTTACAATCTATCAATGAATTATGTGATCATTTTTAAATAGGATTTCATACTTTCTAGTCGTCACTATTAAAGTGCTTACATAACCATTCTCAATCTTCATTGTGCATTCTCTTCTTGTACTTACTATTCTTTGCTTCATCCCATGTAACGAAACATAGAAAGTGCTTATGGCTTATGACAATAGAATGACCTCTTTTGAAAGAGCTTTCTCAAAAACGTTTTTCATAGAAGTACTTTTATCAAAAGTGCTTTTGAAAAAAGATTGGTCCCTCCTAGCTTCTTTTAAAAGTTAAAAACTATTTTTTTTTCATCGCAATTTGATTAAAAGCAGATGTTATCAAATGCCTCCAAAAGTATTTTTGCTTTAAAAGTACTTTGAAAAAATTCTCTCAAATAGGACCTATATATATAGTCGCGATAACGACTCGGGGTTGTGATCCAGACATGTGGCAAGGTGAGATCAATATCAAATCTTTCCTGTGATTTTAGTGATCGACATCGGAATAATGAATCAATACAAGAGATTGATCGAGATTTAGTAGCAATTTGCATATGTTACTCACCAATAGGCGATGAAAAAGAGACTCCTTATCTTCTATTAGAACACTTTGCCAATCCTTCACTTGAAGTGGTGCGAAATTTCGAACAATTATTCCACTCATTTGCAAATCTTAGTTTAATTTATGCAAATTGGCTTTCCATCCTCCGGTCTTATATTGAGTTTAATTCTTCCTGTTGCTTGCACTATTCTATCGATTAGAATGCCTCTAGTCTCACCTCTCACAGTTCTTTGTGCCACTATTAAAGGAAACTGAAAACAAAAAACAATGAAAGTACTAACCATTATTGAGATATCATAAGGATAGCTTCTTAAACTTCCTTCAACAAAATGCAAAATACTGCCAACTATCTAATACTTCCTTCAAAAGGAAAACTGAAAAAAAAAAAAAAAATGCATACATGAAAATGTCTTGTACTGCCATACCCAATTCAACAGAAAAGAAAAGAAAACACATACACAAACAAGGCAGACATATATTTACATATGGTACTAATTAATGAGACTAACTAGATTGAGAAAAGGAAATTTTAATGAAGTGGTATCTGCACATTCAGTGCATACTTAAGATTGAACCAATTCCTTGATGAGTCCAAAAGCTGGTTTGAACCAAATATAAAAATACAGGCATCCTCAAATGAACTGCACCAACCATCAACATGATTATTATAAAAGCCTATACAAAGTAATTTAAACACTGAACTTTTGCTTTAGTAAATTTACAAAAGCTCTGCTTAGCGCTTTGTTTTGTTTGTTTGTGTTTTTCTCTTCTTTCTTAAAATGGCACAACATTTTCTTGAGATCACCCTTATATACCCCAAGCCTTCTCCTCTTATATATACCCTCTTTTCTCTTTTGCCTCGTGAGCAATAAAAAATGATGCTCTTAATATATTGTTCTTCTCTGCAATTTCTTCTTATTTTATAAAATATTGGAATCATAGATAAATTGGATAAAAATACTGCAGCTAGCAACTATCGGCTAGCTTGGGCAATGGCATGTGATAAGTCCCATGTGTAAATGAAGTGAAGATGTGCAGAAAAGTTTAGATTGGGCTTTGTTGTTATTGCTGAGACTCTTAAGATAAAGTTATTGGAAGAGTTTTCAACTTGTGTGAGAACTTTGCTTATATGAATCGTTTGAAAGATTTTAAGGTCAGGTAAAGCTTCCTTGGCTTGCACTTGTATGCTTCGCCTTCCGGCAAAAAGAGTCCAGGTCGTCCTGCTCCAATTTTGCAGGTTCTTCAAGAATGCAGAGATAGAACAGAGAGGTCATGAAAAGTTTTTAAGATGAGTCTCTGGGAGAAATTGGTCGTAAAGGGAACAGATGGAGTGAGGTTCGATTTGACAGGCTCTAGAGAGGTGAAAACAATACAATTTCACCTATTGCTTGCTAATTTCACCCGTGTCTAATCCAAGTTAGTTAAATTTGCTTTTATAGGTTACCTTTGTCTAATCCAAGTCAAGGGCTTCATGGTGATGGATTGAAGGTGATGGGGTCGGAACATTTGGCTACATTATGGTCGATTTGAATTGAAAGAAACCAACGAATTTTTGAAGATGTATTTAGAAGTAACGAGTCTTTATAGAATGATATTCTTGGTTGGTTACTTTCAAGATAAACAGGGCATACGTACTCAATTAATGAGTAGGTTAGAAATTGAGAAAATTGTTTGTAATCGATGTTTAGTTTTGTTGTACAATGGGTGGTTGTCTTAATTTTTTTTTGCTGTTCTCTTTTGCTTGTTAGAGTACTTATGGTAATCTAACCTACTGCTGTATCTTGCTTTACAGTTTTGTTATTAATATATTTGTGTTTTTTTCCTTTTAAAAAAATAAAATATAAATACATTCGTAGGGTACTCCATCGAGCTAAAGGCCTCTATAGTGTAGGTTTCTTTAAGAAAGAAGTAGCCTCTATAGTGTAGGTTTCTTTAAGAAAGAAGTATCGTACCTGAACTCATATACAAATTTACAAACTCGATTGATTGTGGGCTTTGGAAGTGGAACCATTCTAGTTAATTCGTTAGTGTGAGGATTAGTGGGCTCCTAAGGAGCCTGACACTTCGTGGGAATAAGGAGCTTTGTTTCTAGTAAATATATATATAATAAAAAATAAAAATAAAAAAAACTTTGAAACTACAATAGTTTCATGTCAGAACAATTAATTAAGACAGGACAAGACAGTGAATCAATTTAATTGAAGTGAGAAAATGAAGACAATGTAACAACTTAAGCAAAATATTAATGCCATTAGATATATGGCAATATGAAAACTTACTTATAGAAAAAAAGAAAATACGCATAATTGGATCCTTCACAACTACAGTAATCAAACAGAGTTCCGTATTAAGATTTCAAGTTCAAGGCAGTAAAATGCCTTCATATAAGCAATTTAATACAATCATCTAAGCCTTGAAAAAACAACATCCACATGTTATGTGTCACAACTTACAGCGTCAAAACAACGGAGATAATGGTCTTGCAATTAATACGAGAGGAACTTGCATAGTCATCATTAATATTATTGTCAATAATTTCTAAGAATCAATATATAAAAGATACCCCAATTTGGGAGGTGTATAAAAGAAATGTTAACAAAAGCATTGATTTTCAGAGATGATGGCTTAGCAAATTAGGCAAGAGTATATATGATTACTAACATTTCTTTTATATATATCTATATCTATTGGTGTATCACGGCTCGGGCCTTAAAAAAAAAATGAAAAAAATAAAAGAAAAATAAAAGAAAAAAACAGAAAAAGCAAAAAAGAGTCAATATTTTTACTTTGAGTAATGGTTGGTTAACTGAATGTGAATATTTATTTTTGTAAGTACACGGCAACGGTCAAGTAATAATATAGTCCCAAGGTACATTGAGTTATCATCCTCCGACAAAGTGAATTCTACAATTAAAAATGTCCAACACTATTAAAACTTTGATTTTATCTAGGTGATCAAAATAAGATGATTTAATTTTTGAAATTAAAATAAACTACAAGTAACACTAGGGCAAATTGAATTAAAATGAGAGCATTAAGTGGAAATCATTGAATAAATGGCCAACTAAATTGAAAGTATTAAGCATGGAAAATTGTAAATAAACCCATCAAATTATTCAATAACAAACAAATAATGAAAATCAACTCATATAATTCAACATAGATCAATCAACTTCTCTATTTAAAACTTAGCTCATATGCAAATCACTATCTTAAAACTCAACTTATCATTAACACACTTGTAAACATACTATGTTGACATGTGCCCTCAGAATTATTAGGTCACCTTATTTAATGAGTAATTTGTGGTAATTTAACAACTTTCAAAGACAATGTTAACAAAGTATATTTTTCAAGTGTGTTTACAAAGTATTTTTCTTTTAATTTAATGCCAATTAACTTATATAATGGGTACCTAGAAATAATTTTACTCCTACTTGTAAGTCATCCAATGCCCACTGGTGATGTATGCAACAGCGTGCTCTACCTGATTAGCAGTAGTATATATATATATATATATAGTTAACTATAAGTAATTAATTGCTGTAGTCTAGCTGACTTAGTGTTATATTGCAAAACACGAAACACAACAACTTCCAATCCTACGGTGAAAGAAAAACTATTTTGTTAAAACACCAAGTCAGTTGTATGTATATATGAAACTGACTTGGTATTGTAACAAAACAATTTTGTTTTGTTTAAATATGTGCACCATGCTGTGATAAATCACTTAATTCAAAAGTTATAGCTATTAGATAAGGGTCCAACAATATATATTAAGCTGTCATCAATATTTTTCCTCACGTGTAACCCCATCCTGTATATGGAGAGCCAGAAGAGAGACAGAAAAAGAGAAATATCAATTATGCAAATGTCAATAACGAAACTTGAACCCAAGACCTTTTGCAAAACTAAGGCTCTGATACTATGTTAAAATAACTACTCAACTCAAAAGTTATAACTATTAGATAAGAGTCTAACAATACATATCAAACTATGGTCAACTCGTAAAATTAATGTAAGAAATCAAGGGTTGAAATAGGCTACGCTAAGAACAAGATGTGACATTTATGCCATTATTTCCTCTTCATCCTCTTCGTATATTAATTATTATAATAATTATTATTTTGCAAACCTTGATTAATTAAATTAAAATGGGTAGCCAAGTTGATTAAAATAATATATATAGAATTCCACTATTGAAAATGTTGAAGAAAGATGAATGAACTAATTGCAAATGCAAGTTGCTAAATACTACTATATATCAGTGTCCACTGCACCTCAAGCTACCCCTTCTCATTGATCCATATGAAGTAGTTGAAAATGGTTATATATATAAATTGATGGCAACTTTAATTTCATCATCATGAACTCATAATTAATAGCTAATTGCCGAACTAATGACAAGTTCAAATTTGACTTAGTGCACTAGAGCTTATAAAATCAATTAATTCTCATATGTATTCTTTAGTTACTTTATTATAAAAACTAGCTAGTGATGCTATGCTGAAGCACCTCAAAATATATAGATTCATGTAAGGATAGCATAGGAGTACTGGAGAGATAATATGCTTCATTCTGCCTTTATTCGTTCTCTGATTTTGGTGCTTCTTAATGTAGCCATTCACACCATGCAGCTGGGATTGGTGTATGGAGGTAATTAACTAGCTTAATTAATTTATACTACTGGTTTAATTTGATCAATCATTATTTTGATTAATTATAATATCTTTTGCTTAACTTTTCCTAAAGATTAACAAGTTTGTTTGATTTATTCTGCAGATGCAAGGCATAGAATGCTTGGTAGAAAAGGAAATGGGATTTATTTTCCTTCACCAATTCCAAACTTAACGAGGAGTATGTCCGTACCGAGTCCACCACCATCAGCGAGTCCAACACCGGCACCATTGGTGGTTTAAAAGTTATTAATGGTAATGAACAAGAGATCCTCTTATATTTCATATAATGAACTCTATTATTTTCAATGCATAAAAGAAAACTTTTTTTTTTAAATGAACACTAACAAAGATTCTTTACCCTTTCCTTAATACAAAAGGGCTTGCACCCTATTTTATGCAACTCAACAAGGTTTCCATGTGACGAGGGTTTGGTTTTTTTCGTCTTGTTTTCTCCGTCTCCAAGAGCAGAGAGAGAACTCGGTTTTCGTGCATTGAGAAAGGAAGGAAGAGAGGCGTTCAATTTGCACCGCTTCGAGCTCACCTTCATTGTCTCACTGCAACAATTTCTCTCTCGGTCTCTCCTCAAACCAGCTTTTGGTGTAGCAAATGAGGCGACTGCTGTAGCTGATCCAGCCAAGAAGGCAATGGAGAGAAGCGGATAAAGAGCAACCTCGTTTCTACTGCTCGGGGATTCTCCAAGTAGCAGAGGCAAGGACGTAGGATATGTAGAATATTTTATAATATGTAGTGCTTTCTAACCACAGTAGTGGTTAGGATTTAATGTAAATAAGGGATTTTGTTGTGGGGGTTTTTATCCTTTTATTGTCAGGTTTTATCCGTTTTCTTATGATTATTTATGGTCACCGTTGTGTGCCTGCATTGACCGTCTATATCTTCTTAGTTTGTTGGCAGAATATATTTTATTTTGGGAGATTTTATAGAAATGGAATGAAACTGACCAAAAAAAGAAAAATGTAAATGAACAGAATCCCTTCTTTATATAGACGTATGATTGTTAATTAGCTAGGATATACAAAAATGAGAGATGTCATGGTTTTGAGGTGAATAATCCAGGAATGTATGACATTTGACGTTTGAGTACATTTTTTATCCGATTCATGTTGGCTATAATTTTATACCATATATGAATGGCATCTTCTCCCTCTTACAGTAATTGTCTTTCATATTTGGTTGATTAATGTTGATTTTTTAAGGTTAAGTTGGTTAGATCGAGATAGTGGTTATCATGTCCATATTTAGAATATTTTTCATCAAATGACTTGATCTTAGTAATCATTAATTGATAATCATGATCTTAACCATTTAAGAACTAATGAATCTATGATACCTGGAAGCAATGGCACCCCGAGCCCATATACGTTGGAATAATTTTTTTATTTTATTTTATTTTTTTTGAAAAAGCAAAGGAACTGTACTAAATATGGGAATCAACAAGGATTACATCTGCCAAAACAAGAGGGGTTTCCTCCACCCGTACAGCAAAATCATCAAGACAGAGAGCATATTTACTATGATCATGTGGAATTCTGGACGAATTGAGAGCTTTCATGACATTAGCTGAGTCTCCCTCTACTATGCCCACAGGAATTCCCAACTCGTGAGAGATCGATAAGCCTTTGCAGACTGCCAATGCTTTTGCTATTTTTTCTGAGACTAAGCCTTTGAGCTTTTTTTTGCTAAGGCGACATTTACTTGCCCTGAACCATCCCTGATGACAATGGATCCTATTGATTGCTTAAGCCCTGCATCCACATTCATTTTCAATGCATTTCCCTCTGGAGGTTCTCAATAAAAAATTGCTCTGGAGGTCTAGGAGAGATTAAATTGCTCTGTACTGATTGATGGTCTGGATGGCCTTCTCAAAAGTAAAAAAAAAAGCTTTGAGCGATGGATACTGATGTGATCTTTTAATAGATCAATAAAAAAAAATATTTGCAAACCCACGATATGAGTTGTAACATTTAATAAGGTCGATCTATAAGGATTAGACTAATCACTTTAGAACTTTTAAAAAATAAATTAAAAATATTATATATTAAATAAGTTAAAGAAAAATAATTGTTTGATTTATAATATCCTAGACATAAAAGTAATTAATTAAAAAAGGAAGAAACTAGAACTAAATTTAAATTAGCTTCAAAGAAAATAAAGCAAAGAAATAAAGAAAAGAAAGCAGTAAACAACAAGTAATAAAAGAAACAAATAGATAAAAAGACGAGATATTAGAACCAAAAGAACTACATTAAAAAATAAAAAATAAAGAACTTACAGAATGTCAAATCCTTAAGTAATGTCACCTTACCCAAGTCTTCAATGAACAACTAAAAATAAATTTAACCTAAAAAATAAAAATAAAAATGAGAATAGAGATGAGATCAGATGGTCCCTTGGGTGCTCCCTTTACAGAGTTGATTTGTTTTCAAAATAATGATATTTTACAAATAATTTAAGATTTCATTCTCTCCAAATATTTTACAAAATCAACCCCAATTAAGCACAAAATATTTAAAAAAAAAAATCATAAGCATATTGCTATCTTGGGTGATAATCTTTTAATTTTTTTTTTCAAATTTGATTTCTTGATTATTTTGAAATATGAAATCTTTTTTTTTTTTCTACAGGTAAGAATAATTTCATATAGTTTCAAGATTCTTTTTAATATTCTAGATTTAATCTTCAACCTGAAAATACCTTTACAAAAAAGACCAAGTGAAGCATAAAAAAATTAATCATTTCAATTAAACAATTTTTCAATTCTTTTTAGGAAAAAATGATAATTAAGACCTTTACAATGACTTCCAACTCTAAAAAACAAAAAAAAACAAAATAAAATCAACAAACTAATTCTTAATAAACCCTATGAAAAAATGTTACAAAATATATTTTCCTAAAAATGTATATCTAAAATAGCCTAATATGCCTAAAAATGACCTAAAAACTTAAAAATGTGATCTGACAGAGATTTTTATTATTTTTTCTATTTTTTTATTCTTTTCTTTTATTTCTTAACCTAAAAGTACTAAAAATATAGGTAAAAATATACAAAATTGTGACTTGCACCTTCTTTGCATGTTTTGTTATTTCTGGAGCTCCAGATTGTCCAATATAGTAAGATTACTTCCTCCAATTGTTTGATATATAACTTTTCAAATAGTGATAGAAAGTCCCCTTCACCTTGAAAAATGGTAGTTGCTGAAACTTGAGCTTGCTTTATTGAGTATATGGATGTGTTTATATAAAATTTACAAGAGGAATAATTGGCTATAATTTGCCAAGATTACATCATGGAATTATGGAAATAAATCTTTACAATTATAAATACAAAGTTCCAAAAATGAGTATTGGTGAAATCCATTCCATTTTAGAGATGTATATCACTCAACGAATTCTTCCTTTTTGGTGAAATTTTCTTCAATGCTGAATATTAACAATATCTTTCCTTTCATGCCCCCGCAAGATTGAGCTTCCATCATGGATGCCAATCTTGGAACGATGACTCTAAAATTGTTGACGAGCTACTGGCTTGGTAGGTGATTCAGCTAATTGATCAGTGGTATGTGCGTGAGAGACAAGTAGTAATTTTTTAGCCACTTGATCTCGAACAAAATGAAAGTCTATCACGATGTGTTTCATTTGAGAATGAAATAATGAATTAGCACATAAATAGGTGGCAGTAATGTTATCGCAGTAAATTGTCGGTGTCAAAGTGGGTGGAAATTTGAGTTCTTAAAGTAAGTTTTGCACCCAATTTAGCTCGGCAGTAGTGGAAGCAACAACTCTACATTCAGCTTCAGTGGAAGATCTTGTTACGATTTTCTGCTTCTTCTCTTGTAAGTCAAAGATATATTTGTGTTGTGACAGAAATAGTCTATAGAAGATGTCGTTACAACTTCTACTCCAAGAAAGTAGTTTTGTGGCCCCAAGTTTTTGAGGGAGAACCTGTGAGCAAGATTATTAATGAATTGCTAGACAGAAGTGTTTGACATACCCGTTACTATGATGTCATTCACATAGACAAGTAGAATGAAAGACTTCATTCTTCTTGATAAAAGTTGGAATGTGGAGGAACTTGAACAAGTTGTTTGGGAGGATGATTTGAAGACTATTCTTCAGGTCCCACTCAATGAAAATAATGTCGAGGATGAACTGATTTGGCACTACTCAAAGGACGACCACTGCACAGTTAAGAATGGTTACTAGGTGGAGAGGTTTTCAAATGAAAAGGGGTTACCATATAGAAGGTGATTCTATTGTTGTTATCAATGTTGTTAAAGCTCCATTTGCAGGTTTAGATGAGTTCAACATCATAGTTGAAGACTGCAAAAATCACATTCAGACTCTTCCAACTGCTTATATATCTGTGGTTTTCAGAGAAAAGAACAAGGTTGCACATAGATTATCCCAATATATAATGGGAATTTCTTCCTCTATGGCTTGGTATAATGTAATTCCTTCTATCATTTCTGATGTTTGTAAAGACAAGTTTTCTTCTTCATTCTAATTTAGTCACTGTTTCCCCCTTAAAAAAATAAATGTATATTTGTGGTAATAAATGAGGGAGTTTCTTAGGCTTATGCTCAAATTTGTAGTACAAGACAGGTTTTCATTCCCTAGAAAAAGGATGTACACAAAGATCCAAATATAGTTTTTTGCAATCTTTGAACTATATTTCATACTAATTTATAATCGTTCTATAGCCATAAATTGCTATTTCTTGTTTCTATTGGTCTAGGAGTGATTTTCGCTGTAAACCCATTAGAAAACACACAAAAGATGGACCATAAACTCGAGTTTTTCTTAAAATAGTAGACAAAATTAATAAAAAATTTCAATATGTGAGACTTCCCAATGAATGGAGGTTGGTGATGCAATGAGATCAATGTGCATGATGAGGCCAAGCCTAGCTACAACTATGTATCCTTATTACTTTTTGTTATTAGAAACCACTTAACCCTATAAACTGATGAGTAAAGACTCAATAGTACATATCAACCTATCATTAACGCCCTTCACCTGCGGCTCCATCTGGTACATTATTATGAATGGTAAAGAGTTAAAGACAACTACCTTGATCATGTGTGATTTGGCCTAATTCATGAACATTACTAGGAAAAATAATTGATTTTGAGTTAATAGGTTGGTAGGCCCTTTGGTATAAATAAATTGGAACATGATTCGTAGACACGGTCAAGTCCCACGAACAAAAACAATGGAGAAGCAATTAAAATTAGGTGAGAATTAGGTGAGAATTAGGTTAGACCCATATATTTTTATAATTAGGTTAATTACAAACAAGTTGAAACATTGACCGAGAATTTAAATAATAAACCTTAAAGGAGATAAAAGGAGCCCTTCACAAAGCTCAAGTAATTAGAAGATGTTTCTTCTTTCTAATATGTTTCCCAGATTCATTCCATTCCTACTGATCATCGCCTTCATTTATTCCATACAGCTGCTATTTGTTTATGGAGGTAAGATCAAGCTAACTTTGGCTGAATAAATTTGATTTACATCATCATCTATAACACATCACCATGAATATATCTGGTGCAAAGATATATATAGATATGCCCTTGAACTTATTTGATCTTGAATCATGAATAAATCATGTATTCTTAAGTATGATCATATTTAGAAGTAATTACTAAGCTCCCTCGGGTAAGTTTTTGCTATTTATTTAATCAATTTATTTGATTATTGTGTAAATTAACTACATGCACTGAGATTAGTGTGATGGCATTTGAACCCGTTTGTGGAAATAGGAGTTTTACGTTCGAATTTCACCTCAAGCAAATTGGTCCCACTACATGAAAATCCATTTTTTGCAAAGAAATTTTTCATTGCAAATATCAAATAGTCGTCGCAAAATAACATTTACAATTTTTTGTTCCGATAAGGAGGTTTGGACACTTTTAAGAGGCTAGCTAGTCGGGTATATATAAGAACCATTTGATTTATAATTTGGATATAATTTTTTTATATTAAAAAAATTCAAGCACAAAAATTATGTTTAGATGGTCGATTCTTAAAATATTTTTCAATATTTTACTTAGAAAAACATATAATCGCTTGTAGAAAAAAATTATTTTTAAAATTTTTACTTCTTGAATTACCCTTTTTAGTGGGGTTATATTTCAACTAGTGTTAATATTGTCTCCACTCCCATTATTGGGCCTAGGTATAAGGTTTTACTCTAAAAGTTTCGATACTAATGAGGTGGGAGATTTATACTAATAACTCATATGATGAACTCTTTAATTTCTCTATGATGTGGGACTATTTTTTTCGGTCTACATACGTCTAATAATTTCTACTTTGGACCAAAATCCAATAGGTCATTCATCATTATGAGCAAACCGAGCTCTAACATAGCCTACTCCACCTCTACACACATTACTAGGGCTCCAATGAACCCACACTAACTCCACCTGAATGGGTATCATGTCCCAACAAAATTATAGACTCTAATACCACTGTTAGTGGGTCTGGATCTCAAACTAGTATCAAAACTATCCCCTTTTAACTGCCTCTAGGTCTACTATTGGGCCCAGGTGTAAACTTTTATTCTAAAAGACTTCGATATTAATGAAGGAGAGATTTATAGTAATAACTCATATGATAAACTATTTTCTTTCTGATATGAGACTATTTCTTTTGGTCCACAAACATTTAAAAATCTTCTTATTTCTAAATCATAAACCAATTAATGCATCTTAAGAAATCAAAAATCTTGGAATAAAAGAAAAATTAATCAAGCGCATTACTTATCGAGAACACGATGATTTCAATTTTGTTTATGTTTTTTTTTTTTCAAATTTTTTTTTTGCTTAATCTTATCCTTTGTTTGATTTGCAGATGAGAAAGAGATGATGCCATGGGGAAGGGGAAGTGGACCATATACCCTTCTCCAAAGTCAAATGGAATGCAACATATGATTCCACCAGAACATCCCTAAACGCACATGATTAAGAAATTTTATTGGTTATGAGATATATATATGTAGTAAATGGAATGCATTTATTGTTGCAAGCAAGCGTTGTTCAAACGGAAATGCTAATTTAATTATAAAATAATGCAACTATATATTCATATATATTAGATTATTTATTACACACCTTAAAATGTGTAATCCATAGTCATTCAATGAACATGAACATGTAGTTGTAGTATAGTTGCATTATTTTACAGTTAGATTAGTATTTTCCTTGATTAAATAGTCATTTTGCTAGGAATTAACTTGAAGTCAGAATTAATGTATAAACTATATTTTGATTAGGTGTTTGTTTATGTATTTTAATTACAAATGGTTTGTAATAAGTCTCTCTTACGGTCAACTTAATCTAATTAAATTTCATGGTTTTCCACAAAGATGTAGATATATTAATATGTAAATTAGCTTAATGTTGATATGAATTATTTCTTTAGTATTTCCTTTTTGTTACAAGATTACATTAATTTTTTATTTTTAAAATACTTTTTGTTAAGGGGCTTATAGACACAAAGTGGATGTATAAGCCTTGCACAGAGCTAGAGCCATAGAGATCGGTGTGCATAAGCGCCATGCAGGTCTCAAACCCAAAGGCGAGGGTAGATGACTTGAACCCTCGATACTTGTGAAAGAGAAAATATGCAAACCAGCTAAGCAACTGCTTATTGGCAATTTAAATGTGAAAATTGCAAGAATAAGTTTTGAATTTGGTCTTGTATCAACTAAAACTCAAGTCAGAAAGTCCCATTGAGCTCTTAAAAGGGCTGAACTTCAATTTGAGTATCATTAGCTGGTAATTAAGTGGCGATGATCATTCTTATCTCTTATTCTATATAATTATGTTGCAAATGAACACGAAATTAAAACTCTACGTCATTTGCACAAGCCGCATTTGCTAAATCCTGAAAAGGCAAGAAAAATAAAAGTTGCCGATAAATTAACGAAACTTAAAAAGCAAAAGCAAAGTCTGGCATTTATTTTAAGAAAGTAAAGAAAAAAAGTCGTCAGTATTTTTCATTTTTTGAAGTAAAATGATTTGTCTCACCAGCCATGGTGATTTGACTTCTTGAAAAATAGTGCAATTCTACCTCTTTAAGCACCATTTTTTTTTCTTACTATTTGATTTTATTATTGCATTTAGAAGTTTTTGTTAAAAAAAAAAAAACACCCTTATTTGATTTTAACATTAGATTTAGATTTAAAAGGTTTATTTTTTCTTATTAAGGTTTATTTTTTCTTCTTCTTTTTTCCCTAAACCCTAATTTAACATTATTGTTTTTGCTTACATAACAAAATCTTAATGGTTGGCTCAGTAAAAGCAAACAGAGTCCCAAGGTCGTTTTGGAGGAACCCTCGTTAGAAGAAGTCTATCATTCTGTTCCTACCTCGAAAGATGATTAGTCTCATAATATAGAATTTAGTAAGATCACAGAAAATATATTTTTTTAATTATTACATATATATGTTATAGCATGCTATTTCCCGTTGTTGATACGTTCCTCTGAAATACTAATAAAATCACAACTCTCACTTCAACCAAATCATCATAAGTGGATCTGATTTATGTCCTGAGCTTAACTTGTTCTGCTCAACTTGAAGGTACTTCTTTTACTCAATTTTCACTTATACAGAGTCCAGATATGGTTCAGGGTTCGTATGTTAAGCCTCTTGAATTGTTGTACCGATATATCTTCCAAGTGTTCAATGATCCTTGAAATCAAACATAAGAAGGATCTTCCATTTAAATTGCCATTTGATCCCCCCAAGATCATGTTACCAACTCTTAAGCATCCTGTAATGTAACCACTTTTTCCTTTTTTGATCATCGAGGATACCCAGTTCATATTTCACCTGTCAAACTAGGGTTTAGTGTTTAAGGGTTTAGGATTTTAGATTAATCCCTCCGGACTAATCTTACAAAATGATCATTCACCAGTAATCTCTGAATGAGCACGAACCCTCATTTCACATCAGACTAAGATTTCGGGTTCAAGGTTAGTCCCTCGGAACTAGTCTTACAAAATGATCATTCACCAGTAATCTCCGCATGAACATGACCCGTCTTTGAAATGATGAAACCAATTCTTATCCCCCACAAAAATCTCTCTTCCTTCAAAGCCAGATATAAATTTTATCATTACATGGCAATCGCCGCAGATTCGAAGGTTCTTGATCACTCGAAGTGAAGATCCAGGAGGCGTGTTTAGAAGCCCCAAGCCCACAGCTAACTTCTCACTATGCCCACACAAGATGTTTTCCTTGTCTTGTTCCTCCACATCTTGCAGCACAAAGTTGGTATCAGGATGGAATCCTGATTTCTTCATTTCCATGCTCAATTTGTTTAAGATTTCAATAACTTGCTGCATTTGAGGGTGAGATTTATAGCCCGCTAAAAGCATGTGAACCTTGTTCTTTGTCTCAATCCAACTGCATCCAGGGTTTTTCCTTAAGCCCAATTTCATCACATCCCGAACTCGGTCCACCTCACTCCACATGCCCTTAGCCGCATAAATATTGGAGAGAACATAATTCCCCACATTGCTTGGCTCAGCCTTGAAGAGTTTCTCGGCAGCGATTTCACCCAAACTTACATTACCATGAACTCTACAAGAACTAAGCAAAGCTCCCCAAACACAAGCATCGGGTTCAGATGGCATGTCATTAATCATGGCATAAGCCTCGTTCAATCTTCCTGCCCGACTAAGTAGGGTAATCATACAAGCATAATGCTCCATTCTAGCTTCAATTTGATGCTCCTGAGACATGATTTTGATGTAGTTCCACCCTTCCTCCATCAGGCCATTTTGACTCATGCAGATAGACACAAGTAAATGATAAAATCCGGCTTCTGCCCACTTCTCTGCATTAAATCAAAGAGCTCCATAGCTTCCTTAGCCTTTCCTTGCATTGCATAGCCACCCACAATTGCATTCCAGCAAACCAAGTTCTTAATGGGCAACCTATCAAAACAATGCTTAGCATCTTCAATTCTCCCACACTTTGCATACATATCAACTAAAGCACTACCAACATATACATCACAGAGAGTGCCTCTCCTGAGAGAGAAGCAATAAGCTGCCTTTCCCTGCATTAAAGCTGCAATATTAGCACGAGCTGGTAGTAAACAAGGAATTGTTACTGAATTCGGAACCACTTCTGCAACCTGCATCTCTCTGAAAAGCTCTAAAGCTTCTATATCTTTACCATTTTGTGTACAACAAGCTATCACTGACGTCCAAGAAACAACGTTTAGTTCCATCCCTTGTCCCTTGAATTGCCTGAAAACTTGCAATGCATCATCAACAAAGCCATTTCGGGAAAGACCTGCGACCAATGCATTGCATGAGCCCAACTCCATTTCAGCCATTTCTTCAAACACTTGCATCATCTCTGATGCACACCTGCACTTGCCATACATATCTATAAGTGCACTAGCCACACATTTATCCGACCCAAGACCTGTTTAATAACATAACCATGAACTTGAGTCCCCATCTCCAAATCCTCCAAGTCACCTGCTGCAGGAAGCACACTAGAAATACTAGTTCCATCAGGCCTAAACCCCTGTGAATGCATGTCATGAAACACCATCACCGATTCCAAAAACAACCCATTATGGTTAAACCCAGCAATCAAACCATTCCACGACACCGAATTCGGTTCCACCCCTGAACTCCTCATCTCATTGAAAAGCTCCTTGGCCTCATCAACATACCCCATTCGAGCATACCCCGAAACCAGGGCACTCCAACAAACGACATTTCTCTGCGGCATTTCATCGAACAATTTGCGAGCATTCCTCGTTTCTCCGAATTTCACATACACGTCAACTAAAGAATATTGAACAAACGAATCCAAAAGCATACCCAGAAACTAATGCATAACCATGAACCTTTCGACCCGTTTCAAAATCGAAGACCGCCGTGCAGGCCTTGAGAATAGTGGGTATGATGAAATTGTCTCGTAGGAGACCATGGGAGAGCAATTGACGAAGAAGATGAAGAGTGAGGTTGAAATGATGGGATTTGGAGGAAGCAGAGATAAGGGTAGTGAAGGAGAAGAGATTTGGTTCGGGAGTTGTGTCGGGAAGGAGAGAAGAATCGGAAAAGTGAAGGGAATTGGCGTAAAGGGAGATGAGTTTTGTGGTGAAATGGGTGTGATTCGAAAGGCCAGTTTTGAAGATGAGAGCGTGGGCTTGTTGGGTGTGTGAAAGAGCGGGTGTAGTTGAGTTTAGGAGATGGTTGAGAAGAGTGGAATAGGAAGTGTTGACGAGAGAGAGAGCAGCTGCTGCTCTTGGTGCTGCCACGGAAGTTTTGTTGCCATGGATGCCGTCTTTTCTTTATTTCAGAGTGCACATTGTTCTGTTTCTGCAAAATTGCAAGTGTGGATCTTCATGGAAAAAATGGCAAGTACTAGCAACTCTACCGTAGAACTTGAACTAATTTATTTTTGCAGCTCTACGTAATATATAATTACATAACCTTTTTCTTTTTTTCTTTTAGCAAATAATTACATAACTTTTTTTTTTATACAGTCGTATTCATTTCGAGGGCCCCACCCCTATAGTCTAACAAATCCATTGCCTATGGCACTTACTACGCATCAGAATACCTAGGAGATTAAACTCGTCAAGCCAAGATTCAAACTTCAGACCTCGACCTCAGTCAGCATCTTCCATCTCTCCTCCTGGTCATCGAGCTAATACCTCACGAATTAGATTATGAATTTTACATGGGTTATTTAACAAGGAAAAATCCTATTAGAATTTATGGCAAAATTTGTGTAAATATATAAATTAATAGCCCACCATGCATTGTCACATGTGTTATGTTTTTCACCCCATGCTCAAGGAGCATCACAAAAAAAGATATGGAAACATAAAAATAACATATTTGAAAACTAATGTTACAAAAAATAGCATATTCTCCATATAATTAAATAGCAACACATTTTTTTGTGATTAAATATATAGCACATTTGGTTGTGTGAAAAAAATTGTAAAATGGTATGGCACACCATTAATAGAGATATATAAAGGAGTAACATAATTGGTTCTAGGTTGAATTTGAGAAGATTTTCATATCATTATCATCTTTTTTAATAAAAACTTCTGCTTTATATAGTGTCATATAGTCATATGTCAAAATGATATGATGAATTAATGGGTTCAATATAAAACCATAAACTACATTAATAAGGATCTGATACATGTAATCTTTGAAGACATCCAATACTTCCACAAGTTTGCTAGTAACATAACATTTGTTTAATACATTTTTGACTTATTCTCCTTCATGCTAAATAAAGATGATCATTATTTTTGTCATGTAACAAACATTGGCTAGTGAATACATCGATTATATCAGTCATATCTGATTGTAAATCAATTATGTGTAATATATTGGTCATATTTCTATTATACATCACTATTGTGCGATATATATTTCTTTCGTACATTGATATATCAGTTAAGCGTCTGCAACTCATAAAAACAATCTATTAGTTGCGTTTGGGATTTGGTTTTTAAAGTTCGGGCATTGCATTAAAGTTTTAGCCTTTGATACCATAGAACTACGACTAGAAATATTAAAAACAGCGAAAATAAAGTTTTAAAATAAACACTAAACTCATATCTTCACTTCTTTTTGAAATGGATGCATGATGAGATTAGTTTTAAATGTCATAGAATACTCATAGCAAATTTGTGGATGCAAAAAAATAATATTGATATTGCTTAGTTTGACATTAACATAATTTTAATGTCTTACATTTTTGAAATGGTAAAGAAGTGTGATTTATTGTGACCGTAGTAAATCTCTTTAAGAGGGATGTTAAGCATTCAAACCAAAGTGCGAATAGGTGGGAGGGAGTTGGCAAAACGAAGATGTTGGTCGTTTAAAACAAATAAATGCATTTTCAAACATTTTACGAGGCCAAACGTGCTATACTTTTAATTGTATAAAGAATGTTCTACTTTACAAAGTTGGCTTTCAAATCTACTATTTTCGCAGATAGTTGAGTATTTGTATGAAATTAAGAGAATTTTAAAAAAAAATTAAAAAATAAGGATATAAGTTTTTATAGTTTTAAAATTTATATTTCTTTTCTCGATAAAATCAAACAAAGATGATTTAGTCATACTACATATAAAAATAATAACAGCATGTTTCATCTTTCGAAAACACAAAGCAATGAAGCTCATATGAATAAGCTTATGAATGTTATTAATTTTTTATAATATTTACGACTCTAAAATCCTATTCTGCATATATTTTTATTGTAGGGATACCAATAACATGTGTTATACACACATACACACACACTGTCGCAACCCCTTCCCGGGTGACATCATGACCGGCATAGTACCCCAGATAATGTCACAACCCGACAAAACCTGAGGCACTGATAAGCCTCTGCGCGGAAAGTTACATACGATCCAAAGACATAATCCGTATATAATCAGGATAATTGAATTAAATACAGAGATATCGCATCATCATCCCGAACATGATGTCATCGACCCAATCTACAAGATTTGACTATCCTTAATATAAACATGGAACTTCAAAATGTTATTTTATTATTATTCCATTTATCATACACAGATCAAAATTTTATCACGAACTATATGTTATATACCATAGTATCTGTGATAATTATATACAAACACAAATATCTTCTACCATTTCCCCTATGTACAAATCACAACAATCTAAAAGAAGTAAGGCAGGCTACACCAACTCTAAGTCTTGCCATTTTCTTTACGATATGATCCTAAAAAATATAAGAGAAAATGGAATGAGCTCAACTAGCTCAGTGAATACTTTTTACAAAAATCTCCACATATGCATTTATGTAAGACATGTATCAAAGTTGAGATACATTAATAAATTCAAATGCATCAATGAAGTATACATGATACATGTTTCAAACTAAACATAAGTCATGCTTCATTTTTAGAAAAAGCCTCAACAGGAGGTCGAAATCAGGATAACACATGCCTATACGTCCCCCGTTAAGCTATGGGTTCAGACTAGTACATTTACGTACACTTCCCCCATCGTTTCATGGGTTCAGACCAGTAAATTTACATACACTTTCCCCCATTATGCTTATAGGTTCAGACCAGCGCATTATCCTAATCAATCTTTCTACCCTCATATTCTTTAGTAATTCCGAAAATACATTTCCCCGAAGAATAAGCAAATAGAAAGACAATAACGCCAAGGTGTTAATCCAAACACCCACGGCCATGCATAATTCCGTGCTCATGATTACAAATACAATGCATATACATATCACAGATGCATATCATTCAAGAATTCAATTTCATATATATAATGCTATAAATGGAGAATTAAAGTAAGAAACACTCACAACATAAAATTTTTAGCCCAAGTCCACATCACACTTTATGTAGCCAAATCACCAATTATCACCAGTGTAAACTGCACATCATCAACATTTTAATTGTTGTCCAATTTTCATTCAATTAATCACTAAACCAGTCATAACACATCAGGGAACTTACCAAATTATTCTTTAGAATCCAGTGTTTTATACATCAAACACTTACTAATTGTCCTATCAATACATTTCTAAGGTTTTGCACACAAACTAAGATCAGTTACCTTGAATTCCTTGTTGGAATTATCATCAAACCTTCAACCATTCACTCATGGTTGAACCACCAACTTCGTTCAAGATCCAGTACAACATCAACGCTTTCCAACTTCTAATCAAATCAAGGAAAGCCATTGTATGTCATTTATGATGTATAGAATGAAGCGAAGAATTAAATGATGAAGTTTTCAACTCGAAAATCGGAGATCATACCTCCAATTTCTCCTATTCTTCTCGTTCTGTTTTGCAAACTCGGTTGCCCAGTTTCTTTGCTGGTTTTTTCTCAGTTCCGCAACCATTTCAATTCATCTAGCAGCTAGTTTTGATGTTGACAACACACAGTAAGATCAATACGTGCCTAGATCCAGTTGTCAACAAATCAATTAGTCCAACATATGACAATTTCATAGTGCCAGCAACACAAAACGAGCCAACATTTCTTCTTGCCAGCCAAAATGACGCGCCTTTAGTTACACTAAACACTTGTCATTTCTTACATGTCTTGAATTCTTCATTTAATCAGCACATGAATGCATTAGATTAATTTAACACCTAATTGATCATAACACATAATTATTTCATGTATTAGACCATTATATACTAATACATATCAAACACACAAATTAATTAAAATACCTCGTACATACAATATACGGATATTATACACATCGATTACGTGCACAAGACCTCGTATTGGGCAGTCTACATCATCATGACGTTAGGTGCAGAAAATGGATCGTTACACACGCACATATATATATATATATATACCGGTATGCATCCACCATGGAATAGATTAAAAAAGCGAAGTAATTTAATTTTGTTTTTTGAGGTTCTTAAGATGGATAATAGACCATGAAAATTCCATAAAAGGAATTTATTCAATTGGAGTCATCGATGTAGAATCTATATATAATCAACAAAAGAGGCCATGAGATTAATTTAGTCAACTAAGGAGCTATACATCATGCCTGCACCTTCCCAAGAAACCTTTGAGCATATTGAGTTTAATGAAGACTTCTTAAAATGAAATTTATTGTCATTTGTGCATATTGTATTTAATTGTAATTAGAAAATTAATTAATTAAACCAATTTGCAAATAAAATAATGGAAAGATATAAGATATTAGGTGTGCATGTTAGGTAAGACTTATTTCTTTGTAGTTTCAACCTTGTATTTATGTAACACCAACTAGATGGACACTAAAGTCATATGATGACCCACAAAACATTAAATAAAGTGATTGTCTCTATCCCTCATTAATTTAAATTGGTGGAGAATGCACTAGATAATGAACCTTTTCCCTTGTTTTAAAAATACAAAGGAACCACCATCAAGAAGTGGGAGATGGCTTTCTCTATCTTGGTTCATTCCCTTGTTTTGCTACTCTTGATTGTTGTCATCTACTACATGCAGTTAGAACTGGTTTACGGAGGTAATCAAATACACAACATTGCATAGAGCATTTTTATATTCATACACATATTTTTATCATTCATTTTTAACACAAACTTCACTTGGTATATTGATGCCCTTAAATCACATATTCCCGATAATTTGAGGTTGATATCAAAGTTATATCACACAAAGATAAGCTAAAAATAGGTATCAAATATATACCTAAATTCATTTTGTATATTGTAACATGTCGATCAAAGTTTGTGGCTTCATATATTATGAGTTTTATACCTATATTTAACAAGTAGATGTTCTATAACTCAGCCCCAGTAAATTATTGTCCCTACATGTTCTTAGTTATCTAGCTACACTAATTGCATCTTTGGTGTTAGGATTTTTGTAAAAAAACTAAGCTAAAGAGTGTTTTTGCTATGTGAATAATTTTCTAATTTCATATTTGAATTTCTATGTTTTGCAGACCCATAAGGGAAAAAATTAAGAGGAAGAGAAAATAAACCTTCCCCTCCAGAGGCAAACCATGGGCACAACATGCAACGATCAACTCCACCACCTCTTCCCTATGTGTAGGTTTACGTCAAATATTATTTGTAATTATTTCAAATGTTAAGTTTCATAATATAAAGTGGTATCATAATCGCGTTTCTCATGATTTCCAATATTTGAAAGTGTTTAAGATATTTAATTTCATGTTTAAGTTTGCATCTAGGATGATCACTTGTATGTATGTAATGATCTAATGTAACAAATACTATATATAAATTGACAAAAAAAAAATCCTCTAATATATTATAAAAATGCTCTGATGGCTATCTTACCCAACAAACCTACACTCTTTGAAATAATTTGGCCACTATTCTTAAATTTTAAGATTTTTTTTTTTAAATCGTGGTTTCATCATTTGGTAACCATGTGACCACGCGATCACGCCTCTATCTCCGTGACTCTCTGTTAACATCATTAGTTAAGCTTCACTTCTTTTTGAAAGCAAGCCCAAATACAAGTAAATGTACAAACTTTTATAGAAAAAAATGATTTTTTAAAGATAATTTTGTATTTTCATGTTTGATGATCTTGCTTATGAGGGTTTGGTTTGGTTTTTGTTGTTTGATTTGGTAATGAGATATTTGTGATGTGGGTTTTTTATGGCATTGTCAAATTTTGATAATTTGGTTTTTAGGGATTTCATTTACTTTGATACATTTTGGGGGTTGATTTTACTTTGAATTTGATTTAAGGGTTAGTGAAAACTGATTCATTATATCCCCATTTTTTAGGTATATATTTTATTTTCAATCAATGAATTTTTTTCGTACTGTCAAGGTTTGTCTAAAGTTTTTTTTTGTGTACCCTAAATAAAATTATTAGCTACGCCCCCATTTGCATTTATAAAAATGAAGTGTTTTAGTTTTGTTTTTAATTTTTTGAGCTCTTAATTTCATTGAATCTAGCTAGCAATAGAGCACTTATATCAAAATATTTCTAAAAAGACTTAATTCATTTAATTAAAAATTAAGGGTTGTTGATGGCGTCTAAATGTCATATTTGTTTATTCTTGACTTTACCTCAAGATTTAAGAAAAATGATTACATGTATAAATAATAAAAACGAAAGATAACTTTATTTAAATTAAAAGAATGAACTTTATGTTTTATAATGTTATATCTAGGTTTATGAAGGTGTATACACATGGATGCATACATACATATATATATATATATATATATATATATATATATATATATATATATATATATATATATATATATATATATATATATATTATGCACACACACATTCAAAGTCAGTTTTTTGGGCACTTTCTTAATTATAAACAAAGTAAACAATCCAATATTCATGGTTTTCTTTGTTTTTAAAAACAGGAAAAATATTTTTTGAATTATGTGCCAAAAGGGGCCTAAATGAGGCCGTTTCAAAAATGAAAGCCCATTGACTCTAGGGAACTCTAAGCTTTTAAACTAGGGAAATTCTTTAAAAACAAATTTTATTGACATTGTTCTTTAAACTAATATATGCATATAAATTGTCACGCCCGGGTTGCACCGCAGCGCCAATAGTTCAGTGGTTACTCAGATTGCGAAATCTAACTCCTTAAGGGAGGTTACGAGTTCGAATCTGGGGGAGGCCCTCCCTGTGCTGTGGATTGTGCAGGGGGTAAAAAACTCTCTGTGGATTGGGAGGAGACAATATTATGGGATCCATAATGGCTGGAGTACGCCCTGTACATTGGGGTACTCATCACCCTGGTATACATGAGGCCTTTTTGTCACGCCCGGGTTGCACCGCAGTGCCCCTACTCAGGGTGATGAGTACCCCAATGTACAGGGCGTACTCCAGCCATTATGGATCCCATAATATTGTCTCATCTGTGTGGCATCCCCTCCGCAGAGTGTACTCTCCAGCCATATCATGTATCCCCCTGCACAATCTACAGCACAGGGAGGGTCTCCCCAAGATCGAACTCGAGACCTCCCTTTAAGGAGTCTGATTTCGCATCCTAGGTAACCATTGAGCCATTATTAGGGTACTCATCACCCTGGGTAGGGGCACTGCGGTACAACCCGGGCGTGACATAAATGGTATGTTAGATAGATATATATAATGGAAATGAACATGACCATAGAAGTTGAGTATGTCATTAAATGGGTTGACACAACCTTTGTGAAGAGAGAAAATTTTCTTGTGCTATAGACTACATGTAGGGCTATCTATATGAAGGGGAAGTCACACTCCGTCCTTATTGAGGTTTTTTTTTTTATGACAAAAAATGAACATTTACAAAGGGAAAGTTAAAAAAAAAAAGCCATGAAAATAACTAAAAAAAAATATTTTGTAATAAATAAAATAATTATGAAACGCGTTAGTAATTATATTAGTAGAAATAAATGGTTAAATACAATGAAAAAAAATGAAATCATATACTTAAAAAAATATTGGAAGAAATAGTTTAAAAAATTTGATATAAATCCTAAAAGATTTTATTTATTTAAAATTTTAGAAGTCTACAACAGCTTAACACAAGACATTGATTAAGCTAAGTGGATGAAAAAAATTCAAGCAGTCGAACTTAACTTCAGTAGTAGGAAAAAATATTTATTGAGTGGAGTTAATATAAGATATTAATAAAAAATTTGTTTGGGATGGTAGGACATTTATAACAATTATAGTATCTAATGTTCTTGATTGACATTTGTACTTTAAATATAGATATGAAAAATGATTTTTCATGTACAATTAAAAAACAATGAGATTTTCTTAAAAAGTAATTATTTCTCAAGGAAAGTATATCTTCTAATAAAAATTTAACTTTATTATAAATATTACCCTAAAAATATTTTTCCCCTCAAACTTTTGGACTTCATATGGTATAGCTATCTTAGTTTCTTAAATCGACAATCGATGATTGTGTCAATCCCCCCACAAAAAAAAAAAAATAAATGATATACAAACATCTCCAATATAAAAATAAATAAATGTCAACAATTTATCTTCATCCACTAAAGGGGAGCTTTTAGTTTATTTTTAAGTTTAGTTATTACAAATGAACAAATTATATATATATTGTTCCCCCTCCTTTTCTCTTGGTTTCTTCTTTTTCCATGGAGAAGGTAGAGTTTTGATTTGAATAGCTACGAACGACCTGCATATAGCTTTAGGCTTTTTATTTGGACAGCTTGCTGCTCAAGCGTGCCACGAAACCTTCTTATCACAACGCCACCAATCCCCATCTTGTCCTGATGCGTTGTTCCAAAAGTGTCACGTTATACAGAGTGGGTGGACGGACAAAAAGAGCTATAGGGGAGTTGCCTCCCTGCTTTTTTTATCATCCCTTACGAAATTTCGGATAGATGGACGAAAGTCCGGCTTTATTCAAAATTGAAAATAAATTATTATGGCTTTAGTACTTGTAAACTCTTCATTCAATGCCTCTTTTTGAATAACCACCTAAAATGAAAGATGCAAATTCCTATAACTCAAAACCTAGCTAATTAACCTTCAATTATTTTACCTGTAACTATAAAGAACATGACGTACCATGCATGGGCCATAGCTTAAGCATAGAACTAGAGTTAAAATCTCATCCAACCTCAAGCCACATATTAACATTATTAGAAACAATATATTCTAGTTCATCAAACTGAAATTAAGGTGATGCAATTCAACAACGTTTAATGCTTAAACCTAGAGCTAGAGTTGAAATCTCATCCATCCTCAAGCCACAAATTAGAATTATTAGAAACAATATATTATAGTTTATCTTAGTACCTTCTGTCATATATATATAACAATTAGTCAACACATGGAGTCCATTGCTATCCTAGATAAGTTCTTAATGTCGCACTCTTATACAATAATTTCTCATGGCCGAACTAATATATGCGTGTGTACCACATGGTAGCCAATGACGTTATTCAACCAATCTCAATTGCTCGCTTGACACCCCTAGGAAAATGGGAAATAGAATCGCATTCCACACAAGAAGGCATGGCAAAGAGCCTATCACCCATAACAATCCACCTCTGCCGTGAAAACCTACTCCATGCACAATGAACAATCACAGACTCACCGTCCAAGTGTGTCACGCCCCAGTACATAGCACACCGCAGTGTCTAGTACCTCCAGGATGTGATGGGTACCTCATACCGAGCGTACTCCAGCCATTATATACCACATAATATTGTCACATCCCAGTACATAGCACACCACAACGTTTAGTACCTCCGGGATCATTTGTCTATACTATTCACTATTCATGAATAGTGCAGGCCCCCCCAGATTCGAACTCACAACCTATAGTTTGAATCTGAACTTTGAGTAGCCACTGAACCATTGGCTCAGTGGTTACTCAGAGTTCGGATTCAAACTATAGGTTGTGAGTTCGAATCTGGGGGAGGCCTGCACTATTCATGAATAGTGTAGACAAATGATCCCGGGGGTACTAGATGTTGCGGTTTGCTGTGTACTGGGATGTGACAATATTATGTGGTATACAATGGATGGGGTACGCTCGGTATGAGGTACCCATCACATCCCGATGGTACTAGACACTGCGGTGTGCTGTGTACTAGGATGTGACAAAGTGACACAAAATGCAACAATGAGGAAAAAGAGATGAATAAGGAATTCATTTCAAAAATATTCCGCTGCATTAACATTAGGATATAAACGGTGAACCTTTCCCCTGCTTAAGATTAATAACAAGCGGAAAAAGCCACATCCGGTAAACGAACATGTTGTTCCGTACATCCTAGAAGGTATTCCGAGCATGGAGGGATGGTGACAGAAAATCAGTGTTCATTGAGGAAAGGGTTGGGCACAGAAGATTAGACATACATCTTGAATGAGAGTTAGCAAACTTGCTTATCAAGCAGATGAAGGTGGCTGAAAAAAGTGTGGATGATGGCTCATTCATTAGAACACCACGAGGTAAAGACGGAGTGATCATTACGGAGGTGCAGTCTAATGAGAAATGATCATTCCTGAAAATCTTGTGGGTCGGGAAAGATGACACAAAAATTATTATTGTTCCCAACGATGTGAGCGCAGGGAGTTGGACAGGTGTTGGTGAGTATGTCAAAGACCTATTGCATGGTAAACAGGAAAGGGAAGCAGCTAAGGGTTACAATGGGAGGGAGGCAGTTAATGGTTACAATGGGAGGGACTCTAATAAGGGCAATAACGCTAACAGGAAAAAAGAGACATTGAGAAGAAAATCTTCGGGCTTAGCGAAGACAATCGTGACAAAAACCAATAGTAACAGTAATGGGGATGACTTTGTCTAAAAAAATGTTTTGCTGGTTCTTAAGTTGCAGGCATCTACCAGGTGGGGAAACATAAGGAACTCCATTACAACTTCTTTAAAACGAGATTTATTACTGTCAATAGCATCTGACGACAGAGTTGTTCTTTGGAATGGGTTCGTGAATGAAAGAAGAATGTTGCTCAGCATTAAATCCACAGATTTCAAGATTCTCGAGTGGAACAACGAACTTCAATGAGAAGAACGGATGGCGAGATGTAACTATGATTGGATTGGGATTGATTGTATACCAGTGGTGAAGTGGTGCTGGGACACGTTCAAGTGTGTGGTGATCTCCTTGAGGTCGACGAAGCAACTAAAAATCTTTCATTCCTTCGTTATGCTAAGACTAAAGTTGGAGGGAACTCAAATGAATATATTTCGAAGTTTTCTAAACTGAAACTATTGGAAAAATAGATGAGAAAATTCCATTTTAAAATGAATGAAAAATTGGGAAGATGGAAAGGTGTATTAAATGGGTGAGCCCAATTACATAACACTATTTTATTTAAAGGGACGTGACCTTTGAAATGATGTTTATTGTCATGTATAGACATGTGTTTAAGAAAATAACTCTTCCCAATGGTGTTTCTTTGATTTGCACCCTTAGACAGCTATAAATAGTCTCCACTAGAGTCATTCATTTAATCATTGGATCACATTCAATTAGAACATGTATTCTTCATTTTAGTCATAATGTGTGAGAAAGCACTAAACATCAATTAGTTTGTTGTTCTTGTAATTTAAAGTGATACTGTTACAAGATGTGATCGTTGTATCCTGAGAGACGAATGACATACACCGTGAGCACCTAAACGGACATAGAGTGAAACTCTAGCCTTGAACAATTAACTCTATATTCTACTTGATAAATGGACGCATTATATCCTACAATCTTAAGACAATTATCTGATAATCCTCATGTGATTTGGATGACTGTAGGTACAATTTTGTGTATTTTGTTCTATCGGTGCGTTATTGGGTAAGATCGATTTTGCATGTTCTGAATCGTGATGTACGGCACATTTCATAAATGTTTAATTCATTTTATTTCAAGGGAAGTACACACTCAGTCACCCAGATTGCTTTAACAAATTGGGATCCTTATAACTATTACGTGTTTAATATGGGTTAAAGTGTCATATGCTTTTAATCCATGAACAAATCATTTGAAGATCTGTTTATCTGTTAATTTGTATTGAAATATAGTGATAAACAACCCCACGACAGCCGAGAATGGCACACAACTCCCTAAGAAGGATCTTTTGGTCGTATGGTAATCATTGGCGAAGTGCCATCAAGTACCGGTTGGAAGTACCAGTTGTAGGTGTCGAAAAAGTTGCCGACAAGTATCGGTTGGAAGTGCAATATTGACCAGCAACCATTATTGATACCATCTCTGAATGTGTTCGATGGCAACTGAGGCTGGTGAGGAATCGAGAAGCACCGGTTGGAAATGCAGTGATTGCACAGAAACTGTCCAATTTACAAACCGGTTGGAAGCACCAGTTGGCGAGGCTGCACATGTGGGGACCACCTATGTGGCAGACAAGCATGTGGGTGGGGACCACTGACGTGGCAGATCAGACGAAAGTTACGTGGAGACCACCCTTGCGTGGCAGACAAGCCGAAAGTTGCGTGGAGATCACCCGCATGGCAGACAAGCACGCGCGTGGGGACCACCAGCGTGGCAGACAAGCCGAAAGTTTGATTTAATTATAATTATAAATATATTAAATTATATATTTATAATTATAAAATTACCCCTGATTACTCCTATAAATAGAGCTTAACTTCATTATTCAAATTCATTCCTGAGAGTCAGAGAATTCTATTCTGAGAGATCTATTTAAGAGATCCAATTTGTAAGATTCACCTAAGGGTGTAGTTTGTAATCTCTGATAATACAAGTTTGCTATCTCCCGTGGACGTAAGCAATTTGCCGAACCACGTTATATTTATTGTTTTATTTTTTCTTTCATACTTTATCACGATTCCGCACAACAAATTGGTATTAGAGCCAAAGTGAAGTTTTGGAAGAAAAAACGGACAATGTCGAATTTTTCGAGACTGCGTCGAAATTTTGAGATTTTGTAAACGTGATCGAAACTGTTTTCTGATCACCCGTGGAGGTAGCTCTTGTTCCCAGGAGTCAAACGCAATCAACGGCGAGAAAAAGGGACAAGAAACGAGTTCCCAGGAGCCGATCAAAATTTGATCCCTGTACAGCTTTGCCGGCACTGTTCATTCCCGGTACTGTTCATCCGATCCGACCCAGATCCGACCCATCTGCCCGACACTGTTCATCCGGACCATTCCCTGTTCGGCCCGCACTGTTTCCACCATTTTCGACCGTTCCGGACGCAACCGTGCGATCAGTTTCTGCAGATTCAGCTCCTAAGTTATTGATATAGCTTAGTTGGAGTCGTTTATCATTTTTCAAGCATTTTTCGGCGTCATACATATCTTCGGTCTAAATGGCGGAGGAAATCCCAAGCACAAGCAGGCCTTGGCAAAGAAGTTTGATGTCCAACGCAAAGTTCGAGGTGGAGAAATTCAACGGCATCAACAACTTTGGCATGTGGCAATGCGAAGTCCAAGATCTATTATTCCGAGAAGGATCACATATCGCTTTGGAAACCAAGCCCAAGGATATGTCCGATGATGATTGGAATTTTGTAAATCGTCAAGCTTATGGAACAATCAGACTCTGCTTGGCAAAAAATCAGAAGTACTTTGTCATGATAGAGACTATGACAACAAATCTCTGGAAGAAACTGGAGGACAAGTACATGACTAAAGCGTAGAGAACCGCCTCTACCTGAAGAAGAAGCTCTTTCATTTTCAGTACAAGCAAGGTACTCCCATGATTGAGCATCTTGATAATTTCAACAAGATTCTCGCTGATCTACTAAATCTTGATGTTCATCCTCTTGATGAGGATAAGACACTAT
Organism: Paratinospora sagittata; assembly: GCA_035771175.1. NCBI lineage: Eukaryota > Viridiplantae > Streptophyta > Magnoliopsida > Ranunculales > Menispermaceae > Paratinospora > Paratinospora sagittata. Next base: position 45,821,554 of record CM069602.1, on the reverse strand, counting down.
TGTTGTTAAACTCTTTGTCTGAAAGTTATGAACATTTAACAACTTTGCTATATGGTAAAGATGAGGTTAAATTCAGTGATGTTTCAAATGCATTGGTGAACAACGAGTATCGAAGGAAGGACCAGCGCGATAACAAGGAAGCATCACCAGCAGCCTTGACGGTATCCAGAGGCAGGGCTAACAACATATCTGATAGATCCAGTGGGCGAGGTCGATCTCGCTCAAAGTCAAAAGGACCTTCATCACGTCAACGTCTTGTAAAGGATGAATGTGCCTATTGTCACCAAAAGGGGCACTGGAAGAAAGATTGTCCAAATAAGGGCAAGATAGATGCAAATGTGGCACAGAAGGCTGAAGAAGATTCTGCATTCTCCGTTTCATCTATAGACAATCAGTCTGATAGATGGATATTAGATTCCGGCTGTTCCTATCATATGTGTCCAAATCGACATTGGTTCACAAAATTGGATGAGTTCGATGGATGAGTCGTGCTCATGGGCAACAACAATACCTGCCAAACAAAGGGTATTGGAACTATACGCCTAAAGATGCATGACAGTACAACAAGACGGCTCACGGACGTCAGATATGTCCCAGATCTGAAGAAAAATTTGATATCACTAGGAGTCCTTGATTCCAGCGGTTACAAGGTAACCATTGAAGGTGGAGTTCTGAAGGTTGTACGTGGAGCATTCTTGGCCATGAAGGGTACTCAAAAAGGAAATCTCTATTTCCTTGACGGCAACACAGTAATCGGAACTATCTCAGCTTGCACCAATTCTAATGATGTTTCATCGGACACTTCCCGACTTTGGCACATGCGGCTCGGACATGTTGGAGAGAAGGCTCTTCAAACCTTGATAAAGCAAGGTTCTTTGAAAGGTGCAAAAATTGGGAAACTTGACTTCTGCGAGCACTGTATCCTAGGCAAGCAGACTAGAGTCAAGTTTGGAACTGCCATCCACCGCACAAAAGGAACATTGGATTATGTTCATACCGACGTTTGGGGACCCTCTCAAAATGCTTCATTGGGCGGTAAACGTTGGTTTGTTACTTTCATTGATGATTTTTCACGCTATGTTTGGGTTTATACCATGAAGCATAAATATGAAGTGCTTGATATCTTTCTTATATGAAAGAAAATGGTAGAAACTCAAACGGGAAGGAAGATTAAGAGGCTCAGATCTGATAATGGAGGAGAATACAAGTCAGACCCATTTCAGAAATTTTGTGAGAATGAATGGATTGTCAGACATTTCACAGTCCCAGGCACGCCACAACAAAATGGTGTTGCTGAACGCATGAATCATACTTTGGTAGATAAAGTTCGCTGCATGTTATCTCATTCTGACTGAGCAAGGCATTTTGGGCTGAAGCTTTGTCATATGCCTCTCATATCATCAATAGACTTCCTGCAACAGCACTAGACGGCAAAACTCCCAAGGAGGTATGGTCTGGAGACCCCGTTTCAGATTATGATTCTCTGCGCATTTTTGGATGCACTGCATATTTCCATGTGAAGGAATCCAAACTGGATCCTAGGTCCAAGAAAGCGATTTTCATGGGCTTTAGTGAAGGAGTTAAGGCTTTCCGACTATGGAACCCTGAGACAAAGACGATTGTAAAAAGTCGAGATGTAACTTTTGATAAATCTATGATGTTAAAGCATACAGTTTCTGATAAAAAAAATCGAGATCCAGATTTGCCTCAGCAGGTGGAGTTAGATATTCCAGTAACTCTTGGCAAGTCAGCAGAGATATCCAGCCATCCTGAAGAAGACGAGGAGGAAATCTCAGTTGAGGTGGAGGCTCCAGGACCAGACGTCAGTCAAGAACCAGAATCAATAGCCACCAGTCGACCACGAAGAGAAATCCACAAACCTGCTCGGTACACTGACATGGTTGCATATGCATTTCCAGTCACCGGAGATGATATTTCATACAATTACAAAGATGCTATTCAGAGTATGGAAAGTGATAAGTGGAAAATGGCAATGAATGAGGAGATGACATCACTCCATCAGAATCAGACTTGGAAGTTGGTTCCACTTCCAAAAGGAAAGAAACCAATTAGCTGTAAATGAATTTTCACTAAGAAGGAAGGCTCTCCCAGCACAGATGGTATCCGATACAAAGCCAGACTGGTAGCAAAAGACTATGCTCAGAGGGAAGTAATTGACTACAATGAGGTATTCTCACCTGTTGTTAAGCATTCGTCAATTCGAATATTATTGGTTTTGGTTGCACAGTTTGATCTCGAGTTAGCCCAACTCGATGTCAAAACTGCTTTTCTGCATGGTAATTTGGACGATGAGATATATATGTCTCAAACATATGGATTCAAAGTACCAGGAAGAGAGAATTGGGCTTGCAAATTAAGCAAGTCATTGTATGGCCTGAAGCAGTCACCTAGACAGTGGTACAAGCGATTTGACAGCTTCATCCAAGGGTAGAGATATACCCGGAGTCAGTTTGATCATTGTGTCTACTATCGCAAACTTCAAGATAGTACATTTATCTACTTGCTTTTATATGTAGATGATATGTTAATCGCATCTAAAAGCAAGGTGGAGATCAACAAGCTGAAGGCTCAATTGAGCTCAGAGTTTGAAATAAAGGATCTTGGAGAGGCTAGAAAAATTCTTGGGATGGAGATAACTCGAGACAGGGCCAAAGGCAAAATTTGTTTGACTCAGACTCAGTATTTGAAGAAAGTTCTTCAAACTTTTGGCATTGGCAATGACACAAAACCTGTGAGCACACCATTGGCACCACATTTCAAGCTAAGTACATCAATGTCACCAAATTCTGAGGATCAGAAGAAGCAAATGGAGAACATTCCATATGCAAATGCAGTTGGTGCCTTGATGTATGCTATGGTGTGTACCAGACCTGACATTTCACATGTTGTAAGTATGGTAAGTCGTTACATGCACAACCCCGGTAAAGGCCACTGGCAAGCAGTGAAGTGGATTCTACGGTATATTCATGGTACTGTGGATATTGGTTTAAAGTTCGAGAGAGATATGAAAAGTTCTAAGCATCTAGTCGGATATGTGGATTCAGACTATGCTGGAGATCTTGACAAGCGCAGATCTATTACTGGTTATGTTTTCACTATGGCAGGAGGACCAGTGAGTTGGAGATCAACACTACAGTCAACAGTTGCTTTGTCTACTACAGAGGCAGAGTACATGGCAGTAACAAAAGCTTTCAAGGAAGCAATCTAGCTTCATGGACTGACTAAAGACTTGGGAATTGTGCAGAAGAATGTTGAAGTTTTTTGCGACAGCCAGAGTGCCATTTGTTTGGCAAAGAACCAAGTTCATCACAGTCGAACGAAGCATATTGATGTTCGTTTTCATTTTGTTCGAGAAATAGTAGAAGAAGGGAGTATTCTTCTGCAAAAGATCAAGACTACAGATAACCCCGCAGATATGCTTACAAAGGTGGTTACAGGGATCAAGTTCCAACATTGTTTGGACTTGATCAATATATCACGAGCTCGGAGTACCTAAGGGCACTAATGGAGGCAGCAACAATTTTTTGAAGGAAACTTGCTATCTGTAGAGAGATTGCAGGTGTGGAGGAGTCTTGTTTGACATGTGGTGGAGGTGGAAATTTGTGGGGACCACCCATGTGGCAGACAAGCATGTGGGTGGGGACCACCTGCGTGGCAGACAAGCCGAAAGTTGTGTGGGGACCACCCGCGTGGCAGACAAGCACGCGCCTGGGGACCACTCGCGCAGACAAGCATGCGGGTGGGGACCACCCGCTTGGCAGACAAGTCGAAAGTTTGATTTAATTATAATTTTAAATATATTAAATTATATATTTATAATTATGAAATTACCCCTGATTACTCTTATAAATAGAGCTTAACTTCATTCTTCAAATTCATTCCTGAGAGTCAGAGAGTTTTATTCTGAGAGATCTATTTAAGAGATTCAATTTGTAAGATTCACCTAAGGGTGTAGTTTGTAATCTCTGATAATACAAGTTTGCTGTCTCTTGTAGTCGTAGGCAATTTGCCGAACCACGTTATATTTATTGTCTTGTTTTTCCTTTTATACTTTACCACGATTCCGCACAATAGCACAAACCGTGGAGAAAACGGTGGTGGGATAGTGCACGACCGACATCGATCCTTGCCATACCATTCATGACCAGATGCCACCAGTTCTTTTCCCGGCGAGGCAAGGTGGAGAGAGCCAATAAGAGGAGGAAGATGTTGGAATCTATTCTCCGAGCGCCATTGATGCCGATGAGGATATGGCTCGTATTTTGTTGGCAAGGATCATAATAGATTCAATAGAAGATGAAGATGAAGATGTTGCTAGTGTTCAAATGAAATTGACTTCATCTTTTTCTTCTAGAAGAGAAGATTGAAGAGGGCAGTTTCCTCTCTCTGGTGTTTAATCGTGATATTCCTGAGAAGAAATGAGCATTTTGGAATTCTAGAGAATGCGGATGACAGTTTTCTTTTTGGCCCCAAAGTCTTTTCCAAGAGCCACGGTAATCTGCATTATTTGTTACATGGGTAACTTGGGCAACAAAGTTACTGTAATTGTTGCATAACCAGTGACAAGTGTTCATTATTTGAATAACATGTCTATCCTGCACAAGGTTTTTTACTCTAAAATAATTTTATTTTGAATAAAGCTTCTCTATTCTTTTAGATAAATAACAGGTGCTTGAATTATTTAATAATCTACCACTTGTGAATGGTATCCATTGTTAAATAGATGTTTATTTGAAACCTTTTATTGGGCCAATTGGGATCGAAAACGTTATTGTTCATATCTATTGGTGTATGTATGTTCATACTGTTCATATGTACCACATAATATCATCTTAATGGTAATTATCTATTGATGTATGATATGTGTATGGTTCTTGTAGATCATTGAATAATCATAATTCATAATGTCATTTATTAGTCTTAATTGGTTAATTATAATTTTCATATAATTTGGAAAAGTTATTATATGCCATGGATTAATTATTTTGAGACATGTTGATTAATTCATGAAAAATTTAATTTACTTCCCATCAATTAAATTATTAGTTTATATATGACCTTTATATTATTTACTGTGTGATGCTTTATAACCAAGTGAAATTGTATTTCTTCTTGAGATCAATTAAATATTTCTGTTTATGTGGTATTTATTATTGCCATGCTTTAACTAAAAAAATTCAAGAAAAGGGATATTATTCCTTATGAGTTGGGGAAAGGTAATTAAGAAACCTTCCTATGAAACTTAAAAATGTGGGGGTATTTAGCAAAGGGCTAATACCTAAACCTGAAAAGGTGAAAGTGGAGCCTAAAACCATTTATTCTTTTTTATGGAGTATAGATGGATTTTTAAAGGAAAATTAAAGGCTCATGGATCTATTGATATGAGAAAGATCAGTATAAAGCATTAATTAGGGTACTTTGATATCTAAAGAATACCTAAAGTTTTGGATAACATTATACAAGATATCTAATAGTACTTGAAGGATATAGTGATGCAAAAAACACTACATCCACAAGTGAATATGTGCTCATAATTGGAAAAGGAAGTACCGTATCTTGAAAATCCTTAAATAAAGTTGTAGTTAGATTCACAATGGAATTTGAAGAGCTCTGACGAAGCAAAAATGGCTTCATGATTTTATAGGAAATTTCATGTTGGTCAAAACCTATCTCTACAATATGCATTCATTGTAACAATATGTCTGTTATAGCTAGAGCACATAATAAAATGTAAAATGGTAAGTCAAGACATATACATCGAAGACACATTACCATTAAACAATTACTTGAAAATGGAGCTTCATAACCTAAATCAAAGGAGAACCTTACGGATCACTAACTAAAGGTTTGCCTATTGATCAAGTAAACTGTTCATCAAGGGAAATGAGATTAAAGCCTATTAGATAGAGTTTCATAGTGGAAACACAGCCTAGATGATTGGAGATCCCAAGAACTAGGGACAACTAAATTATGAAATCTGGTATAGCACTAAGGAAATCAACATTCTTACCTATTCCTATGATATAATAGGTGTTGTTTTCAAAATGAGTAAGGATAAACATAACTTTTAATGATTCCTATGACATAATAATTATGTGGGGTATGACAGAGATACTCTTAAGAGGAAATCACCTGTGTAAGTGTGAACTGGGCCAATTCTATGAGAATTTTAAGACTTGAATTCTCTTAAGCACTCATGAATCCAAGAGTTGTTCAGGGTTAAAATGAACACAACCGTGAGAACCAATAATGTTTGGAAAGGAATTGTGTGAATATTATTGTCTTAGTTTACATAAACAGTTGAACAGTTGAAGACATCGCGTTCACTGATTAGCTAGTAAATCTGATAGTATCTCACTAGGGAAGGTTTAAAGCCACAAGCTACCTATCCTGAAGCAATTTCATTCTGCCAGTACTCTCTCATGTGTCTACATTACATTATGCATTAAAAATCCATTTATGTGGGGGATAGATTAAAGAGTATAATTTTCATTCATGTGGAAGATTGTTGGAAAATTATATGTGAAAATCTCATTTTAAAATGAATGAAAAATTGGGAAGATGGAAAGGTGTATTAAATGAATGTGCCCATTCACATAACACTTTTTTATTTAAAGAAATGTGACCTTTTAAATGGTGTCTATTATCATGTATAGACATGTCCTTAAGAAAGCGACTATTCCCAACGGTGTCTCTTTGATTTGCACCCTATAAATAATCCCCACTAGAGTCATTCATTCAATCATTAGATCACATTCAATTAGAACATGTATTCTTCATTTTAGTTATAGTGTGAGAAAATACTAAACATCAATTGGTTCATTGATCTTGTAATTTAAAGTGCTACTGTTACATGATGTGATCGTTGTATCTTGGGAGACAAGTGTCATACACCGTGAGCACCTAGGCGAGACATAATTGTCTTAAGTACATAGAGTCAAACTCTAGCCTCAATCAATTAACATTTTATTCTACTTGGTAAGTAACGCATTATATCCTACAAATCTCTTGTATTGCCATACCCTCTTCAACAAAAAAGAAAAGAAAACACATACTCAAACAAAACAGACATATATTTACATATGGTACTAAATATACATATATACACAAACAAGGCTGATAAACAGGGCGTACGTACTCAATTAATGAGTAGGTTAGAAATTGAGAAAATTGTTTGTAATCGATGTTTGTTTTTGTTGTACAAGGGGTGATTGTCTTACTTTTTTTTTGTTGTTCTCTTTTGCTTGTTACAGTACTTCTGGTCATCTAACCTACTGTTGTATCTTGCTTTACAGTTTTGTTATTAATATATTTGTGTATGTTTCCTTTCAAAAAATTAAAATATAAATACATTCGTGGGGCACTCTATCGAGCTAAAGGCTTCTATGGTGTAGGTTTCTTTGGGGAAGAAGGATCATACCCGAGCCCACAAGACAAATTTACAAACTCAACTAATTGTGGGCTTTGGAGGCGGGACCCTTCTCGTTAATTTGTTAGTGTGAGGATTAGTGGGCTCCTAAGGGGCCTGACACCTCACGAGTGGGAATACAGGTTTTATTTCTAGTAAGTATATATATAATAAAAAATAAAAAAAATAAAAAGATAAAAAAGCTTTGAAACTACAATAGTTTCATATCATAACCATTATTTAAGACAGGACAAGACATTGTGTAACACCCCGTGCTTTTAATCAATATATTTGGTTGACTTATACGTACACTGAAGAGTATAATACACGTATAATTACCTTTAAAGCCATGTGTACATGTGTCAAATGAACTTGAAAATGTCAAAAGTGAGTCCAAAATGTGATTTTAAATAGAAATCGATTAATAACATGGGTATTCCTCATGTGGATTGAGCGTATAGAAGAAGAAGAATGAATAAAAAAAATTATTGAATTATTGTTCAATTACGGGGGGGTACTGTTCACAGAACAGTACTCGTATGAAAAAAAAAATTAAAAGAAGGAAAGAAGTTGCGTGAGAACGAACGAAAGAAAGAAGAGAAAGAGAAAGGAAAGAAGGAAGAAGGGGAAACGACGGATTCGCGGCCAAATCTGACATGTCGGTAAGCTCTTATTGCTATTACTTGTTGTGAAATTGATCTTTAAGTAGTCTCTGAAAATGATAAAGCAAGTTAGTTAAGTTTAAGCTAACTGATGATAAGAGATAATAAAAAAAAATGGATTAAAGATTCCTGAGATGATTAAGGCATGCGATTAATTAAAGAAGTTATTTTATGAGGGCTTCTATCATCATGTTGAAATTGATTTAAGGCATGAGAAATTTTATCTTGTTAAAATGTAGTGACATGCCTAACCATAAATACAAACATGAATTAAATAGACTGGTATAGTTTATTTTTGGAATGGTCATTATGGATACTCTGAGAATGATAAGGATCTAGAATGAATTCTGGGATCCTATATGGCATGTTTGATAATTATTGGGTTATAAATATATGTGCAAGTTGTGAGGCAAACTATAAATTTTGGGTAAGCCAAAGCTACGGTGAAATTGTTAACACTAGCAATATTAGTGATATAGCTTGTACTGCCATTTGAAGCCGAGTCATCAACACCAGTTCTAAGTTAAAGGAGAAATAACTAATGTAAGGAAATGTTTGAGCAATAATATGAAATTCAAGATAAGTTAAACATTGAGTAAGGTTGAGATTCTGGCAGTATTAGTGACTCTAATTTTGTTAGTACCTGACCAAATGATAATGGAAAAAAGGGAAGTGATGTTAAAGAATTACGAAAACCAGAAGTGGTTTCCAATACCTGAGCAGAAGTCACAGACGGAGTAAATTGTATATCGATCTATGATTGTCTATTATCAATCTGAAAAAAAAAGACACGGGATGTGTTAATGTCCAGTTAGTCGATATGGAATGCCCCAGTAATTTTTATCAATGTGACTCCACCAGATTTTAGAGAATAAATTAAAGTAAATGCAATACCAGATCCAAAGATTAGTAAGACGCTGATAACAGGTATGATCAACATTTTGTTATTGTGTTTATTCTAATGTATTGTTGGATCTACCTGATCCTTTATCTCTGGTGATATGGTAGATATTATGTGTAATAAATATGAGGGTCATCAAGTAATTATGGACTTTAGAATATGAAGTTTCTTGGAATTGGATGCTTTGTTAGGTATGATTGGCTGGCCACCTCTCATGCCAGGTAGAATATGGCTAGTACAAAGCCATTTAGAGTAACGTAATAAGGCATGCAGTTGATTAAAATTCTTGTGGTGAGCTGGTATATTGGAGTATTATCTAATGAATTATTAAAAATGCCACCTTGGAGAACATTTGTGATAATATGGAAAGAAGGTATAGTGAAATATGTTTAAGTATGAATTACTGTTAACAGAGCAGGGTAACAACAAAGAATGAATATCCTTTACCATGGATAGATGGTTGAATTCGATTAACTAAATGGAGCCAAATTTTCTTTAAGATCATTTTGATATCTAGGAACCATCAGTTAAAAATTCGAGAAATGGATGTAATGCAGACTATTTTAAGACAAGATATGGATATTATGAAATTTTAGTAACCTTGATTAATGCGTCAATCACGTTTATAGGATTGATGCAGTGGGTATATGAACCGTATCTTGGTCATTACATAGTCTTCGATGAAGATATTTGCAATTGTCCCAAGAAATGAGAGGAGCATGAATAACACCTCAGGATTATTTTGTAGTCGCTGAGAAAGCACCGAATGAGTGTCAAGCTCAGTTTTGATTATAAATGAGCCAATTTTTTTTGGATCACATGACTAGTTTAATAATATCTTTAAGAATGTTGGGAAGGTCAAAGTGATCATAGAACTGTTAAAACTGATTTCAATGATGAAAATTAGAAGTTCTCTGGTATTAGTTGTATATTATTGAAGTGTGTGGAGGGCTCCTTAACGATAACTATGCGTGGAAGGATCCTTAAAGTTGACTTCTCCACTCACGAAACTAAACCAGACAAATGATGAGTACTGTGTGGACCGTTGTGTATGAGGAAGCTCTCACAGTATTAAAAATAAATGTAATTATAAAATTGATTGGACTAATATTTCCAGAACCTGGAAGCAATTATGATTGATAAATTACATTCAGATCTGAACTATGTAAGGATTCAAAAGGATAGGTTAATTTCTGGTGCCTCCAGATATTTGGTAGTGCACGAGAATAACTATCCTGAGAGTGAACAAAAATTAGTTGGTAGTTATTTTGAAATGATGAGAGCATTGCCTCTATAATAAAAATGTCACACTATCTTCAGATTTTAAGAGTCTAAAGTAATTATTTGAACGAAAAGAAACTGAATATGAGGTAATAAATGTGGCAAGAATTCCCGAAGGATTTCGTTTTATATCGAATTATTATCCTGGGAAAGGCCAATATGTTGCTAAGACATTGAGCAGGAAACAGGCTGAAACTAGAGTAGTAACTATCAATTAGCCATAAATGGAGATTGTTTGTGAGTGAGAGTTACAGTTATGAGTGTACTCTCTATTACTCCATGTGTTGATATTTGTGCTCGGATGCATGTTCAACTGATTGATACTCATATTCAGAGAGTAAGATTTATGATGAGACGAGTATGATATCAGTATGAAAGATTATGGAATTGGTAATATAGATTGTGTTAAATGAAGATGGGATTCAAATGGTATCTTATGGGTTATGGGTAGAAATGATACCATTTGGATAACCATTAGTGGACTTATAAGTCTATATATTCTTCCAATGAACACCAGAATTCTATTAATAGACTGAGCAGATTGTATATGTGTGAGATAGGGAGATTTTATGGGAGTACTCAAATTTTGTCATGTCGGATTAAGATTCGAAGATTTTGTCGAGATCTGATATATGATGCAGACTAGATTTGGTACTCATCTCCTTCTCAGTGTGATATTTTATACTCAGACTGGCTGACAGACTGAGAGAGTGACTTTGATGCTTGCGAGCATGCTCGGGTCTAGTATACTTGAATTTTGGTGGAAGTTGGAAGGAATATTTTATTTGTGTAAACTTGAGTGTATAAACAACTATTATTATAGTATAATGATGGCACTCTAAAGGTTTTATAGTAAGCCTTATAGATCTCCAACTTGTTGATTTGAAAGTATGGAGTTATTGTTATTGGTGCCTGAGGATATTATTAAATACACAGGGTTGGTATATAGACCTTGAAATGTATTGTGGCTGACTCAGTTTTGCAAAGGGTCTTAACACAGAAAGGCCAAATGAGTTTTGGAATAAAAGAAAAGCGTGCACCGCAATCTGTTGGACCATTTAATATTTTTAAGAGGGTAGGTCCATTGGCTTACCGATTTGCTATATTGATGTTGAGAAAATATCATTCAGATTCCATATATGTTACGGATATATATAACTCAACTATAAGTTGGAGAGAATACCAAGTATCAAGAGGAGCAAACATAGGGGCGGAAATATAGAATGCAGGAGCAGTTTTCTGGAATTGAGTATCACTTGAGGAATATTCCATGATCTTAAATTTTGAGGACGAAATTTCTTAAGTTGGGGAGATTGTAACACCCCGTGCTTTTAATCAATATATTTGGTTGACTTATACGACACTGAAGACTATAATACACGTATAATTACCTTTAAAGCCATGTGTACGTGTGTCAAATGAACTTGAAAATGTCAAAAGTGAGTTCGGAATGTGATTTTAAATAGAAATTGATTAATAACATGGGTATTCCTCATGTGGATTGAGTGTATAGAAGAAGAAGAATGAATAAAAAAAATATTAAATTACTGTTCATTTGCGGGGGGTACTGTTCACAGAATAGTACTCGGATGAAAAAAAAATTAAAAGAAGGAAAGAAGTTGCAGGAGAACAAAAGAAAGAAAGAAGAGAAAGAGAAAGGAAAGAAGGAAGAAGGGGAAATGACAAATTCGCGGCCAAATCTGACGTGTCGGTAAGCTCTAATTGCTATTTTTCGTTGTGAAATTGATCTTTAAGTAGTGTATGACGATTCTAGCAGAGTAATTTTAACTGTGAGAGTCGTTTTACGGTGTTTTTGAAATCGGGGTTTTGACCCAACATGAATGAAATTTTGTTCGAAAGGTTGAAAAACACTCCCTAGACTATAGAAGCCCTGAATATCTGGTTAGATTTCATTTATGTGTTTATTTGAAATTTTTATGGCTGTTGGAAGTTAGATTTGATATTTGAGACATTTCGAAGCATGTTAAAACCCGATGTGTGGCAACCCGCACCCCGGACCACCAACCCCGCAGGGAATGGCGTGCAGAATGCCGGGGCGGGACGCCCGACGTAGGCATCTCCGACCACTCCTCAACTCCCGTGAGGTGGTTGAGACCCTACAAGCCTTATCCCAACAACGATATGATATCAAAAGGTATTAAACAAAACTACCCACCGTATTAATCATCCAAGACAAGAGATAATCCATAAAAAATGAACCATAAATAATAATCATAATCCCTACAGTCCATTAAAATTGACATACTCATAAAGTCCAAAATTATGGGTACAAATAAAACCGTCATATGCCCACATAGTCTATCTAACAAGTCCCAACTCACCCATACTACGATGTGGTAAGTGTTATAATTACATAATCCAAAATATAGTACTTCATAATTTAAAACACAATTCAATCAAAATGCCTCTCAACTCACATCGAGGCCTTGGATTCTCTCGCAGGCAAGGCCTTCAAGATATGACTACTCTTTTGCCCTTATTCAGGACAGAAGGACCTGAAAGAGGAAAATGAGGGTGAGCCAACGATGCCCAGTGAATAGAATTCAAATATGCTATCAATATTCATCAATAAAAACCATGTATGCATGTCAATGTGTAGCATGATTAAAAGCTCATAACATATAGATATCAAGCATTTATAATAAGTTCGATGCAAGTAAAAATTTATCAATTTGGATCCACATTCCACATGCCTTGGGTTACTAGTACACGTCTATTTCACCGTGCCGTTGATCCCAATCAGGTTTATTTGGGTTACTAGTACACGTCTATTTCACCGCGCCGTTGATCCCAATCATTTCCTTTCCTAAAACCCTCTTATGACAAGGTTAAGTCCCCCTATTAGCCAGATAGATGGGTCCAACCAAAGTCATAAGGTTTTCTCAAATCAATGCATCATTCAAAACATTAGAACACATTCATGCTTTCAAGATACAATATATATAAGTGATATAATGACATAAAAGATATAATCATAAATGAAGTCTACTCACAACCAAGCCTCGCGAGAGTATTTAACCACACACAACCACTAAACCGAATCAACCCAATCAAGATCCTGAAACATACATCAATTTCTATGCTCAATCACATAGACATTACACATCAACCCTAAATCATCCCACATATAGACAATAGGCATAAATCTCATCTAATCCCATCATTCAACTCAAATCACATGACTTAGGCCTCTAATGCATAGTTCTCATTCATAAACCATTCCATTAATCAAAAGATACTGATTTTCAATTCCTTAGGCATAAACATGCCCAAATTGGGTCACTTGATCACAAGTAGGCCTAACCCATGATATGGTCACAACCACCAAATCAGTAGCATAATCAACCCTAATCATGCTTAATTAAACATAAGTTGCATCAATTCAATGATTCTAGGCCAAAAGCATCAAAAACCCTAAAATATGAAAATTTTCATACTTAGGCCATATTGCCGATTTACACTAGGTCACCATGTTCAGCCATGTATATCTCTAATTTTGCATCATAGGTTCATCAACAATGGCAACTAGGTCAACATAGTTGACATGCAAGCTATTTGGAAATGTCTAAGTTCATATTCTAAATTTAGGTCTAATACAAGCCCCTTACCAATTCTTCATTTAATATTCTGTTCAGATGTAAATATGTAATCACAAAATCAACCGTACATATTGAAGTATCTGAAGAAACAAACCTTCTGTCAAAATATCAGCCCAATCCAACGGTGGACCGAAAAGATATGTATCTTTGATGAACAAGTATCTAGTCAGGCAGTTTCTCCTTTCCTGCTGCAAATACCCAAACTCAGATGGCTATATCACACAAAATACTAAACTTATAAACATCTCCACCGTTCAGAATACAGAAATATCTGTAATAAACTACATACCCAAATTTTATATCCCTCCAACGGTAAATGGAAGAGATCTACAAGTTTGACCGAAACGGCACGAGAAACCCAGAAATTCAGACCAGCTTTGTTTGAGAGGTTAGATCTCTTAAAAGAAACCTCTGATCAAGATCTCCACCGATCAGAATGAAGAACCATAAGCTACGAACGTGATGACATACTTTGAGCTCAATCTGACCGTATATTCCAAAGATCCACCTCTTTGATGAAAATGTCGCAGGGATCTTCCTCCTGCAACTCTCTCCTTCTTTCTCTTCTTCTTTCCTTTCTCTTCTTTTCTTTCTCTTCTTCTTTCCTTTCTCTCCACTCACCTCTTTCTAGCACTTCCTTGATTCCCTCCTCCACTCACCTCACTTTCTAGCACATTCTTGGATTCTCTCCTCTCTCTCCTCCACTCACCTCATTCTCTAGCACATTCTTGGATTCTCTCATCCACTCACCTCATTTGCTAGCACATTCTTGGATTCTCTCCTCCACTCACCTCATTTGCTAGCACATTCTTGGATTCTAGAAGTGGGCATGGGACACTTGTCCACTTTCATGCACCAACCTTCACATGTGTTGGTCTCATACTACCTATACCAACCACATGTATTTTAAATGTCCAATCCATTTAATACACCAAATTTTCAATTTCATTTATCCTTTTATTCAATCAATCCTAACCCATATCAATTCATGGTTTAATGAGCCCATGCATAAATCATAACATATGCATTATACTTTAATTTAACATGACTCATATACAATTTATGATACATATATTTATATACATTATCAAGCATTAACTATACAAACATTAAACAATCATCAAACAAACACCAAACATATCAAGACAACACATAGAGTTTGGGCAAAAATGCAATTGGGTTATGGGCTAGATGAAATAATTTTTGGGGCGTCACATCACTCCCACCTTAGAATGAACTTCGTCCTCGAAGTTTTAAGGTTAAGAATTACCTAAGCCCATGAACTCGGCAAAGTGCTCCATCATGTAGTCCTCATGCTCCCAAGTAACATGTTCCTCGCCATGGAACTGCCATCTCACCTTAACCAACGGAATCTCGCGGTTACGTAACCTCTGGACCTTCCGGTCAAGTATCTGAATAGGTTCCTCATCATAAGTCCCATCCTGCCTCAATTCAATGTTCCTCCAGTCCAAGACGTGATCAAAATCACTCTTGTACACTCTCAGCATTGACACATGAAAGACATTGTGGAATGCTGCTAACTGAGGTGGCAAGGCTAATCGGTAAGCGACGGGGCCAATTCATTCTAAAACCTCGAACGGCCCAATAAATCTCGGAGCGAGCTTGCCTTTTATCCCAAATCTAGTTTGGCCCTTCTGAGGTGAGACCTTCAATAAAACTTGGTCACCCACCTCGAACTCTACGGTCTTCCGCTTGGCATCAGTGTAACTCTTCTGCCTGTCTTGGGCTACTTTCATATTATGCTTGATCCTCTTAATATTCTCTGTGTGTTCTTGTACAAACTCTGGTCCCATCATCGCAACATCCCCTACCTCCGTCCAACAGATCGGAGATCTACAGAGTCGACCATACAATGCCTCAAAAGGAGCCATGCCAATACTAGACTGATAGCTATTGTTGTATGCGAACTCACACAAATGTATGTACTCCTCCTAGTTACCACTGGACTCAAGGACACAAGCTCGAAGCATATCCTCTAAAATCGATATCAACCTCTCAGACTGGCCATCCGTCTGGGGGTGAAAAGCGGTACTGAGATCTAGTCTAGTGCCGAGCTGCCTTTGCAACCCCTGCCAGAATACCGATGTAAACCTCAGATCCCTATCTGACACAATCGAAACAGGCACTCCACGTAATCTGACTATCTCCCGCATATAGAGTCTGCTCAGCTTGTCCATAGAATCCCTAGTGTTCACCGGTAGAAAGTGAGCGGACTTGGTCAAGCGATCAATAATAACCCAAACAGCATTATGTCTCCTCGGGGTGTTAGGTAATCCCACAACAAAGTCCATAGTGACATGCTCCCATTTCCACTCAGGAATGGCAAGCGGTTGCATCTGCCCTCCAGGCTTCTGATGCTCAGCTTTGACTCTTTGACAGATCTCACACCTTTGAATGAACTGAGCTATTTCTCTCTTCATGTCGGGCCACCAATACATTCTTTTCATATCATGATACATCTTGGTTCCGCCAGGATGAATAGCATAATGAGATCTGTAAGCCTCTTGGAGAACACTCTGTCTAAGTCGTGGATCTGCGGGAACCCATAAACGTCCCCTAAATCTCAAGGCACCATCAGATGACAAGTGCCAATCAGTAAAATCACTACTCTCAGCCCAAGACTTGTATATCCCATATTCAACGTCAAGTCTCTGTTGGTCAATTACCTCCTGGACTTGTGTAGGCTGAGCTCTCATTTGAGCACATATCACAATCTGATCTGAAGGGGTAGCACATATACTCATAACCGTAGCCGCCTCAAGTAGTCTCCACTCATGAGACATCTGGTGTGCTACCATAACCGTCTCTACCCGCTTCCTGCTCAATGCATCAGCCACTACATTAGCTTTACCTGGGTGGTATTCCAATGTAAAATCATAGTCTTTGAGGAGCTCTAACCACCTTCTCTGCCTCATGTTCAATTCCTTCTGAGAGAACAAGTACTTGAGGCTCTTATGGTCAGAATACAAAGTGAATCTCTCACCATAGAGATAATGCCTCCAAATCTTCAAAGCAAAAACCACTGCGGCCAGTTCTAAGTCATGAACAGGGTAGTTTTTTTCATGCACCTTCAACTGCCTCGATGCATAAACAATGACCCTATCCTTCTGCATCAACACGCAACCCAAGCCGATACGAGAGGCATCAGTATAGATAACCAACTCCTGATCAGGCTCTGGCAAAATCAATACTGGCGTAGATGTCAATCTTTTCTTCAGCTCTAAAAAGGAATTCTCACACTCCTCGGTCCATACAAAGGACACATCTTTCTGGGTGAGCCTAGTCATAGGCATAGCTATCTTAGAGAATTCCTGAACGAATCTCCGATAGTAACCAGCTAACCCAAGAAAGCTTCTGATCTCGGTCACTGTGGTAGGCCTAGGCCAACTGATAATGGCTTCAACTTTAGACGGATCAACTGAAATCCCCTCAGAACTTACCACATGACCTAAGAACTTCACTTCGGTGATCCAAAACTCGCACTTGCTCAGCTTTGCATATAGCCTATGCTCTCTCAGAGTTCGCTAAGTCACTCTAAGATGTTCCTCATGCTCAGCCCGAGTCTTGGAATACACCAATATGTCATCAATGAAGACGATGACAAACTTATCCAGATACTGCTTAAAGACCCTCTGCATCAGGTCCATGAACATCGCCGGTGCATTAGTCACACCAAATGGCATCACAAGGAACTCATAATGTCCATAGCGGGTTCTGAATGCTGTCTTAGGCACATCCTCCTCCCTGATCCTCAGTTGATGATACCCGGAGCGCAAATCAATCTTCGAAAAATACCTCGCTCCCCTCAACTGATCAAACAAGTCATCAATCCTTGGGAGAGGATATTTGTTCTTGATGGTCACCCTGGTCAATTGGCGATAGTCGATGCACAACCGCAAGCTCCCATCTTTCTTTTTCACAAAAAGAACTGGAGCTCCCCAGGGTGACACGCTCGGGCAAATAAAGCCCTTAGCCAATAGCTCCTCGAGCTGTTTCTGCAATTCTCTCAACTCGGCTGGCGCCGTTCTATATGGTGCCATGGAGATAAGCTTCGTGCCAGGGACTAGTTCAATAATGAAATCGATCTCTCGCTTCGGTGGTAATCCTGGAAGATCTACAGGGAACACATCTGGAAAGTCCCTAAGAATGGCAATATCCTCAAGTATCGCCACACTAGTCTTTTCCTCATCAGGCACTAACCCAGCCAAAATCTCCCTATCTCCATCAGTCACAAATCTACCCCTTGTGACTGTCTGGTCTGAAGCTCTACCCTGTAATGTAAACACTGGGTGTCCGGGGACCTGAAAAATGATTCTCGTCGCGAAACAGTCGACAACTGCATGATAGGCCGCGAGCCAATCCATCCCTAGAATTGCATCAAACTCCAAAAACTCTAAGACTCGAAAGTCAATAGGCATCTCAACATCACCAATCTGAACCACACACTGGCTACAGATCATGTTCGGGTAGATCCTTTCCCCAGCTACAGTACTCACCACTAACCATGTACTAGCCCTAATGGGAGTCAAATGCAAACTATCTACCATACGTCCAGATATGAATGATAATGTAGACCCAGCGTCAAATAATACATGCATAGAAGTACCACAAATAAAAAGAGTACCTTCCACCAAAGTCCTAGATGCTGTCGGGTCTGGCTCAGTAGCTGCCTTCGCTGTCTCTCTGGCACTGGACTGCTGCACAAATCCTTGAGCTCTCTGAAAATTCAGACACTCGGACCTCCTATGCCCAGCCTGCCCACATTGAAAACATAAGAACGGAGCCCTGGGCGCAAATAACCCAGTCTGAGATGTCGTCACATAACTTCCTCGGCCTCTACCTCTGCCTCGGCCAGCAGTCTGTGGGAATGGGGGTCTCGGTGCACTCCGTGCCTGAATAGGAATCGGGACAGGAGAGGAAACCACTGGTGAGGCCATCATACCAGTCTGAACTTGGGATGCCTTATTCTGAGCACCATCAAACTGTGCTCTTCCATAAAACTTTCTCTTCTTTTCCCATCTTCCCTTCTTCCACGGAGTCAGGAACTGTCCCCCAGACTCTGCTTGTGAAGTCTGTTCACCTGGAGTTGCCCGTGTAGACATACCATCAACCCGCTCAGCCAACTCGTATTGTTTGGCCCTCTGGACCACTGTGGTAAAATCAATCATCTTTGTCACAGACAAGGCCTATCGGATCGCAGGCCTTAGGTTCAAAGAAAACCTCATAATCTTGTCACTCGGCGTCTGAACTAACCCAGGGGCATAAACTGCGAGCTGCCTAAATTTGAGTTCGTACTCCCTGACTGACATGGTGCCCTGTGCGAGATTCAAAAACTCGAGTTGTTTAGCCTGTCTCTCAGTCTCTGGAACGTAAGCCTGTAAGAACAACCGTTTGAAGGTGTCCCAACTCTTCACTGCCCCCTGTGTATCTAACACTGAAAGCCACCAGTCCTCTGCATCACTCTCCAGTGTGTGAGCAGCACATAGGACCTGAGACTCCTCATCAAGCTCTAAGGAGCGACTGATCTTCTCGACATTCTTCAGCCAATCTTCGGCCTTCTTCAAGTCAACCCCACCAGCGAATTCCTTAGGCTTTAGCTTCATGAACTTTTCTAGCAGTCTGATCCGCCGATCAGTGGGGTTCTCCACAACAATAGGAGCAGGTGTAGGCATAGGCTGAGGTACAGCCATTTGAGGTCCTGCTGCCCCTGCAGCTCCACTAGCCTCGGCCCCACTAGTGCCCGCCTCCTGAGGTATTGCTTGAGGTGACTGTCGAGCAATAGCCTCAACCTGCTGCACTAACGCCTGTATCTGTGAAGTCTGTGCCTGAATGATCTCCTCCTTCCTCCCGATCCGATCATCATCGGATGGCCCTGTGCGTGGCTGTCCCAATCTCTCGCTCCTCCTCATGACACTGAGAAGTAGAAATACGAGCAACCATCACACATTTAAAACATTAACAAAGCCTCATAACTACCCATATCATATAATACACGCAGAAAATATGATAGTAAGGCTTTTAAGTTAGTTCCTTTAAGCTTTTTAATCACCTAAATCTCTCACCCAATTCCTAGGTCAAAGTCATCTAAGTCCAATACATAGACCAAACCTAGTAAAATCAGTCTCTGATACCAACTGTGGCAACCCGCACCCCGGACCACCAACCCCGCAGGGAATGGCGTGCAGAATGCCGGGGCGGGACGCCCGGCGTAGGCATCTCCGACCACTCCTCAACTCCCGTGAGGTGGTTGAGACCCTACAAGCCTTATCCCAACAACAATATGATATCAAAAGGTATTAAACAAAACTACCCACCGTATTAATCATCCAAGACAAGAGATAATCCATAAAAAAATGAACCATAAATAATAATCATAATCCCTACAGTCCATTAAAATTGACATACTCAAGCCATAGATCATCATGAGAATCAACTAAACACCATTACTAACACTCAAATTTCTCAGCTGGTTCAGCAGCTAAGATGGGGTTATTTCACCATGAAAATGGAACATTTAAGCTAGATTTCAACATCAAAGTACTCACATAAGCACCTGAAAACATATGTCAATTTTATTAAAAATATAGAACATTCCTAAAATTATTTTGTTCACATCGACACATGGAAAATCAGTCGTTCTATCATTCTACTACCTTCAATAAGTATTTTATTGAGGTTTTACATGTTAACGGAGGCATCCAAAGTCAATTTTACTCACAAAAATCATATATTTAGCTACTAAAAATATCAAAGCATATCCAAAAATCATGATCTTAACATTGAAACATCCGGAATTCAGTTCTCTACGATTCTATGATCTCAAACCAGAGTTTCACTGGATTCCAATTCCCTTTTATTCACTGGATATAATCACAATACTATTTATAGTACTGTTCACGTCACTGTTCATTAGAAATATGTAAATTTTTACTAAAATTGTCAAACGGTCTCTAAAAATCATGAAATTAGCATCGATGGACTCACAACAGTTCATTCTACAATTTTATAGCCTTAAACTGCAGTTTCATCGTGTGACGCCCCGAAAATTATTTCATCTAGCCCATAACCCAATTGCATTTTTGCCCAAACTCTATGTGTTGTCTTGATATGTTTGGTGTTTGTTTGATGATTGTTTAATGTTTGTATAGTTAATGCTTGATAATGTATATAAATATATGTATCATAAATTGTATATGAGTTATGTTAAATTAAAGTATAATGCATATGTTATGATTTATGCATGGGCTCATTAAACCATGAATTGATATGGGTTAGGATTGATTGAATAAAAGGATAAATGAAATTGAAAATTTGGTGTATTAAATGGATTGGACATTTAAAATACATGTTGTTGGTATAGGTAGTATGAGACCAACACATGTGAAGGTTGGTGCATGAAAGTGGACAAGTGTCTCATGCCCACTTCTAGAATCCAAGAATGTGCTAGCAAATGAGGTGAGTGGAGGAGAAAATCCAAGAATGTGCTAGCAAATGAGGTGAGTGGATGAGAGAATCCAAGAATGTGCTAGAGAATGAGGTGAGTGGAGGAGAGAATCCAAGAATGTGCTAGAAAGTGAGGTGAGTGGAGGAGGGAATCAAGGAAGTGCTAGAAAGAGGTGAGTGGAAAGAAAGGAAAGAAGAAGAGAAAGAAAAGAAGAGAAAGAAGGAGAGAGTTGCAGGAGGAAGATCCCTGCGATATTTTCATCAAAGAGGTGGATCTTTCGAATATACGGTCAGATGGAGGTCAAATTTGGTTTCTTCATTCTGGTCGGTGGAGATCTTGATCAGAGGTTTCTTCTAAGAGATCTAACCTCTCAAACAAAGTTGGTCGGAATTTCTGGGTTTCTCGTGCCGTTTCAGTCAAACTTGTAGATCTCTTCAATCTACCGTTGGATGGATATAAAATTTGGGTATGTAGTTTATAACAGATATTTCTGTATTCTAAACGGTGGAGATGTTTATAAGTTTAGTATTTTGTGTGATATAGCCATCTGAGTTTGGGTATTTGCAGCAGGAAAGGAGAAACTGCCTGACTAGATACTTGTTCATCAAAGATACATATCTTTTCGATCCACCGTTGGATTGGGCTGATATTTTGACAGAAGGTTTGTTTCTTCACATAGTTCAATATGTACGGTTGATTTTGTGATTACATATTTATATTGGTAGATTAATACATCTGAACAGAATATTAAATGAAGAATTGGTAAGGTGCTTGTATTAGACCTAAATTTAGAATATGAACTTAGACATTTCCAAATAGCTTGCATGTCAACTATGTTGACCTAGTTGCCATTGTTGATGAACCTATGATGCAAAATCAGTGATATACATGGCTGAACATGGTGACCTAGTGTAAATCGGCAATATGGCCTACGTATGAAAATTTTCATATTTTAGGGCTTTTGATGCTTTTGGCCTAGAATCATTGAATTGATGCAACTTATGTTTAATTAAGCATGATTAGGGTTGATTATGCTACTGATTTGGTGGTTGTGACCATATCATGGGTTAGGCCTACTTGTGATCAAGTGACCCAATTTGGGCATGTTTATGCCTAAGGAATTGAAAATCAGTATCTTTTGATTAATAGAATGGTTTATGAATGAGAACTATGCATTAGAGGCCTAAGTCATGTGATTTGAGTTGAATGATGGGATTAGATGAGATTTAGGCCTATTGTCTATATGTGGGATGATTTAGGGTTGATGTGTAATGTCTATGTGATTGAGCATAGAAATTGATGTATGCTTCAGGATCTTGATTGGGTTGATTCGGTTTGGTGGTCGTGTGTGGTTAAATACTCTCGCGAGGCTTGGTTGTGAGTAGACTTCATTTATGATTATATCTTTTATGTCATTATATCACTTATATATATTGTATCTTGAAAGCATGAATGTGTTCTAATGTTTTGAATGATGCATTGATTTGAGAAAACCTTATGACTTTGGTTGGACCCATCTATCTGGCTAATAGGGGGACTTAACATTGCAGTGTTTGAATTTAGAGATTAAGTGCATGGATAAATGCTCTTGAGGAAGCAATTATGATGGACATTTGATGATGCAAGTAACATTGATGCTTATTGTTGCTGGATTTTAGAAACCTCGTGCAACCACTGTGAGTATAATTTTCTTGATTTGGTTCTTGTATGGCATTGTAGACATATAAAATGTTTGCTTATATGCATGTTATATTTATATGTAATGCATTGAGTTTTTATTGATCATGCAAACTGATTTTTAGCGTTTGGAGCTTATAATAATGTCATTTCATTAGGAATTAGACTTGGATGAGGTTTTGCGAACCCTCATTGTTAGTAGGTCTGTCCTAACAAGGGTTGCGATCCTTAAAATGACTGTGAATTGGGTAATGAGAGGTTGTGGCTACCTTGTAACAGTCATACAAAGGTTAAACTCGCTCTCTTACTTTGAAGGAGGGAGATGGTAAATTTTTGATGAAACTGTGCACTGGTTTATTGAATGAGCATAAACTATATATTGTGTGCATGTATATTATTTTGATGAATGTTGCATATGTGCTTTTGAAATATTTTAATTTAAACGATTTGATATGTCATGCATCCCTAAATGCATGCGATTGTCATGTCAAGAGCTATACTCACTGAGCTGTTGTTTGCTCACCCCATTTCCTTCACCATTTCAGGTACGTAAGCAAAAGGAAAAGGAAAAAATTTGAGAGTGATCAGCACCTGAGTAGGACATAGCGTTGTTGATGTACCTATGCTTTGGAGGAAGTGATTACATGTTTTATTTATTTTAATATGTATATAATTATCACACATATTTTATATGTATTACCATCTAGAGGGGTTATTTTGAAAAAATAAGATATCAATGGTTATTTTGGATTGTTAAGATATTTGGCGCTGATATATATACTTGGACAATGGAATGTTTGATTAATGATGACAATGGTGGTATTTTGGATTATGATATACATGGACGAAATAGTTATATATGATGATTGAATGGTTGACATTATGAATGAGATTATATATATACATATGATATGATTTGAAGTATATCAGGTTTTGTGAAATGTCTATTTTATGGGGAAATGCCGCCGAAATTTTGGAAAAATTTGGGAAGGATTGTGAGACTATGTGAAGGCTGACAGTATATTATCTATTGTATATGGGTATGTAAAGTGTATAGTATACTATGCTTGTCATAACATTAGGCTATGTCAGAGGCGTCGTGACACGTTGAATCAATTTAATTGAAGTGAGAAAATGCAGACAATGTAACAACAACTTAAGCAAAATATTAATGCCATTAGATATATAGCAATATTAAAACTTACTTATTGAAAAAATGAAAATACACATAATTGGATCCTTTACAACTACAGTAATCAAACAGAGTTCTGTATTAAGATTTCAAGTTCAAGGCAGTAAAATGCCTTCATATAAGCAATTTAATACAATCATCTAAGTCTTGAAAAAATAACATCCACATGTTATGTGTCACAACTTACAGCATCAAAACAATGGAGATAATGGTCTTGCAATTAATACGGGAGGAACTTGCATAGTCATCATTAATATTATTGTCAATAATTTCTAAGAATCAGTATATAAAACATACCCCAATTTGGGAGGCGTATAAAAGAAATGTTAACAAAAAGGGTGATTTTCAGAGATGATGGCTTAGCAAATTAGGCAAGAGTATATATGATTACTAACATTTCTTTTATACATATATGTATAGCGTCTCTATTGGTGTGCCAGGGCTCAAGTTTGGGTCTTAAAAAAAAAAAAAAAAAAGGAAAAAAAGTCAATATTTTTACTTTGAGTGATGCTTGGTTAACCGATTGTGAATATTTATTAAGTACTAAAGTGATTGTTTATTTTGATCACACAGCTCTCAAGTACTTGCTCTCAAAAAGAAGGAGGCGAAACCTAGACTCATTCGGTGGATACTCTTGTTACAAGAGTTTGACTTAGAAATACGTGACAAGAAAGGTACAAAAAATCTGGTTGCCGACCACCTCAATAGATAAAGAGCCATCACCATTACAAGACAATTTTCCAGATGAGCATCTCTTTTCCATTCAAAAGACAACTCCCTGGTATGCTTATATTGTTAATTAGCTGGTTACTAGAACACTATCAAACGATCTGTCTAGAGCTCAAAAAGATAAAATCAAAAGTGATGCTAAATATTATGTTTGGGATGATTCTTATTTATGGAAACATTGCTCTGACCAAATTATTCGAAGGTGTGTCTCTCAACAAGAAAGTCTTTCCATTTTAAAATTTTGTCATTCATATGCATGTGGAGGACACTTTGGTCCTAAGAGAACAGCCCGTAAGGTATTAGAGTGTGGACTATTTCGGCCTACTTTGTTTCGTGATTCATATATGTTTTGTAAGGCTTGTGAACCTTGTCAGAAAACTGGAAATTTAGGGGATAGAGATCAAATGCCACTTACCCCTATTCTTGTTTGTGAGATATTTGATGTTTGGGGTATTGATTTTATGGGCCCTTTCCCTTCTTTTTATGGTAATGTTTACATTATTCTTGCTGTGGATTATGTTTCAAAGTGGATAGAAGCTAAGGCTACTCAAACTGACGATGCTAAAGTTGTTGTAGATTTTGTCAAATCTCGTATTTTTGTCAGGTTCGGAACACCAAAAGTTATAATCAATGACCCGAGGCACTCATCTTTCCAATATAGTGGTGGAAGCTTTATTGAAGAAATACAATGTTACTCATCGCATCTCTACTGCTTAAGAAAGATTGGAGTATGCGGCTTGATAATGCACTATGGGCCTACCGAACAACCTACAAGACCCCTATAGTTCAGATACAAGGTCCGGACATTGGAAAAAATTTTAAGGTCAATGGTCATCGCTTAAAACTTTTTTATGAAGGCTTTCAGGAGTGTAATGTTGAAGAGATTGATTTGGAATGCTCAGTTTATGGACAATAAAGCGTGACCATGTCTAGCCAAAGACATTAAAAGAAAGGAGCTTCTTGGGAGGCAACCCAAATTTTTTATAGCTATCTTTTCTTTTCTTTTAGTATTCAAAATTATTTTTATGCTTTTTATGATTTTTGTTAAATTTTTCGTAGTGCAATCCACATTCTAGAAATATACCGTCCACATCTGCTACACCTTCCCAGGGCCGATATTATGACCAGTTTCAAAGATTCGAGCTTTGAATTGCAAGGATAAAGGAAAACATGGCCGCTTTCTTTGCTCATGTGGGATTCACTCCACCTCACCCACCTAGCATGTAGATGATGTTTTGATGATGCTCAACATTTTCAGGGAAGTCTTTTGCTTACTTTTGCTCCCCGTCTTTTTGTTCTTTTTGTCATTTTTTAGCATCAATTTCTTATCCATTGACAATGTATGGATTAGGTGCGTGGGAGGGAACTTGACATCTAAATTCTGATTTTGCTTTGAACATGATGAATAGTTTAGTTTCATATTTGCTTCATATTTCATTTTTGCTAGAATTTTTTTCAAAATCTAAGTATATTTTAGTTCTTGTTTGTTGATTTTTCTTTTCAAAATTCTAGATTCTTTCGAGGCTTATCCTTAATTGAGTTGAATTGAATTGAATTGAATTGAATTAGGGGATTAGCATGAACAGTTGAGTTCTTATTTGCTACACAGTGATTGATTGTCTTGATTGAAAAATGTGCAGGATTTGATACACATTCAACTTTTTGTGAGCTTTTGAGCCAATGAACACTTATTACATTATGCTCCATTTTCTTGTTGAGTGATTGTCATACATAGTTTGATTATTCTAGAACTTGCTTTGTTAATGCATGTTGAGACTACATTGTTGAGTTGGATGCATTAAAATGATAAGGAATTTAGGTTTAGCCATTTAACTTTCTTAAATGCCTACCATGATTTTACCCTTAGAAAGCCAATTTTAAGCCTTGCCCTTTTCTTTGTTGAACTAACCATGATATAAGCAATATTAAACCCTTCTTGTTGATCCTTCTTTTGAACCTTGAATTGAAGGATTGTATGAGCTTATTTACATGAATATTCAATTATCTTTGAGAAGTTTGAAAGATGTTGGAAATAAAGCGATTCAAATCGCAATTTTCTTGATCACTCAAAAAAAAAGAAAAAAAGAAAAGAAAAGAAAAAGAAATGGATGCAAAGCTGAATTCAGACTTAAGTGCTTAAATATTGTGAACTACTAAGTCGTTTAGAAAAAAAAAAAAAAAGAGAGCAATTGTAATTGTGTTGATGCAACTTGGAGTGAAGAGAACATTTGAGATTATTGAAATTGAATTTCATGTGAAGGATTTGTACAATTCCTTTGATTGATTTACCCAAAGATTCCTTCTTATCAAACCTCACCTAAGCCCCATTACACCATATTTTAAAGACCCTTAGATTTTTGCATTTGACTCATATTTAGTGGTGGAGATGTGATATATTAGCAAGCTTATGGTAATATCCTTCTATGTTTTGACTTGAGAGTTTATTGATACCTTGAAATCTTTGAGTGTATAGAGTGAATCCAATGAGAGGGTATTAAATCCCGTTGCATTTTGATTTTGAAACAATTGTTAAAATGATTATTCACTTGTGTTGGTTTATAAGAGTTTATTCTATGAATTGCTTGTTTCTTGTATTTTGATTCAAGGCTTTTAAGGCATGATAATCTGGATTGTTTATGGATGAGTTGAGATAGAAGAAAGAAGGATGATGAGAAGAGTTAATGAATTTGAGCTATTGTATGCTTGAGGACAAGCATTACTTTAGTGTGGGAGAATTTGAAAGAGCGCATAATAGCTATAAAACTTGTGACTTCCCCTTGTGCTTTAATGTTTAAAAATGCTAAAATCTTGCATTTTGATTATGTTTTGTATTTTGTGAAGTAGATTGAAGAATTGCATCAAAATGAGGTTAGAATCGAATACTTAACATAATTTGAGCGAAGTCGTAAATTTTGAAGAAAATTTGGAGCTCAAGAGTGTGAACGATCTAGAAGCGGTTT
Source organism: Paratinospora sagittata (assembly GCA_035771175.1). Taxonomy (NCBI): domain Eukaryota; kingdom Viridiplantae; phylum Streptophyta; class Magnoliopsida; order Ranunculales; family Menispermaceae; genus Paratinospora; species Paratinospora sagittata. Next base: position 45,793,638 of record CM069602.1, on the reverse strand, counting down.
TTGCTTAAGGCGCAAGCGCGTTCTATTTACCCAGTGTGTGCAAAGTTGAATTCGTTCTATAGAGCGTGGGTGTGCCTTACCATTCCATACAGTTCCTATTTTTGGCAGTGATTTCTTGAGGAAAAGATGTGGTTGACAACTGAAAGAGTTTTTGATTAAGGCTATCTTTATTTTAAATCTTTTTTGGAAAGTCTTTGTTGATTCCCTTTAGGATTTTTATCTTTATTAAGGAAATGATCAATGTTAATAGGATTTCCTTATTAAAGTTAGATACTTACTTTTAGTAGAATCCTTTTTTTTTAGAGTTGGAAAGTAGATTCTCTCAAGGAGGGATTTATTTTTAGATAGCTAAAGATATATTTAGAGAGGGGGCTCTTAATCAAGAAAAGAGAGAATTCTCCTTTTTTTTTGGTGTTCTTCCTTCTTTCATGTGTAACTAAATATTTTCTTCTGGCCAAAGGATAGTTGAAGTTTTGGATTCTTCAATAATTGTGAGATCTAATTAATTTTCATTGTTCTTTTATTCTTGAGTATTTATATATCTTCAGTAATTTTAGAGATTATTGTTTTGCTTGATTAAGCAAAGGGCTCGTTGTTTAATTGTCAAAATAATATATCGCCATTTAGAATTTCAAATCCATAATTGTTTGAATATTCTAATACTTGTGGTAAAATAATATAATTGATTATAAAAGAGATTTTTAATTTATGTTATGAAGGTATGTAATCTAATCTAAATGAACCGAGCCCTGTGTGTTTGTTGGTTAGAATTGGTGGTCTCTCTAGTTTTTAATGCTATTGATAAATTAAATCCTAAGAGCTTGTTTAGGGTTGTTTATTGATAAGAGAAATAATTGAAGAGCTTATTTTAGTTATCGAGAAGATAAAGAGAAATAGGTTATTAGAGCTTGTTAATAACCATAACCAGTTTATTCAATATTAAAGGTATCTATCTCTGCATCAATGATCAATTCTATGAATCAAAACTGAAATTATACCTTTGGCTCGATACTTGTCTTATATTAATTTTTCATTTAATCGCATTCTTGTTATTAATTAAAATTGTTTTTCTTCAAATTATTTTTAATTTTAATAAATTTTAAAACCCCCTGTCTTTTATTTTTACTTTTATTGATTTTGGAAGAACTAAATCTAACCTGTGGACCCAACCCTACTGATCACTGCCTACAATTTATATTTTTAAGAGTAGGAATTTATTTTTGTTGAATTCGACACTCATCAAGGCCCAACAATACATATTAAACGATCATCAACACGTAAAATTAACATAAGAAATCAAGGGTTGAAATAGGGTACACTAAGAACAAGATGTGACATTTATGCCATTATTTCCTCATCATCCTCGTCGTATATTAATTATTATTATTATTATCTTGCAAACCTTGATTAATTAAATTAAAATGGGTAGCCAAGTTGATTAAAATCATATATATAGAATTCCACTATTGAAAATGTTGAAGAAACATCAATGAACTAATTGCAAATGCAAGTGGCTAAATACTACTATATATCAGTGTCCACTGCACCTCAAGCTACCCCTTCTCATTGATCCATATGAAGTACTTGAAAATGGTTATATATATAAATTGATGGCAACTTTAATTTCATCATCATGAACTCATATAATTAATAGCTAATAGCCGAACTAATGACAAGTTCAAAATCTGACTTAGTGCACTAGAGCTTATAAAATCAATTAATTCTCATATATATTCTTTAATTACTCTATTATAAAAACTAGCTAGTGATGCGATGCTGAAGCACCTCAAAATATATAGATTCATGTAAGGGTAACATAGGAGTACTGGAGAGATAATATGCCTCATTCTGCCTTTATTCGTTCTCTGATTTTGGTGCTTCTTATTGTAGCCATTCACACCATGCAGCTGGGATTGGTGTATGGAGGTAATTAACTAGCTTAATTAATTTATACTACTGGTTTAATTTGATCAATCATTATTTTGATTAATTATAATATCTTTTGCTTAACTTTTCCTAAAGATTAACAAGTTTGTTTGATTTATTCTGCAGATGCAAGGCATAGAATGCTTGGTAGAAAAGGAAATGGGATTTATATTCCTTCAATTCCAAACTTAACGAGGAGTACGTGCGTACCGAGTCCACCACCATCAGTGAGTCCAGCACCAGCACCAGCACCATTGGTGGTTTAAAAGTTGTTAATGGTAATGAACAATGCACTCTATTATTTTCAATGTATAAAAGACAACTTTTTTTTTAATGAACACTCAACAAAGATTCGTTACCCTTTCCTTAATACAAATTAAAGGGCTTGCACCCTATTTTATGTAACTCAACAGGGTTTCCGTGTGTTGAGAAAGATATCCCAAAGGAGGGTTTGGTTTTCTCCATCTCTAAGAGTGCAGAGAGAGAACTTGGCTTTTCGTGCATTGAGAAAGGAAGGAAGAGAGGCGTTCAATTCGCACCGCTTCGAGCTCACCTTCATTATCTCATTGCAACAATTTCCGGCGAATCCGGCGACTGCTGCAGCTGATCTAGCCAAGAGGGCAGTGGAGAGAAGCGAATAAAGAGCAACCTCGCTTCTCCAAGTAATTTTATACCATATATGAATGGCATCTTCTCCCTCTTACAGTAATTGTCTTTCATATTTGGTTAATTAATGTTGATTTTTTAAGGTTAAGTTGGTAAGATCGAAATAGTGGTTATCATGTCCATATATAGAATATTTTTCATCAAATGACTTGATCATAGTAATCATTAATTGATAATCATGATCTTAACCATTTAAGAACTAATGAATCTATGATACCTGGAAGCAATGGCACCCCGAGCCCCTATTCGTTGGAAGATTTTTTTTTTTTTTTTTTTTTTTGAAAAAGCAAAGGAACTGTACTAAATATGGGAATCAACAAGGATTACGTCTGCCAAAACTGGAGGGGTTTCCTCCACCCGTACAGCAAAATCATCAAGACAGAGCATATTTACCAAGACGGTGGGCTGCCATATTGCTTTCTCTACACACTTCTAATACTGATATTAGGAAAGGTTCCAAAGAGTTGTCTACAATCACCTATGATCATGTTGAATTCTGGACGAATTGAGAGCTTTCATGACATTAGCTGAGTCTCCCTCTACTATGTCCACAGGAATTCCCAACTCGTGAGAGATCGATAAGCCTTTGCAGACTGCCAATGCTTTTGCTATTTCTGCTGAGACTAGGCCTTTGAGCTTTTTTTGCTAAGGCGACATTTACTTGCCCTGAACCATCCCTGATGACAATGCCAAGACCAATGGATTCTATTGATTGCTTAATCCCTGCATCCACATTCATTTTCAATGCATTTCCCTCTAGAGGTTCCCAATGAAAAATTGCTCTGGAGGTCTCTGTACTGATTGATGGCCTTCTCAAAAGTGAAAACTAAGCTTTGAGCGATGAATAATGATGTGATCTTTTAAATAGATCAATAAAAAAAAAAATTGCAAGCACACAAAGTGAGTTGTAGCACTTAACAAGGTCGATCTAAAAGAATTAGACTAATCACTTTAAAATTTTTAAAAAATAAATTAAAAATATTATATATTCAATAAGTCAAAAAAAAATAATTGTTTGATTTATAATATCCTAGACATAAAAGCAATTAATTAAAAAAAAAAGAATAAACTAGAACTGAATTTAAATTAACTTGAAAGAAGATAAAGCAAAGAAATAAAGAAAATAAAGCAGTAAACAACAAGTAATAAAAGAAACATATAGATAAAAAGACGAGATATTATAACCAAAAGAACTACATTAAAAAATAAAAAATAAAAAACTTATAGAATGTCAAATCCTTAAGCAAAATGTCACCTTACCCAAGCCTTAAATGAGTAACTAAAAATAAATCTAACCTAAAAAATAAAAATAAAAATGAGAGTAGAGATGAGATCAGATGGTCCTTGGGTGCCCCCTTTACAGAGTTGATTTGTTTTCAAAAGAATGATATTTTACTTATAATTTAAGATTTCATTCTCTCCAAATATTTTACAAAATCAACCCCAATTAAGCACAAAATATTTTTTAAAAAATAAAATCATAATCATATTGCTATCTTGGGTGATAATCTTTTTATTTTTTTTTCCAAATTTTATTTCTTGATCATTTTGAAATATGAAATCTTTTTTTTTTTTACAGGTGAGAATAATTTCATATAGTTTCAAGATTCTTTTTGATATTCTAGATTTAATCTTCAACCTGAAAATACCTTTACAAAAAAAACCAAGTGAAGCATCAAAAAATAAATCACTTCAATTAAACAATTTTTCAATGCTTTTTAGGAAAAAATGATATTTAGGACCTTTAAAATGACTTCTAACTCTCAATAAAAAAAACCAACAAACTAATTCTTAATAAACCTTATGAAAAAATGTTACAAAATATATTTTCCTAAAAATGCATATCTAAAATAGCCTAATATGTCTAAAAATGACCTAAAAACTTAAAAATGTGATCTAAAAGAGATTTTTATTATTTTTTTATTTTTATTTTTTATTTTTTATTTCCTAGCCTAAAAGTACTAGAAATATGACTAAAAATATACAAAATTATGACTTGCACCTTCTTTGCATGTTTTGTTATTTCTGGAGCTCCAGATTGTTTGATATATAACTTTTCAAATAGTGATAGAAAGTCCCCTTCACCTTGAAAAATGGTAGTTGCTGAAACTTGAGCTTGCTTTATTGAGTATATGGATGTGTTTATATATAATTTACAAGAGGAATAATTGGCTATAATTTGCCAAGATTACATCATGGAATTATGGAAATAAATCTTTACAATTATAAATACAAAGTTCCAAAAATGGGTATTGGTGAAATCCATTCCATTTTAGAGATGTATATCACTCAACGAATTCTTTCCTTTTTGGTGAAATTTTCTTCAATGCTGAATATTAACAATATCTTTCCTTTCATGCCCCCGCAAGATTCAGCTTCCATCATGGATGCCAATCTTGGAACGATGATTCTAAAATTATTGACGATCTACTGGCTTGGTAGGTGAATCAGCTAATTGATCAGTGGTATGTCATCTGAGAATGAAATAATGAATTAGCACATAAATAGGTGGCAGTAATGTTATCGCAGTAAATTGTCGGTGTCAAAGTGGGTGGAAATTTGAGTTCTTAAAGTAAGTTTTGCACCCAATTTAGCTCGGCAGTAGTGGAAGCAACAACTCTACATTCAGCTTCAGTGGAAGATCTAATGGTCCACCTCACTCCTCAGGTGCGCGGCTATGGGCGGCCAACAACTCATTCAAAGAGGGCGGCCAAATGAAAAGTCATTAGTGTCGGCGCCGAAATTGCTGAGAAAAAGAAAGGTTTATATTAAAATATAATTTTTATATTTACGAAATTGTCCATGTTTGAGCTCTATAAATAGAGCCTTACATTCATTCTTGAAATTCATCCTGAGAGATCAAAATTCGAGAGATCTAATTCGGAGAGATCTAATTCTAGAGATCTAATTTGAGAGATCCAGAAAGCCTCAAAGAGAGTTTCTTTGAGAAGAAAAAGTGTGAGCCAATTTGTGAAGTTTTATCCACAAATTGAAGATACATAGGTATTGTATTTTTGTGAGAGATCCACCGAAGGGTGAAGTTTGTAATCTCATTTTATTATAGTCGAAGTTTCTTAAGCGGCCTACAGGTCCCGTGGTTTTTACCTCATCTTTGGAGGGTTTTCCACGCTAAAATCTTTGGTGTTATTTTGTTGTATTTTATTTTACGAAATTATCCTGGAATTGTGGAATTTATTTTTTTACAACCATCGATTTTCCCAACAAAGTGGTATCAGAGTCGGGGTCGTTTTCAGCGAAGGTACTGTTCACACATACAGTACTATTTAAGTATACGACTCTGTTTGTTGGCAGGTACTATTTGGAATAGTGAATAGTAGTACTATTCATCACCGAAAAAGTGTCAAGCTCCGCAAAACCTGTAGACTGACGACTCAAATGGAGGAGAGCACAGGCAATATGATCAGGTTGACTGCATTTAATTATGCAATTTGGAAGCCAAAGATGAAGGATCTTTTATACATTAAATATCTGTAGAAGCCGATTATAATGCCAAAAGAGAAAGCCGTGACTATAACTTCGACAGATGACAAGACACCAAAAACAACCAGCACAGACGCTGACTGGGATGTGCTGAACCGAAAGTGTGCTGCTCATCAGACAATGGATCGCCAAGAGCATTTTCTAAAATTTTGCTAATGAACACGAAGCTTACGTTCTTTAGAAAAAGTTGGAGAAAATGTATGCAAGGACAAACGCACAGAATAAAGCTAATCTGATGCGACGATTAGTCAATTTGAAGTATAAAGATGGAAGCAACGTATCGGAACACATGAGTGAGTTCCAAGGCATTGTAGATCAACTCAACTCTATGAAGACGACCGTAGATGACGAGCTACAAGCGTTGTTGTTGCTGAGTTATCTACCAAAAAGTTGGGACACTCTAGTTGTGTCAGTTAGTAACTCAGCTCCTGACGGCAAGCTTACCATGGATATGGTAAAAGACAACATGCTGAACGAAGAGTCTCGACGAAAAGACGAAGGAAATACTTCTAAAACTGAAGCACTTGTCATGGAAAAACAAGGCAAGCAAGAATGGCACAGAAGAAGTAAAAACAGATATCCTCGTAACCAAAGTCAACAAAGAGGACGATCGAAGTCTAGATCGAGGCATGACAAGAAGTGCCATCACCACGGCAAGCCCGGACACTTCATTCGAGAATGTCAAAAGTTAAAGGCGGAACAATCCAGAAATCAAGAAGCAAAAACCCGAACAAATGACACCGCAACTCTCACTGAAGAAGTTGTCATTGTTCGAGATGCTGATTATGTCAACCTTGCATGTCAAGACTCTACATGGGTAGTTAACTCAAATGCTTCTTACCATGTCACCTCACAACGAGATTTCTTCTCAGCCTACACTCAAGGTGATTTCGGACGAGTGAGGATGGGAAATGATAATGCATCCAAAATTATCAGCATCGACAATATTTATTTAGAAACTAACCTTGGATGCAGGTTACTCTTGAAAAATGTGAGGCATATTCCTGATATCCGCCTCAATTTGATCTCTACCGGAATGCTTGATGATGATGGCTACAATAATTACTTTGGTGAAGGAAAATGGAAGCTCACCAAAGGAAACTTGGTAGTAGCCAAAGGCAAGAAAGATACATCATTCTACCTCACAGAAGCCAAATTGTGTAGAGGAGAAGTAAATACCATGAGGAAAGAAGTTCCCACCGAGTTATGGCATAAGCTGCTCGGCCACATGAGTAAAAAGGGTCTCAGAATTCTTTCCAAGAAGGAGCTCTTGCCAGGAATGAAAGGTACATCTTTACGTACTTGTGTTGATTGTATTATGGGTAAACAACATAGAGTTGCATTTCGTAGTTCCCCACCATCTATAAAGGCAAATATTCTAGATTTAATACACACAGATGCCTGCACAATGAGTTGTAAGTCACTAGTAGGTGCTCATTATTTTGTGACTTTTATTGATGATCACTCTAGAAAAGTGTGGGCCTTTGCTTTGAAAACTAAAAATCAAGTACAGGAAGTTTTCAAGCAATTTCATGTAAAAGTTGAGAGAGAAACTGGATGGCGGTGAGTATCGCGGATCATTCGAGGAGAATTGTAAAAGTTTTGGCATCAAGCTGGAAAAATCGGTACCAAAGACACCTCAACACAACGGTGTCGCAGAGAGGATGAACAGAACCATTTGTGAAAGAGTCAGATGTATGCTCTCAAATGCAAAACTGTCAAACTCCTATTGAGGGGAGGCAATGAGGACAGCAGTCAATTTAAGCAGCCTTTCTCCATCAGTTCCACTGAACTACGACATACCAGAAAAGGCTTGGACGGGGAAAGACGTTTCTTACAAACACTTGAAAGTATTCGGCTGCAGAGCATTTGTTCACATCCCTAAAGACGAGAGGTCCAAGCTGGATGGAAAAGCGAAGCAGTGTATCTTTGTGGGATATTCCCATGAAGAATTTGGCTACAGATTTTGGGATCCTGTCAACAAAGGGATTGTCAGAAGCAGAGACATGGTGTTTCTTGAATATTAGACGATCGAGGATTTTCAGAAACCTGAGAAACCACAATCAAATGAAATTCCAGTTAATCTGGAACCAGCCTCTCCACCAACACATCCAGATGACAAGGGAGTTGCACCAGATACTGATGATGATGTTCCACCAGCTCGTAGTTCAGAACCAGAACAAGTTCCTGAACAAGTCCAACCAGAAGCACAACTAAGGAGATCCACCAGAGAGAGACAACCAAGTCAAAGATATTCTCCTAGCGACTATGTGATGCTCACTGACGGGGGAGAACCGAAGAGCTATACCGAAGCTATCACTGACCAACATAAGACTGAGTGGATGGAAGCCATGCAGGAATAAATGAAATCTCTGCATGAGAACCACACATTTGACTTGGTGAAATTACCGCAGGGAAGGAAAGCCCTCAAGAACAAGTGGGTGTACAGGATCAAAAGCGAAGAAGGTAACTCGCAACCTCGATACAAAGCAAGAATGGTTGTGAAAGGATCAGAAGAAAGGTGTTGACTTCAATGAAATCTTCTCACCGGTGGTAAAAATGTCTTCAATCCGAGTTATTCTTGGCTTGGCAGCTAGTCTTAATCTGGAGGTTAAACAACTTGATGTAAAAACCGCATTCTTACACGGTGATCTTGACGAGGAAATCTATATGGAGCAGCCCGAAGGTTTCCAAGTCAAAAGAAAAGATAAGTTGGTATGCAGGCTAAAGAAAAGTCTGTACGGTTTGAAACAGGCACCGAGGCAGTGGTATAAAAAGTTCGACTCGTTCATGGAGAAAAAGGAGTACAACCAAACGACAGCTGATCACTGCGTCTTCATCAAGAAATTATCTGATGGAGATTTTAATATTCGTTTGCTTTATGTTGATGATATGTTAATTGTAGGCCAAGATATCGGCAAGATTAACAAGTTGAAGAATGAGTTGAGCAAGTCCTTTGCAATGAAAGACTTAGGACCCGCAAAGCAAATTCTTGGCATGAAGATTGTTCGTGACAGGAAGAACAAGAGACTTTGGCTATCTCAAGAGAAGTATATTGAGAAAGTTTTAGAGAGGTTCAACATGAGCAAAGCTAAACCTGTTAGTTATCCAGTGGCAAGCCACTTCAAGCTTAATACGAGCCAGCGTCCTTCAAGTGAGGAGGAGAAATCAGAGATAAGCAAGGTGCCTTATGCATCAGTAGTTGGCAGTCTAATGTATGTTATGGTATGCACCAGACTAGACATTGCTCATGTTGTTGGTGTTGTGAGTCGATTTCTATCAAATCTTGGAAAGGAACATTGGACAGCAGTCAAATGGATACTCAGGTATCTTAGAGGTACTTCTAGTCATTGTTTATGTTTTGGTAATGATAAATCTGTATTAGAAGAATTTACAGATTCAGATATGGCTGGCGATGTGGATACGAGAAAGTCGATATCCGGGGTACCTAATAACATTTGCAGGGGGGGCTGTCTCATGGCAATCACGATTACAGAAGTATATTGCCTTAAGTACCACAGAAGCAGAATACATTGCAATCACTGAATGTTGTAAGGAGATTCTGTAGATGAAAAAGTTCCTACAAGAATTGCATAAGAACCAAGAAAATTATGTTCTTTATTGCGACAGCCAGAGTGCAATTTACTTCAGCAAGAACTCAACCTTCCACTCAAGGTCCAAGCACATCGACGTGAGGTATCATTGGATTCGTGATGTGCTGGAAAATAAACTGCTGCAAGTTGAGAAGATCCACACTAATGACAACAGGGCAGATATGATGACGAAGTTCCTGACCAGAGAAAAGCTTGCTATCTGTAGAGAGATTGCAGGTGTGGAGGAGCCCTGTTCCACATGAGGTGGAGGGGGAGATTTGATGGTCCACCTCACTCCTCACGTGGGCATGCCAACAACTCATTCAAAGAGGGCGGCCAAATGAAAAGTCATTAGTGTCGCCGCCGAAATTGCTAAGAAGAAGAAATGTTTACATTAAAATATAATTTCTATATTTACGAAATTGCCCCTGTTTGAGCTCTATAAATAGAGCCTTACATTCATTCTTGAAATTCATCCTGAGAGATCTAATTCGGAGAGATCTAATTCTAGAGATATAATTTGAGAGATCCAGAGAGCCTCAAAGAGAGTTTCTTTGAGAAGAAAAAGTGTGAGCCAATTTGTGAAGTTTTATCCACAAATCGAAGATACATAGGTATTGTATTTTTGTGAGAGATCCACCGAAGGGTGAAGTTTGTAATCTCATTTTATTATAGTGGAAGTTTCTTAAGCGGCCTACGGGTCCCGTGGTTTTTACCTCATCTTTGGAGGGTTTTCCACGCTAAAATTTTTGGTGTTATTTTATTGTATTTTAGTTTGGAAAATTATCTTGGGATTGTGGAATTTATTTCTTTACAACCATCGATTTTCCCAACAAGATTTTGTTATGATTTTCTGCTTCTTCTCTTGTAAGTCAAAGATACATTTGTGTTGTGACAGAAATAGTCTATAGAAGATGTCTTTACAACTTCTACTCCAAGAAAGTAGTTTTGTGGCCCCAAGTTTTTGAGGGAGAACCTGTGAGCAAGATTATTAATGAATTGCTAGACAGAAGTGTTTGACATACCCGTTACTATGATGTCATTCACATAGACAAGTAGAATGAAAGACTTCATTCTTCTTGATAAAAGTTGGAATGTGGAGGAACTTAAACAAGTTGTTTGGGAGGATGATTTGAAGACTATTCTTCAGGTCCCACTCAATGAAAGTAATGTAGAGGATGAACTGATTTGGCACTACGCAAAGGACGACCACTGCACAGTTAAGAATGGTTACTAGGTGGAAAGGTTTTCAAATGAAAAGGGGTTACCATATAGAAGGTGATTCTATTGTTGTTTTCAATGTTGTTAAAGCTCCATTTGCAGGCTTAGATGAGTTCAACATCATAATTGAAGACTGCAAAAATCACATTCAGGCTCTTCCAACTACTTCTATATTTGTGGTTTTTAGAGAAGAGAACGAGGTTGCACATAGATTATCCCAATATGTAATGGGAATTTCTTCCTCTATGGCTTGGCATAATGTAATTCCTTCTATCATTTCTGATGTTGTTTGTAAAGACAAGTTTTCTTCTTCAATCTAATTTAGTCACTATTTCCCCCTAAAATATATATATATATATATATATATATATATATATTTGTGGTAATAAATGAGGGAGTTTCTTAGGCTTATGCTCAAATTTGTAGTACAAGACAGAGAGTTTTCGTTCACTAGAAAAAGGATATACACAAAGATCCTAATATAGTTTTTTGCAATCTTTGAACTATATTTCATACTAATTTATAATAGTACTATAGCCATAAATTGTTATTTCGTGTTTCTATTGGTGTAGGGAGTGATTTCACTGTAAACCCATTAGAAAACACACAAAAGATGGGCCACAAACTCGAGTTTTTCTTAAAATAGTAGACAAAATTAATAAAAAATTTCAATCTGTGATACTTCCGAATGGATGGAGGTTGGTGATGCAATGAGATCGATGCATGATGAGGCCAAGCCTAGCCACAACTATGTATCCTTATCACTATTTGTTATTAGAAACCACTTAACCCTAGAGCTATAACTGATGAGTGAAGACTCAATAATACATATCAAGCTATCATTAACAACCTTCACGTGCGGCTCCATCTTGTACATCTTGTACATTATTATGAATAGTAAAGAGTTAAAGACAACTACCTTGATTATGTGTGATTCGGCCTAATTCATGAACATTACTAGGAAAAATAATTGATTTTGAGTTAATAGGTAGGTAGGCCCTTTGATATAAATAAATTGGAACATGATTCATAGACACGGTCAAGTCCCACAAACAAAAACAATGGAGAAGCAATTAAAATTAGGTGAGAATTAGGTTAGACCCATATATTTTTATAATTAGGTTAATTAGATCCAAAAAAATGAAGACAAGCTGAAACATTGACCGAGAATTTAAATAATAATCCTTAAAGGAGATAAAAGGAGCCCTTCACAAAGCTCAAGTAATTAGAAGATGTTTCTTCTTTCTAATATGTTTCCCAGATTCATTCCATTGCTACTGATCATCGCCTTCATTTATTCCATGCAGCTGCTATTTGTTTATGGAGGTAACATCAACCTAACTTTGGCTGAATAAATTTGATTTACATCATCATCTATAACACATCACCATGAATGCAAAGATATATATAGATATGCCCTTGAACATATTTGATCTTGAATCATGTATTCTTAAGTATGATCATATTTAGAAGTAATTACTAGGCTCCCTAGGCTAAGTTTTTGCTATGTATTTGACCAATTTATTTGATTATTGAGTAAATTAACTACATCCACTGAGATTAGTGTGATGGCATTTGAACCAGTTTGTGGAAATAGGAGTTTTACGTTCGAATTTCACCTCAAGCAAATTGGTCCCACTACATGAAAATCCATTTTTTGCAAAGAAATTTTTTGTTGCAAATATCAAATAGTCTTCGCAAAATAACATTTACAATTTTTTGTTCGAATATGAGAATAAGGAGGTTTGGACACTTTTAAGGGGCTAGCCAGTCGGATATATATAAGACCCATTTGGTTTATAATTTAGATACAATTTTTTTATATTAAAAAAATTCAAGCACACAGCTATGTTTAGTTGGTCCATTCTTAAAATATTTTTCAATATTTTACTTGGAAAAACATATAATCGCTTGTAGAAAAAAGTTATTTTTTAAATTTTCACTTTTTGAATTACCCTTTTTAGTGGGGTTATATCTCAACTAGTGTTAATATTGTCCCCACTCCCATTATTAGGAGGCTTTTGACATGATTACCCCTAAAAAAAAAAGTTTTAATGCCATCGAAATATAAATAATGACCCATTTGTCATATTGTATTGTTCATTGCACAGTCAGCGCGCCAAACAAGCGTCAGGTCGGCGCCCAGGTGGTATTTTAAGGAATGCGTCTTTTCAAAAGACGTCTTTTCTTCATTTTTTTTTAAGTGAAGGGAAGACTTCTTTTCAAAAGACGTCTTCCCTTTAGAAATTTTTTTTTTACATGTGCAAGGGAAGGCGTCTTTTGAAAAGACGTCTTCCCTTGCCTTAAACAACGCCTTCCTTTCTTGTGCAAGGGAAGACGTTTTTTGAAAAGACGCCTTCCCTTGCACTTGTAAAAAAAAAAAAAATAATTTCTGCTTCGTTTTTTACAAGGGATTTAAATTTTTTTTTTTAAAATCCCCTGCTGTTCATGTCGATTTTAGCGGAAATTTACTTGTGAGTTCTAGTTCTCCGAAGCAGAAATTCCTTCCCGGTATTTCCGAGACTATTAAGTATTTGAGCTTGAGCAATAACAAGCTCACGGGTTTCGCGTGGATATGTAGTTGAGCCTCCATAGTAATTGGCATCAAATGCTTCTGGAGATTCTCACTGTTGCTGGATTCCAAGATCTTCATTTTTTTTTTCATCAAAATTTAAATTCCCTCAAGTCCCTTTATCTTCTCCACTTCATTTTTCACGGAGTTTGCAGCGGAGCTATTCAAGGTAATGTTAATAGAATTTAAATCCCTTGTCAAAAAAGGAGCAGAAATCTAAATTTTTTTTTTTACAAGGGCCTTGTACTTGTAAAAAAAAAAATTTCTGAATTCCCTTCACTTTAAAAAATATATATGAAGGGAAGACGTCTTTTGAAAAGACGTCTTCCTTAAAATGCCACCTGGGCGCCGACGTGGCGCTTGTTTGGCGCGCTTGTTCGGTCTACATACGTCTAATAATTTCTACTTTGGACCAAAATCCAATAGGTCATTCCTCATTACGAGCAAACCGAGCTCCAACTGAGCCTACTTCACCTCTACACACATTACTAGGGCTCCAATGAACCCACACTAACTCTACCTGAATGGGTATCATGTCCCAACAAAATTATAGACTCTAATACCACTGTTAGTGGGTCTGGATTTCAACTAGCACTGAAACTGTCCCCTTTTAACCACCTCTAGGTTTACTATTGGGCCCAAGCGTGAGATTTTATTCTAAAATGCTTCGATATTAATGAAAAAAAGATTTATAGTAATAATTCATTCGATAAACTATTTTCTTTCCTATATGAGACTATTCCTTTGGGTTCACAAACATTTAACAATCTTCTTATTTCTAAATCATAAACCAATTAATGCATCTTAAGAAATCAAAAATCTTGGAATAAGAGAAAAATTAATCAAGCACATTACTTATCGAGGACAAGATGATTTCAATTTTTTTTTTGTTTTTTTTTTTCATTTTTTTTTTTTTGCTTAATCTTATCCTTTGTTTGATGTGCAGATGAGAACGAGATGATGCCATGGGGAAGGGGAGGTGGAATCATATACCCTTCTCCAAAGCCAAATGGAATACAACATATGATCCCACCAGAACATCCCTAAACATACATGATTAAGAAATTTTATTGGTTATGATATATATGTAGTATATGGAATGCATTTATTATTGCAAGCAAGAGTTGTTCAAAGGGGAATGCTAATCTAATTATAAAATAATGCAACTACATATTCATGTTCATTGAATCATTTATTACACACCTTAAAATGTGTAATCCATAACCATCCAATGAACATAAACATAGTGTAGTTGTATTATTTTACAGTTAGATTAATATTTTTCTTGTTCAAATAATCATTTTGCTAGGAATGAACTTGAAGTCGGAATTAATGTATAAACTATATTTTGATTAGGTGTCTCTTTATGTATTTTAATTACAAATGGTTTGTGATAAGTCTCTGTTACGGTCAACTTATTCTAATTAAATTTCATGATTTTCCACAAAGATGTAGATATATTAATATGTAAATTAGCTTAATGTTGATATGAATTATTTCTTTAGTATTTCCTTTTTGTTACAAGATTACATTAGTTTTTTATTTTTAAAATACATTTTGTTAACAATATCATAAATGATTCTAAAGAACTTGCAAGCATAAAGCACGACAGCCCCTAAGGGCTATAGATACAAGGTGGATGTATAAGCCTTGTATAGAGCTAGGAGTCATAGAGATTTGGGAGTGTATAAGCCCTATGCACGTCTCAAACCCAAAGACGAGGGTAGAACTCTCACAATAAAGGTCATAAGCGGCCCCCACCAAGACTACGAAGAACTAACAAAATGGTTGTCTAATTATTGTATTATTATTATTATTTTCTTAAGAGGACTTGAACCCTTGAAACTTGTGAAAGAAAAAATGTTCAAATCAGCTAAGCAAGTGCTTATTGGCAATTTAAATGTGAAATTTGCGAGAATAAGTTTTGAATTTGGTCTTGTATCAACTAAAACTCAAGTCAGAAAGTTCCATTGAGCTCTTGAAAGGGCTGAACTTCAATTTCAGTATCATTTGCTGATAATTAAGTGGTGAAGATAGATGATTCATTCTTATTTCTTACTCTATCTAATTATGCTGCAAATGAACACGAAATTAAATGGGAAATGCTTTTACGATCCATAAACTAACGAAATCTAAAAAGCAGAAGCAAAGTCTGGCATATTTGGAGAGAGTAAAGGAAAAGGTCTTGTCAGTATGTTTTTCTTTTTTGAAGCAAAACGATTTGTGTCAGCAACCATGGTGATTTGACTTCTTGAAAACTAATACGATTCTATGTCTTTAAGCACTTGTAAGCATTTTTTTTTCTTACTATTTGATTTTAATATTGGTCACCAAACTCCATATATTATTAACCATGACATTGTACAAAATCTCTCTCACCAGCTATAAGATTTTTGTTTATTTGGAAGGGATTAACATTGTGATCATGACTCCAATTCTAATTAACAATCAACCTAGGTAACCATATCCAAAGGGATAATATTGTTTCTTATTCTATTTGGATTTCTGTATACAAAGTGAAATGGGTTGTTGCATTAGATTTATTAAAGAATGTTTGATTCCTTCTACCTATTTGCGAGAATATATATTAAGAAAAATCCGATTGTTTATACTAAAAGTGTCGTTGTTTTAAGAATTAGTCAAGCAATGAACGAGTTGTATTTGAAATGTAAATATGATGCTTTCACCGTTAAAACCATGGTTTTGAATACTTTATTTATATCTAACATGGGGGTTTGTGCTAAAGATAGTTGAAGAGTGAAAGTCTAAGGATCGAAACTCGTACTTACCTTAATTACGCTCACTTGAGAATAGCCACTCGAATGCAGATTAGTCTACTCCGAATGACGGGATACCGCGTGAGCAACCAAAAAAATGAATAGTTTATCCATAAAAAAATTCTTTGAAGTTGTGAAAGGTGGTTTTTGGGAGCAATATTTGTATATTTGGTGAAATTTCCTCTAATTTTTTAAGTTAGAAGAACCGGTCATTCATTTGAGTTGTTGGGAACTATATTATAAAAAGAATGAAGTCATTTATTAAGGAGTAGTTGCATGATATATATATATATATATATATAATAGTATAGTTGAGAAGAGACCTAAGGGGATCCATGCAAAGTACCTTTAGAATGGGGATGTCTATGCATGCAGTGTTGCTTAGCTGCCTGATTATAGTTCTCTTGATCCCTTCCATCTTTGCCATGGAATCGGTACCGGTTCACAGAGGTATATATATATTCACTAATTACTTAGCTATATACATTAGTGGTAGAATTAGCTATATATATTTTGGTGCTCTAAAAATGATAATATAATATATATGTTGGTATAAAATTGTATAATTTCTAACTTAAACAACTTGCCCATTTTGATGATTAATTAATTATTATCTATAACAAGCAAAATCTTTTAAGATTAACGCTAACTATGACATCTAGTTCAAGTGATTTTGCATTTCCTACATCTTCTCCATGAAATTGAAGGAATTTATAGGTTCAACTCTTCCTAATTAAACATTACTAATAGGGTTTAAAGTTTAGGGTAAAAACTACCATGTATTACGGTTTCAGTTTCTTCGGACTCCTCAGGTGTCAACCACTAAACCAAAAAAAAAAAAAAAAAAGGTAATTTTGAGGATAATTGAATCACTTGTTGATTAATAATTTTTATTTATTCAATTATTGTCAGCCTGAGCTTAACTTGTTCTGCTCAACTTGAAGGTACTTCTTTTAGAGAGTCCAGATATGTTAAGCCCTCTTGAATTGTTGGACCAATATTGCTTCCAAGTGTTCAATGATCCTTGAAATCAAACTTAAGAAGGATCTTCCATTTAAATTGCCATTTGATCGGCCCAAGATCATGTTACCAACTCTTAAGCATCCTGTAATGTAGCTACTTTTTCCTTTTTTGATCATCGAGAATGCCCGGTTCATATTTCACCAATCAAACTAGGGTTTAGGATTTAGAATTTTGAATTAATCCCTCTAGACTAATCTTACAAAATGATCATTCACCAGTAATCTCTGCATGAGCACGAACGCTCATTTCACATTGGACTAGTATTTCGGGTTTAAGGTTAGTCCCTCGGAACTAGTCTTACAAAATGATCATTCACCAGTAATCTCCGCATGAACATGACCCATCTTTGAAATGATGAAACCGATTCGTATCCCTCACAAAAATCTCTCTTCCTTCAAACCCAGATATAAACTTTATCATTACATGGCAATCGCCGCAGATTCGAAGGTTCTTGATCACTCGAAGTGAAGATCCAGGAGGCGTGTTTAGAAGCCCCAAGCCCACGGCTAACTTCTCACTATGCCCACACAAGATGCTTTCCTTGTCTTGTTCCTCCACATCTTGCAGCACAAAGTTGGTATCAGGATGGAATCCTGATTTCTTCATTTCCATGCTCAATTTGTTTAAGATTCCAATAACTTGCTTCATTTGAGGGTGAGATTTATCGCCCGCTAAAAGCATGTGAACCTTGTTCTTTATCTCAATCCAACTGCATCCAGGGTTTTTCCTTAAACCCAATTTCTTCATCACATCCCGAACTCGGTCCACCTCACTCCACATGCCCTTAGCCGCATAAATATTGGAGAGAAGAACATAATTCCCCACATTGCTTGGCTCAGCCTTGAAGAGTTTCTCGGCAGCGATTTCACCCAAACTTACATTACCATGAACTCTACAAGAACTAAGCAAAGCTCCCCAAACACAAGCATCTGGTTCAGATGGCATGTTATTAATCAGGGCATAAGCCTCGTTTAATCTTCCTGCCCGACTAAGTAGGGTAATCATACAAGCATAATGCTCCATTCTAGCTTCAATTTGATCCTCCTGAGACATGATTTTGAAGTAGTTCCACCCTTCCTCCATCAGGCCATTTTGACTACATGCAGATAGAACACAAGTAAAGCTGATAAAATCCGGCTTCTGCCCACTTCTCTGCATTAAATCAAAGAGCTCCATAGCTTCCTTAGCCTTTCCTTGCATTGCATAGCCACCCACAATTGCATTCCAGCAAACCAAGTTCTTAGTGGGCATTCTATCAAAACAATGCTTAGCATCTTCGATTCTCCCACACTTTGCATACATATCAATTAAAGCACTACCAACATATACATCACAGAGAATGCCTCTCCTGAGAGAGAAGCAATGAGCTGCTTTTCCCTGCATTAAAGCTGCAATATTAGCACAAGCTGGTAGCAAACAAGGAATTGTTACTGAATTCGGAACCACTCCTGCAACCTGCATCTCTCTGAAAAGCTCTAAAGCTTCTATATCCTTACCATTTTGTGTACAACAAGCTATCACTGACGTCCAAGAAACAACGTTTAATTCCATCCCTTGTTCCTTGAATTGCCTGAAAACTTGCAATGCATCATCAACAAGGCCATTTCGGGAAAGACCAGCGACCAATGCATTGCATGAGCCCAACTCCATTTCAGCCATTTCTTCAAACACTTGCATTATCTCTGATGCACACCTGCACTTGCCATACATATCTATAAGTGCACTAGCCACACATTTATTCGACCCAAGACCCTGTTTAATAACATAACCATGAACTTGAGTCCCCATCTCCAAATCCTCCAAGTCACCTGCTGCAGGAAGCACACTAGAAATACTAGTTCCATCAGGCTTAAACCCCTGTGAATGCATGTCATGAAACACCATCACCGATTCCAAAAACAAACCATTATGGTTAAACCCGGCAATCAAACCATTCCACGACACCGAATTCGGTTCCACCCCTGAACTCCTCATCTCATTGAAAAGCTCCTT
Organism: Paratinospora sagittata; assembly: GCA_035771175.1. NCBI lineage: Eukaryota > Viridiplantae > Streptophyta > Magnoliopsida > Ranunculales > Menispermaceae > Paratinospora > Paratinospora sagittata. Next base: position 45,774,367 of record CM069602.1, on the reverse strand, counting down.
GGCCTCATTAACATACCCCATTCGAGCATACCCCGAAACCATGGCACTCCAACAAACCACATTTCTCTGCGGCATTTCATCAAACACTTTGCGAGCATTCCTCGTTTCTCCGAATTTCACATACATGTGAACTAAAGAAGATTGAACAAACGAATCCAAAGCATACCCAGAAACTAATGCATAACCATGGACCTTTCGACTCGTTTCAAAATCGAAGACCGCCGTGCAGGCCTTGAGAATACTGGGTAAGATGAAATTGTCTGGTAGGAGACCATGGGAGAGCAATTGACGAAGAAGATGAAGAGTGAGGTTGAAATGATGGGATTTGGAGGAAGCAGAGATAAGGGTAGTGAAGGAGAAGAGATTTGGTTCGGGAATTGAGTCGAGAAGGAGAGAAGAATCGGAAAAGTGAAGGGAATTGGCGTAAAGGGAGATGAGTTTTGTGGTGAAATGGGTGTGATTTGAAAGGCCAGTTTTGAAGATGAGAGCGTGGGCTTGTTGGGTGTGTAAAAGAGGGGGTGTAGTTGAGTTTAGGAGATGGTTGAGAAGAGTGGAATAGGAAGTGTTGACAAGAGAGACAGCAGCTGCTGCTCTTGGTGCTGCCATGGGAGTTTTGTTGCCATGGGGGTCTTTTCTTTATTTCAGAATGCACATTGTTCTGTTTCTGCAAAATTGCAAGTGTATCTACACGATAAAAATGGCGAGTACTAGCGACTCTACATAATATACAATTACACAACCTTTTTCTTTCTTTTTTTTTATATTTAAGATAGGCCCACCCCTATAGTCTAACAAATTCATTGCCCACGCACACTTAGTAAGCATCAGCCCGATAAACTCATGAAGCTAAGATTCCAACTCTAAAGCTCGATCTCAGTTAGTGTTTTTCATCTTTTCTTCTGATTATTGAGCCAATACCCTCATGGATTATATTATGGATTTTAAATGGCTTATTTGACAAGAAAAAATCCTATTAGAATTCCTCGTAAAATTTGGGTAAATATGTAAATTAATAGCCAACCATGCATTGTCACATGTGGTATGTTTTTCACCCCATGCTCGAGTAGCATCACAAAAAAAGATATGAAAACATAAAAATAGCATATTTAAAAACTAATGTTACACAAAATAGCATATTCTCCATATAATTAAATATATGCGACACATTTTTTTTGTGATTAAATATATAGCACATTTGGTTGTGTGAAAAAATTTGGGAAATGGTATGGCACACCATTAATATAGATATATAAAGGAGTAACATAATTGGTTCCAAGTTGAATTTGAGAAGATTTTCGTATCCTTGTCATCTTTTTTACTAAAAAGATTCGATACATATTTATATAGTGTCATGTATATATGTCAAGATGATATGATAAATAAATGGGTTTAATATAAGAAAATCACAAACTACATTAATAAGGATCTGATACAACTAATCTTTGAGGACATCCAATACTTTCACAAGTTTGCTAGTAACGTAACATTTGTTCGATACATTTTTGACTTATTCTCCTTCATGCTAAATAAAGAGGATCATTATTTTTGTCATGTAACAAACATTAGTTAATGAATACATCGATTATATCAGTCATATCTGATTGTAAATCAATTATGTGTAATATATTGGTCATATTTCTATTATACATTACTATTGTGCGATATATATTTCTTTTGCGCATTGATATATCAGTCGAGCATCTTCAACTAAAAAAAAAACAATCTATTAGTTGCGCTTGGGATTCGGTTTTTAAAGTTCAAGCATTGCATTTAAGTTTTAGCCTTTGATGTCATAGAACTACGACTAGAAATATTTAAAATAGCGAAAATAAAGTTTTAAAATAAGCACTAAACTCGTATCTTCGTTTCTTTTTGAAATGGATGCTTGATGAGATTAGTTTTAAATGTCATGGAATACTCATCAAATTCGTAGTTGCAAAAAACATTATTGATATTGTTTAGTTTGACAATAACATAATTTTAACATCTTACATTTTCGAAATGGTAAAGAAGTGTGATTCATTATGACTGTAGTAGATCTCTTTAAAAGGAACATTAAGCATTCAAACCAAAGTGCAAATAGGTGGAAGGGAGTTGACAAACGAAGATGTTGGTCGTTTAAAACAAATAAATGCATTTTCAAACATTTTACGGGGCCAAACGTGCAATACTTTTAATTGTATAAAGAATGTGCTATTTTACAAAGTTGGCTTTCAAATCTACTATTTTCGCAGATAGTTGAGTATTTGTATGAAATTAAGAGAATTTAAAAAAAATAAAAAATACGGATATAAGTTTTTATATTTTTAAAATTTATATTTCTTTTCTCGATAAAACTAAACAAAGATAATTTAGTCATACTACACATAAAATAACAACAGTATGTTTCATCTTTCGAAAACACAAAACAATGACGCTCATATGAATAAGATTCGATTGTTATCAATATTTATAATATTTATGACTCTAAAATCCTATTATGCATATATTTCTATCATATAGATACCAATAACATGTGTTATACACACACATATATATACCGTTATGCATCCACCATGGAATAGATTAAAAAAGCAAAGTAGTTTAATTTTGTTTTTTGAGGTTCCTAAGATGGATAATATATAGACCATGAACATTCCAGAAAAGAAATTTATTCAATTGGAGTCATCAATGTAGAATCTATATATAGTCAACAAAAGAGGCTATGAGATTAATTTAGTCAACTAAGGAGCTATATAGTCAACAAAAGAAAAGAGGCCATCAGATTAATTTAGTCAACTAAGGAGCTATATAGTCAACAAATTAATTTAGTCATCTAAAGAGCTCTACATCTTGTATGCACTTTCCTCATAAACCTTTGAGCATATTGAGTTTAATGAAGACTTCTTAAAAAGAAATTTATTGTCATTTGTACATATTGTATTTAATTGTAATTAGGAGATTAATTAATTTGACCAATTTTCAAAAGGAGTAATGGAAAGATATAAGATATTAGGCGTGCATGTTAGGTAAGACTTATTTGTGGTTTCAACCTTGTATTTATTACATAAACACCAACAAGATGAACACTAAAGTTATATGATGACCCACAAAACATTAAATACAGTGATTGTCTCTATCCCTCATTAATTTAAATTGGTGGAGAATGCACTATATAATGAACCTTTTCCCTTGTTTTAAAAACACAAAGGAACCACCATTAAGAAGTGGGAGATGGCTTTCTCTACCTTGGTTCGTTCGGTTATTTTATTGCTCTTGATTATTGTCAACTACTATATGCAGTCAGAACTCGTTTATGGAGGTAATATTCAAAGACACAACATTGCATAGAGCATTTTTATATTTATACACATATTTTTATAATTCATCATTTTTAGCACAAACCTCACTTGGTATATTAATGCCCTTAAATCACATATTACCGACAATTCGAGGTTGATATCAAAGTTATATGACACAAAGATAAGCTAAAAATGGGTATCAAATATATACCTAAATTCATTTTCTATATGATAATGTGTCCCATCAAAGTTTTGCTTCATATATTAAGAGTTTTATACCTATATTTAACAGGTAGATGTTCTTAATGAGAACTATAACTCATCCCCTGTAAATTCTTGTCCCTGCATGTTCTTAATTATCTAGCTACACTAATTGTGTCTTTGGTGTTAAGATTATTGTAAAAAAAACTAAGCTAAAGAGTGCCCTTTTGCTATGTAAATAATTTTCTGATTTCATATTTGAATTTCTATGTTTTGTAGACCCAGAAGGGAGAAAATTGGGGGCAAGAGGAAATCAACTTTCCCCTCCCTCGGCAAACCATTGGCAAAGAATGCTCCCACCGAGTGGCCCCGGTTAACTCCACCACCTCTTTCCTATGTGTAGGTTTACGTTTCAAATGTTAAGTTTCATAGTATAAAGTCGTACCACAATAGTGTTTCTCATGATTTCCAATATTTGAAAGTGTTTAAGATATTTAATTTCATGTTTAAGTTTGCATCTAGGATGATCACTTTTATGTATGTGATGATCTAATGTAACAAATACTATATATAAATTGACAAAAAAAAAAAAAGTTTGCATCCACGGGCAAAGCATCATGTGGGCTAACCTGGACTAGAGCCAAAGTAGCAAATCTCCCAAAAAATGATAAATTTTGAAAAAAAAAAAAAAAACCTCTAATATATTATAAAAATGATCTAATGGCTACCCTACCCAACAAAGCTATACTCTTTGTTTTGGAACGAACGTAATGACTTAATTTTGCCATTATTCTTAAATTTTAAGAATTTTTTTTTAAATCGTGGTTTCATCATTTGGTAACAACATGACCACGCGATCACGCCTCTATCTCCGGACTTCGTCTCTGTTAACATCATTAGCTAAGCTTCACTTCTTTTTGAAAACAAGCCCGAACACAAGCAAAGGTACAAACTTTTTTTAGAAAAAACTGATTTTTTTTAAAATAATTTTGTATTTTCATGTTTGATGATCTTGCTTACGAGGGTTTGGTTTGGTTTTTATTGTTTGATTTGGGAATGAGATATTTGTGATGTGGGTTTTTTATGGCATTGTCAAATTTTGATAATTTGGTTTCTAGGAATTTCATTTTACTTTGATACATTTTGGGGGTTGATTTTGCTTTGAATTTGATTCATGGGTACGTTAGTGAAACCTGGTTCATTATATCCCCTTTTTTTAGGTATATATTTTATTTTTAATCAATGAATTTTTTTTATACTGTCGAGGTTTGTTTTAAAAAAAAATTTAGTGCACTCTAAATAAAATTTGTGATTACGCCCTGTTTGCATCTATAAAAATGAAGTGTTTTAGTTTTGTTTTCAATTTTTTGAACTCTTAATTTCATTGAATCTAGCTAGCAATAGAGCACTTATATCAAAATATTTCTAAAAAGACTTAATTCATTTAATTAAAAATTAAGTGTTGTTGATGGTTGTTTCTTGTTGACTGTACCTCAAGATGAAAGAAAAATGATTACATGTATAAACAAAAGATCACTTCATTTAAATTAAAAGAATGGACTTAGTGTTCTAAAATGTCATATCTAGGTTTATAAAGGTGTGTACATACATACATATATACATACAGACACATACATACATAATATATATACATATGTATATATATATATGCACACACACATTCAAAGTCAGTTTTTTGGTCACTTTCTTAATTATAAACAAAGTAAACCAACAGTCAAGTTCAAAAAATATTTTCAAAAATTTTCAAAACAATCCAACAAAAATAGTATTCATGGTTCTCTTTGTTTACAAAAACAAAAAAATATTTTTTGAATTATGTGCCAAAAGGGGCCTAAATGAGGCTGTCTTAGAAATGAAACCCCGTTGACTCTAGGGAACTCTAAGCTTTTAAACTAGAAAAATGCTTTAAAAATACACTTTATTGATATTGTCCTTGAGAGTTATTTGATCATCTCGAATCACACATCAACACGTGATTCGAAGCTATCAAACAACTTTCAGGAGTAATATCAACAAAGTGTATTTGTAAAGTGTGTTAGTCAAACATTACTCTTTAAACTAATATATGCATAGATAACAATCAACAAGTTATAAGTGGTATGTTATATAGAAATATATAATGGAAATGAACATATGACCATTGAACAAGACAGAAGTTGAGCATGTCATCAAGTAGGTGGACACAACCTTTGTCAAGAGAGAAATTTCTCTTGTACTATAGACTAAAGGTAGGGGCATCTATAGGAAGGGGATGTCACTCTCCCTCCTTATTGGGGTTTTTTTTATGACAAAAAATGAACATTTACAAAGGGGAAGTAACAAAAAAAAAAACCATGAAAATAACTAAAACAAAATATTTTGTAATAAATAAAATAATTATGCAACGCGTTAGTAAATTAGTACAAATAAATGGTTACATACAATGAAAAAAAATAAAATCATATACTTAAAAAAAATATTGGAAGAAATAGTTTAAAAATTTTGACATAAATCCTATAAAACTTTATTTATTTAAAATTTTAGAAGTTCGCAACAGCTTAACATAACACATTGATTCAGCTAAGTGGATGAAACAAATTCAAGTAGCAGAACTTATGTAGTAGGAAAAAATATTTATTGAGTGGATTTAATATAAGATATTAATAAAAAGTTGGTTTGGGATGGTAGGACATTTGTACTCATTATAGTATCTAATGTTCTTTATTGACATTTGTACATTAAATATAGATATGAAAAATGATTTTTCATATACAATTAAAAAACAATGAGATTTTCTTAAAAAGTAATTATTTCTCAAGGAAACTATATCTTCTAATGAAAATTTAACTTTATTATAAATATTGCCCTAAAAATATTTTTCCCCTCAAACTTTTGGACTTCATATGTTATAGCTATTTTAGTTTCTTAAATCTACAATCAATGATTGTGTCAATTACATTTATACAAATACCCAAAAAAAAATGATTCAATTTCATATACAAACATCTCCAAAATAAAAATAAATAAATAAAAAGTCATATCATTCAAAGGGCATGTAATTGGAATGTTAACAATTTATCTTCATCCACTAAAGGGGAGCTTTTAGTTTATTTTTGAGTTTAGTTATTACAAATGAACGAATTATATATATATATATTGTTCCTCCTCCTTTTCTCTTGGTTTCTTCTTTTTCCATGGAGAAGGTAGAGCTTTAGCTTTTTTATTTTGTCAGCTTGCTGCTCAAGCGTGCCACGGAACCTCCTTATCACAGCGTTCCGAGCTGTCAATCCCCATCTTGTCCTGACGCCTAGTTCCAAAGGTGCTACGTTATACAGAGTGGGTGAACAGACAGAAGGAGCTATAGGGGAGTTGCCTCCATGCTTTTTCGATCACCGCTTACGAAATTACGAATAGACGGACGAAAGTCCGGCTTTAGGGGGAAGCTATAAGGTCTTCTACACCTCAAAATTGAAAATAAATTTGTATGCCTTCAGTACTTGTAAACTCTTCAATCAATGCCTTTGTTTGAATAACCACCTAGAATGAAAGATGTAAATTCTTATTACTCAAAACCTAGCTAATTAACCTTCAATTATTTTACCTGTAACTATAAAGAACATGATGTACCATGCATGTGCCATAGCTTAAGCATAGAACTAGAGTTAAAATCTCATCCAACCTCAAGCCACATATTAACATTATTAGAAACAATATATTCTAGTTCATCAAACAGAAATTAAGGTGATGCAATTCAACAACTTTTAATGCTTAAACGTAGAACTAGAGTTGAAATCTCATCCATCCTTAAGCCACAAATTAGCATTATTAGAAACAATGTATTATAGTTTATCAAACTGAAAGGTGATGCAATTTAACAACTTTTAATTAATTATCTTAGTACCTTCTGTCATATATATAACAATTAGTCAACACACGGAGTCCATTGCAATCCTAGATAAGGTCTTAATGTCGCACTCTTATACAATAATTTCTCATGGCTAAACTAATATATGTGTGTGTACCACATGGTAGCCAATGACGTTATTTGACCAATCTCAATAGCAGGCTTTGACACCCTTAGGAAAATGGGAAAGAGAATCGCACTCCACACAAGAAGGCATGGCAAAGAGCCCATCACCCATAACAATCCACTTCTGCCATGAAAACCTACTCCATGCACAATGAACAATCACAGACTCACTGTCCAAGTGACAAAAAATGCAACAATGAGGAAAAAGATATGAATAAGGAATTCATTTCTACGATATTTCTGTTGCATTAACATTAGGATATAAACGGTGAACCTTTCCCCTGCTTAAGATTAATAACAAGCGGAAGAAGCCACATCCAGTAAACAAACATGGTGTTCCGTACATCCCAGAAGTTATTTCGAGCATGGAGGGATGGTGACGGAAAATAAGTGTTCATTGAGGAAAGGGTTGGGCACAAAAGATTCGAGATATGTTTTGAATGGGAGTTAGCAAACTCGCTTATCAAGCATATGAAGGTGGTTGAAAAAAGTGTGGATGATGGCTCATTCATTAGACCACAACGAGGTAAAGACAAAGTGATCATTACGGAGGTGCAGTCTAATAAGAAAATATCACTCCTGAAAAACTCGTGGGTCGGGAAAGATGGCACAAAAATTATCATTGTTCCCAAAGATGAGAGCGCAGGGGGTTGGACAGGTTTTGGTGAGTATGTCAAAGACTTGATGCATGGTAAACAGGAAGGGGAAGCAACTAAGAGTTACAATGGGAGGAAGGCAGTTAATGGTTACAATGGGAGGGACTCTGATAAGGGTAATAACGCTAACAGGAAAAAGGACACACTGGGAAGAAAATCTTTGGGCTTAGCGGAGACATTCGTGACAAAAACCAAAAGTAACAGTAACGGCGATGACTTTGTCTAGAAAAATGTTTTGTTGGTTCTTAAGTTGCAGACATCTACCAACTGGGGAAACATAAGGAACTCCATTACAACTTCTTTAAAACGGGATTTATCACTGTAAATAGCATCTGACAACAAAGTTGTTCTTTGGAGTGGGTCGCTGATGAAATCCGAGAGAATCCTTCTCTGACCACGACTATATCTATATATGTCATCAGCCATACTCTGATTCAAAACATGGTTTGATCTCAGAGCACTACATTCAGAGATTCCAGTCCTACTCAGTTTGTCTTACTGACTCTGTTTTAGCTGGTGTCTGCAGTTTTCTCAATGACATCAATGAGCAGCCAGACACAGAATGTGGCAACCCCGCACCTCGGACCACCAACCCCGCAGGGAATGTCGTGCGGGATTCCGGGGCGTAGGCATCTCCGACCACTCCTCAACTCCCGTGAGGTGGTTGAGACCCTACGAGTCTTATCTTAAACAACGACATAATATCAAAAGGTACTAAACAAAACTACCAACCGTATTAATCATCCAAGACAAGAGATAATCCATAAAAATGAACCATAAATAAAATCATAATCCCTACAGTCCATTAAAATTGACATACACATAAAGTCCAAAATTGTGGGTACAAATAAAAACTGTCATAAGCCCACATGGTCTATCTAACAAGTCCCAACTCACCCATACTACAATGTGGTAAGTGTTATAATTACGTAATCCAAAATATAATACTTCATAATTTAAAACACAGTTCAATCAAAATGCCTCTCAACTCACATCGAGGCCTTGGATTATCTCGCAGGCAGATATGACTACTCTTTTGCCCTTATTCGGGACAGAAGGACCTGAAAGAGGAAAATGAAGGTGAGTCAACGGTGCCCAGTGAATAGAATTCAAATATGTTATCAATACTCATCAATAAATATCATATATGCATTTCAATGTGTAGCGTGATTAAAAGCTCATAACATATAGATATCAAGCATTTATAATAAGTTCGATGCAAGTAAAAGCTTATCAATTTGGATCCACATTCCACGTGCATTGGGGTTACTAGTGCACGTCTATTTCACCGTACCGTTGACCCCAATCATGTTTATTTGGAGTTACTAGTGCACGTCTATTTCATCGTACCGTTGACCCCAATCATTTCCTTTTTTAAAACCCTCCTATGACAAGGTTAAGTTCCCCTATTAGCCAGATAGATGGGCCCAACCAAAGGCATAAGGTTTTCTCAAATCAATGCGTCATTCAAAACATTAGAACACATTCATGCTTTCAACATACAATATATATAAATGATATGATGACATAAAAGATATAATCATAAATGAAGTCTACTCACAACCAAGCCTCGCGAGAGTATTTAACCACACACGACCACCAAATCGAATCAATCCAATCAAGATCCTGAAACATACATCAATATCTTACCATACATCAATTTCTATGCTCAATCACATAGACATTACACATCAACCCTAAATCAGCCCACATATAAACAATAGGCCTAAATCCCATCTAATCCCATCATTCAACTCAAATCACATGACTTAGGCCTCTAATGCATAGTTCTCATACATAAACCATTCTATTAATCAAAAATACTGATTTTCAATTTTTTTAGGCATAAACATGCTCAAATTGGGTCACTTGATCTCAAGTAGGCCTAACCCATGATATGGTCACAACCATCAAATCAGTAGCATAATCAACTCTAATCATGCTTAATTAAACATAAGTTGCATCAATTCAATGATTCTAGGCCAAAAGCATCAAAAGCCCTAAAATATGAAATTTTCCATACTTAGGCCATATTGTCGATTTACACTAGGTCACCATGTTCAGCCATGTATATTACTAATTTTGCATCATGGGTTCATCAACCATGGCAACTAGGTCATCATAGTTGACATGCAAGCTATTTGGAAAGGTCTAAGTTCATATTCTAAATTTAGGTGTAATAGAAGCAACTCTACCAATTCTTCATTTACTATTCTATTCAGATGTATCAATATACCAACAGAAATATGTAATCACAAAATTAACCGTACAGATTGAAGTATGTGAAGAAACAAACCTTCTGTCCAAATATCAGCCCAATCCAACGGTGGACCGAAACGTTATGTATCTTTGATGAACAAGTATCTAATCAGACAGTTTCTCCTTTCCTGCTGCAAATACCCAAACACAGATGGCTATATCACACAAAATACTAAACATATAAACATCTCAACAGTTTAGAATATAGAAATATCTGTTATAAACTACATACCCAAATTTGATATCCATCAAACGGTAGATTTAGGAGATCTACAAGTTTGACCAAAACAGCACGAGAAAAAAAAAATTTCGACCAGCTTTGTTTGAGAGGTTATATCTCTTAGAAGAAGCCTATAATTAAGATCTCCACCGTTCAGAATGAAGAAATAGTAGTTTTAAACTACATATAGAAATTTGATAGCCATCTAACGATAGATTTAGGAGATCTATAAGTTTTAGCAAAACGGTGCGAGAAATTCAGACTTTTCGACCAGCTGTGTTTGAGAGGTTAGATCTCTTAGACGAAACCTCTGATCAAGATCTCCACCGACCTGAATGAAGAACCATAAGCGACGAACGTGCTGATAAAATTTGACCTCAATCTGACCTTCTATTCTAAAGATCCACCACCTTGATGGAAATGTCGCAGGGATCTTCCTCCTGCAACTCTCTCCTTCCTTCTCTTCTTCTTTCCTTTCTCTTCTTTTCTTTCTCTCCACTCACCTCTTTCTAGTACTTCCTTGATTCTCTCCTTGATTCTCTCCTTGATTCCCTCCACTCATTCTAGCACTTCCTTGAAGAAGAGGAGTGGGCATTGGACACTTGTCCACTTTCATGCACCAACCTTCACATGTGTTGGTCTCATACTACCCATACCAACCACATGTATTTTAAATGTCCAATCCATTTAATACACTAAATTTTCAATTTCATTTATCCTTTTATTCAATCAATCCTAACCCATATCAATTCATGGTTTAATGAGCCCATGCATAAATCATAACATATGCATTATACTTTTATTTAACATGACTCATATACAATTTATGATACATATATTTATATACATTATCAAGCATCAACTATACAAACATTAAACAATCATCAAACAAACACCAAACATATCAAGACAACACATAGAGTTTGGGCAAAAATGCAATTGGGTTATAGGCTAGATGAAATAATTTTCGGGGAGTCACAAACCATATCAAGGCAACACATAGAGTTTGGGCAAAGTGCAATTGGGTTATGGGCTAGATGAAATAATTTTCGGGGCGTCACACACAACCACCACCATTCATCAGAAGTCCTCGTGAATTCATCCCAGAAGAACATCTCACATCTCTGATTGAATCTTTGGCTCCATATAGTCCTCCTCCTCCAACTCAGCACAGGGATAATACTCCCCTCACCACAAAAGAACTTCTTGCTGAATATGAACTTCATTATGCAGCAGTAGCTGATCTAGCCGCTGGCAGTGAACCTGGTCCGTCTCAACCACCTCCAGAATATTACCAAGACTCACAGGACTATTGGGATTCTCTTTCTCCCCTCAACGAAGATGAAGAAGAGAATATTTCCCCCTCACATGAGCCGATCAACTTCAACTGGTCACCATGATCGACGTTTTGTTCTGATCCGCGGATATTCATACCCTCGTATTCGTCTTAGTGCTATGTACAAATGTCTGCATAGTCATCCTCATCGTCGCTTTCCTCCTCTGCAAGTTCATACAGAACTCCCTGCAGTTCGTCTGTGTCTGCATTGCCAAGAATATCACGACTCCTTCATTGTCTCTCCGCGACATGCCACGTCTCCCTCAACACAGTATGCATCTTCCTCAGCATCTGCATCGACTATACCTTCGCCTTCCAGCATGACAACATTAACCTTCGCCGTTACCGTCACCAGCAATGAAGATTCATCTTTATCTTCATCAGTGCCTTCTGACTCAGCTCTACTTGCTCCTGTCTCCATTAGGGTCACGTCTCTTGTCTCTTTTGACAGCACAAAATATTCCACTTTATCTTCTCCTCGTGATAGCATGCACATACATCCAAATCAGTCTATCACTGAACAGTAAAAGCTAAGAGCATCTTGATCAACACAATACTATTCGTCTACAGTATCCCGACAACATACTATACCCTTTTGTCAAAAGATGTCATTGTTCCACATCACCAAATGTCACTGTTGCACAACACGACAAGGTCCACTCAGTCGACCATCTCTGTTCATCAGCACGCCTCACTTTTCTCAGTGCTCATCTGCCAGCTGTCCACGAATTCCAAACGTCTTGAAGTTCGCCTCTTGCTCATGCATCTATAAATAGCAAGCCATTTCTCCAGTTGCAGGCATCAAGCCTTGCAGCATTCTATTAAGAGTCCAGTTCAAAGTTTACGCTTTCTTCAAGTTGTCTATGAGTCTCTTGTATTTCTTTAAGTTTGTCTTTACAGTTGTGTATGTTTTTCTTATGTATTTACATATCGAGTTTCTAGAGTCGACGTTGTATTCAGCCTTAGGTGTTTAAAATATGTCCTAGTAAATACTATCGTTTGTTTAGGATAGTATACCCAGAAATGGTATCAGAGCCATGGCCTCTCCTTTGCAGAGCGGGTATATGTATGTTAAGTGTGTACTATGTAATGTCTAGCCATATTTCCCTATTTGGGTTATGCGCGATATTAATGATAGTAGCTTTTGCGTGTATACTTCTACACATCTTCGTTTGCCTAGGTAATCGCCTGCACAGAACAATATTTTCATCATGACGTCATCAATCATCAATCATCTTCCGGTATGGGTACTTATTGTGCTAATTATTCTCTTCATCTTCATGGTTTGCATCTGTCGAGTTTGCTTTGTTTGTGTGATTTGTGATTCAGAGCTGAGTGGAAGTTCTTACACTAATACTTTCGTAGTGGATTAGTAATATCTACAGATTATCAAGGTTCATTGTTTTTCACCAGTTTGATCCAAAGGATATAAGAGGCCCCGTCCAGCTAGGCCAGGAGAGTCGCAAAGCATAAGAGACATTTGGCATACCTTATCCTCACGGATGTTTTCGGTGACAATACCCCTTCTTCCTCTGTAGCTACTACAACTCCTATACTAAAGTCTTCGTCTTGCAATTTCTCTAGCTTACTTAAGTCTTGTCTCAAAAACAAAACCTCTAAGATCAACCAACTTGTAAAGATAACACATATACCAGAAGATAGTAAAGTCAATGAAATTGTTCCTCCGTTATTAAATCCTTATTCCTTTTTTAAGCAAAAACGTCAGTCAGTTACTTCCTCTATCCGTACTTTAATTTCTAGGAAGGTTCCTCCTATTAAGGAGTATGTCCAAAGTACTGCGTTAACAAACTGCCAACTTGAATCCACACATCAAGAGCAGTATGTTACCCTTGAGTTTGACCCTGATTTCATAGGCCATTGGTTAGCTAATGGTTATACCCATGTCCATCTTGGCACAACCAGGCTTGTGCTATCTTATCATGGCCGGGGTGATGTTCCACTATTTGCCCGTGTTGCCTTGTTAGATACAAATTTACTTGACTATGAACATGCTTGTATAGGCACTGTTATCACTACTCCTAGTCATAGCTCCATGGTCTTCACCATAGCCCCAGATTTCAACATCTGTCTCAGTGATCCTATTTTGCCTAACCGTTTCAAAGTTCAAGTCCAATTTTCAGGTGTGAAACATCGTGTTGATAGCGTCATCGCTTCCTTGCATCATCAAATGGCATTTCATCTTCAGGATCATGCTATTCACCTTAGAACACAAAAGCCACATGACACAGTTATGGCTTTTGTCAACGACAATGAAGTTCCGACTATTGTCCAGATTCCGAAGCAGATCCCTCGTAAAGATCTCAATCAGATGATGCCTACTACCTGGTTCACAAATTATGAACAATTTCTAAAACGTTCAAAACCAGTCACCACAACTTCATGTCCTCTCATAAAGAAGCAATTTGATGGTTCAGTTAGGATCAGTTTCGACCTACCGAATCAACCACAGGAACATCTTCCTGTGCATCATTCAATGATGATCCAACCTGCATATAAAGATCACAAGGATGATCCTCCGATACATTCTTTCAAATCATCTGGTTTTCCATATTATCATTCCCATGTCAACCGTCACTTTATATGGGACTGTAATCCAGATATGTGTGATCCTATGTGTCCTTGCAGAGATGCATATGGTGATGAAGATCTAGAAGATTGGCTGGATAGATCTTGTCAATATGATTTAGATCGGTACAAAACGAAGCAGAAGCAAATAAAGAAGTCTTTTTGCAGATCTGATGCACGAAGAACTTATTATGAAGCTCCTAGACCTCCAACAGCATCAATTGCTCAACCATGTCTTCCTATTGGTCTCTATGACCAGGATTTTCCTCCACTTACAAGAGTTGTTGATCCACATCATCATACAACAGCAAAACCTTTTTCAGTTCTTACTGAAATCAGCCCTGATGGATCACCAAAGCCTTTGTCTCAACCTGAAGAAATATTAAATTGGCAGACAAATAATGCTCTTGTACAAAATCAATATTTGCAGAAGATTGATAGTCAGTTAACAACTTTGTCTTCTACAACAACCAGTCTTACACATAAGACTGATGCTCAGGCAGCTCTAGCTCAAAAACATTATACTGAACTTACTTCCAAAATTCAGGAGTTAGAAGCCCCTTTACAATATTACCTTGATCAAAGGTATACTGGACCAGAATTCCAACAATATGAAGTTGAATTGCGTCATCTCAAACAACAGTTGTCTTATGTTACGGCTGATCTTCAGAAGTATAAGAAGCCTCCACCAAATCCTTATCAAACAATCTTGGATTCTTATATGTTTACTTCCCCACAGCCTACACCCAGACCACAAATTCCTGTTGACTCAACCCAATACATGTTCTCTAGTATCTTCCGTAATACCCAAACTACACCACCTCAGAGACCACCTTCTCAACGTCCACCTCCATGTCGAGGTCCTAGACCTAGTTTTGGTAGACCCATCTTTGCTCCAGATAAAGGTAAAGCTTCGATGGAACATGAACCTGAGTATTTGGACCCATCATATACTCCTGCTATTTTTCAACCTACGTACTCATCTCGTAGTCCTGTTCCACCACCTGAGCCTCAACCACCAGTTCTTGAACCTATACAACCTACTCAACCTGAACCACCTCCATCCCATCCAATTGAACCTTTTGTCCATTTCCTTGACCACCTAGCCCACCAAGATCAGACGATAGCTAATACTGATGCAACATTACCAGCTGATTCAGCTCCTTTTATGGATTCTCCTACTGCTACTGATCTAGAAGGATTTGTTTCCTCAGATTCAAATTCCCTTGCAGATTCTTATGTTGAAGATTCTTCGCAACTTTCATATCAGTCCTTTGATGGTCCTCAACTTATGAATATTTCCAATGTCGCAGACATCTATATGACTCAAGGTGCTTCATCCTCTCGAAATGAACCTGAACTTACAGAAATTATTGATTAGGATAATGACGATGCTCCTTTTATTGGTCTTCGCAACATTCCTCAATCTGCCACCAGAAATTCCAATGGTCCTTGGTTCTTTCTTGATGATGTCCCTATTGATAAATGGCGAATCAAGCTCTCTGCATGGTGTGCATTGATGGATAACCAAATGCTCCAAGGTAAGTCCTCTGAAGATGTACTTCGCGATTTCTTCTGTTGATGTACTGGACTTCTCCGTGATTGGTTATTAATCATGGGTGAATACAAAATTCTCCAAATGGTCCAAATGACTATCTTTGAAGTCTATCGACTCATGGTTAAAGAATTTGTTGGAGATATTACTCTTGTTGAAAAACAATACAAACAAGAGTTCTTTACAATGAAGTGTTGTTCTTTAGATAAAAAAGATCTCCAGAAGCATTTCTCTCGTATGATCCTTCGTTTCTATTTACTTGGCGGGATCAACAAACCAGATCTCAAATACACCTTCATTGCCTCTTTGCCAGAAGAAACTCATGGAGAAATTAATCATCTTATTCTAGCTACTGGCAGACCTATGGATCATATTTCATTTGCAGAAATTTTCCAGTTTCTTATTACAGCTATTGACAAGTTATGTGAAGTTCGCAAGACAATCAAAGATATGTCCAATCCTAATATTAACTATAATCAGGCTTGCAGGAAAAAATATCTTGAAATTGGCTGTAAACACAAGAAGAAATGTCCATGCAAAGATCCATATTCCAAAATGAAGAAGAAGAAGCAGAAGCACTTGTTTACTTCTAAACATCGCTCTAAGAAACGTTTTCCTTGGTCAACTAAGAAGAAACGTCGTTTTCGTTATTTCAAGCGTAGATCTTCTTCTCCTAAAAAAGCTCGTTGCTATATCTGTAAGAAACCATGACATTATGCAAAACAATGTCCAGATAAGCAGAAAAGTCAACATCTCCTTCATCATATTCAACAGTCATATTCATTGGCTCCAAATCAAGATATTGAATCTGTCTTCTCAGAACAAGAATCTCCAGACGAAGAAACTCTCTTTGCTTGTCAAGATTATTCTTCGGATTTCTCTGACGCTAACTCTGACATTATCTCTGATGATGATAACTTTATGGGAATGATCTCTTCTTCAGTATCTCATTCTTTTCCAACAACTCCTACTCATATGATGCCCTACGCTCGGATTTCTCTTATTCAATCAAAATATGATCAACCAGTCAAGGTGATTTCTTATTTTGATACCGGTGCATATAAGAGTATGATGAATCCTCGTATTCTACCAAAACAATGTTGGAAACCCCATAAAGAGTTATTCAAAGCCGCCAACAATGAAGTTTTTCAAACAAACCTCATCACTGCCAAAAAGATAGGTTTGAAGTTTTTCCCTGATTTCATTGTTTGGACTCATATTTACTCTATGACAAAGCTCAGAATACTACCAAATGGTATTCTCTACACGCAACAATTCCTTCCATATACATGTGTGCCAAAGCTATATACAATCCAGGATACAAATGATCTACAAGCTAAGCTTAAACGATCATTTACTGAGTTACACAAGGATTTCACAAATCCTCATCCTCTCTGGAAGAATTCACAGTTTTATGTCCATCTGCCTTTTAAACTGAATGAAGATATCAATCCAACCAAGGCTATACACCCAGGAATGTCTCCTGATGAATTGACTCTTGCTCGTCAAGAGTGTGCAGAATTACTTGCCCAAGGCTCTGATACCATTTATGCGTAAACTATCCCAAACAAACGATAGTATCTACTAAGACATATTTTAAACACCTAGGGCTGAATACAATATCGACTCTAGAAACTCGATATGTAAATACATAAGAAAAACATACACAAATGTAAAGACTAACTTAAAGAAATACAAGAGACTCATAGAAAACTTGAAGAAAGCGTAAACTTTGAACTGGACTCTTAATAGAATGCTGCAAGACTCGATGCCTTCAACTGGAGAAATGACTTGCTATTTATAGATGCATGAGCAAGAGGCGGATTCCAAAAATCTGGATTCAATTATGACATAAACATCAAGAGAAAATTATACAATATTGTATAACGGACAAGGCATAAATCTTAAAAATATTATGAGTATATTTTGTATATTTCACAAATTTTATTTTCCTTTCAGCGAGATAATGATGTCAAGTGAAGGAACAACTTCCAGTAATCGGGAACCAATTCTCACTAGACTTACGAAACTTTCCAAATGGGAGGTTATAACTATGAGGAATATCGACAATAGCGATTTTCGCCTCCATACTATCCTTCACGACAAACTCGCTGAGTTGGAATGGTTAAATATAACAACAATTGATGGCTACGTCTCCTTTAGCTTGGTGAAGTCTTTTTATGAGGCTATGAATTGCGTGGGACTTCAGGAGGATGGCATCAACCCTGTCTTAGAGACAATGATAAGGGGATCAAAAATTAACATCAACGTCGAAATTATTCCACAACTTATGGATATCCCAATTGGACACAAAATCATTGATCCACACGATCCCCAGACGGTTGCTGAGATCGCCGAGTCCAAAGAACAGTTGTTCAATTTCGTCGCCAACAAGCCGTACACCCAATTGACGTACGCCAACCTCCCAAATAATCATCTTAAACCACCTCTTGCCGACCTTGGAAAGATTGTGATTGACAATATTTTGCCGGAAAAGGTGACTAAAGGTACTATGTCAAGAGCGCAACTTCTTATGCTATAATGCTTGGAGAAGGGAATTAAAGTCTTCCAAAAAGGAGCTCATCGACTCTGGAGTCTTGATCATGAGGATGCTATGGGAGGTAAACGTTAATACGTTTGATGAATCTTCAAAACAGATCACTAATGTTGTTACTGCGTCTTCCATCTCCAAGACTTTTGTCTGAAGGGGAGGAGTGACTGACGAATAAATTTTTGGCACGACTTCGGGGAAAAATAGCGGAAGAGCTAGTGATAAAAATGGACGTTGTCAACGAAAAAGTCCGCGGAAGATTCTAATTAGGGAAACACCAGTCAATCAACCAAATCAAAACACAACAACAGACCCAACCCCGAATAATGATCAAACCGATCATCTATTCTCTGAGGATGATCTTTTTGGCAACCGAAAAGAACTCATGTTTGACTCACCTTTGCAAGTCTAACATGCTCCAATGATAAAATATTTCATGAATTGTAATAAAATACAATGAACAATTCAATACATAACATGCTTACATTCAAATCATTTTCTATCTACAATGCCATAACATTTTCTATTCCCCGCTTCCCCGGTCATCTACCCTGTCTTTAGTTTCATTTTTTAGTCAAAAATGGCTAAAAATTATAAAAGATTTCGTTAAAAACGCAAGCCACTGCCTCAGCCCAAGGTGGGCTCCACCTGCCGAATCCAATCGACTGGTTTGTCCCAATCAACAATTCTTTTGAATTTTCCACAGATTTTTCACATATCCAGCATACCTAACTCAATGTACTCTACCCACATGTTTCACATTACATTATACAAGATTTCTACGTATGGAATATGAGTATATTACGCCTCAACATATGTATAAGTCAATTAAATACGTTGACTAAACTATGGGGGATTACATATTTCATTTAGGAGATATGGGTGTTTGCTTGTGATGGCTTGTTCCAGCCTCCATCCTCATCTGAAGTTGGAATTGGTTTTCCACAATTTTCTATTCAATCTTCCAAAATCTTGGAAGTAGGCAGGATAATGATGTTGGCGTCTTTATGGATTATTTGGTTAGAAATGAATAAACGTATTTTCCAAAATGAAGTAAAAGATAAAAAGAGACTGTGAGAGGAAATTTTGTTGTTTGTAGTGTGTTGGGTTGTCGCATCCAAACAGTGGGTTCTCCATTAATGATCTAAACTTTGGTTTTGGTTTTTTCTTGGATCAATATGATCCTCATTTTGTAATTTTCTTATATAATCAATATATATACATACTTGTTTTTGTGTAAAAATATATATATTTGTGTGTGCACAAAATAGTGAAGCTCATACGAATAGGAAAATTTAGAACTCTTAATCCTTAAGCTACATGTAACACCCCAGAAATTGAAACAACTAGATAATACATCAAATGACATAAAATAACAGTGTTCACATGAACACTGTGCTCAACATGAATGAGAATTGATGATGAAAGTTCCTCAAATTAAGCCCAATGAAATGCCTAATGAAGTGTCCAACGAAGTACTCAGCGGAGTGTCAGAAAAGAGCCCAAAAAATGCTCAAAAAAGTGCCCACATACCCAGGCACGTACTTAGGCACTTGCCTTGGCACGTGCCCAGGCAAGTTCCGCGATTTTTCTATAAATTGGAGAGTTGGAGGGCAGAGGATCAAGCTTATGCCTCTCCCGTGATGTTTGGAGCGCCGAGATGTTGTCCGCGACACTAGCGTCTCAGCGCTGGGAACCCCACGTTGCATCGAAATACTATATGTGGCTCTTGGGAGTCCAACAATGCGCTTAGATGTTTGGAGCGCCAAGATGTTGTCCGCAACGCCTAGAGTCTAACGATGCACCGAGATGCTGTCCGCGGCACCTACAGACCTATGATGCACCGAGATGCGTTCCATAAACTAAAAGATCCAACGATGTGCCAATATACTACCCCATTCAAGGCAGAGGAAATTCTTGGGCACAATGCTCGTAAAATGGATACAGAGATGGACGTTGTGCATTCTCGTGAAACAGCAACAAGATTTGTGAGGTGGGGATGAAGGCATAAGTCTGCGTATTCTTTTACTTTATGATAAACATGGCATTGCATCGTTTATATACATGATATCATGCTACATTACTTCATGCATATGACATACTATTGATGAGGGTAGTTCTTTATTTTTGTGACGGACCGCTAGAGCCCTCATGATGTGGTTGAGCACCTTTGCTTGCAAAACCTAGAGCTGCATTTCGCTTGGTTTCATGATTTCAAAGGGGAACCATCACATAATATTAAGCACTTGGCCTACAGTGTACTCTGTAGTTGCTAAATGACTTTATAAAGCACAAGTACGTTGGTACGGGGGATGTTGCTGCATTTCATGATTGTATTGCTTGATGTGGTTTGAAATGCATTATTCTATATACTGTTGTATTTATCTTTCTGTACACGTTGCGTTTAACTTGCTAGATCCACTAAGCTGTTGAGCTTAACCCGTTGATATTTTCCCCAGGCTCTTAGACATTGCATACAAGAGTGAGAGTCGTCGATGCTACATGCGAAGGAGGTGCGTAGAGAGCGGGATGTCGACGTAGATCTAAGTGTGTAGGTGTTTGTAGATGTATTTTCGTTGCATACTCGTGTATGTAAAATAATGTATCCTCTTACTTGTACTCTCCTTAATTAATAGAGGATGAATAAAATATCTATGTTGATGTCTATTTATGTTTGCACTCCGGTTTTATGATTTACTATGTATTTTCTGGATGACAGAACAGGACGGTATGCGACACTATGTGTATTGGCTTACATATATATATATAGGTTTAGATATATAAAGGTTTCCATAAAGGTTTTCAAAAAAAATACAATAAAGGTTTCCATAAAAAAATATTAAGGTTCTTCAATCAACTAATAGACCACATAAAAAAATAAAATATAAAACTTCAATTGAAGCTTGATAAGAACATGATATCATTAATATGGAATTTATAGTCAACAAAAAGAGATAATAAGATTAATTAAGTCAATTAAGCCACTACAAGAAAAAAATTATTTTACGGCTTGGGTACCTAAGCCCGGTAAAACCATTTTAGGGCTTGTTTCACAAGCTGTTGAAAGTTTTTTTTTTTTTTTTCTTGTAGTGAGTAGTTATATGTATGAGGACCCCTTAAAAAAATTGTCATTATCAATATGCATATTTAACTCTAACCAGAAGATTAATTAACTTAACCAATTTACAAATAAAATAGGGGAAAGAAATACAATATTAGGTCTCATGATCAAGTTAGGAAAGACTGATTTCTGTGTCTGTTTCAACTTTTCATTTATACTACAGGAAATAAAATAAAAAAATTGTGATACTTCAAAATGTCGCAAATGAATGGAATGTTGTTGCAAAAGAGTTTCTTTTTTGGGACACTGTCCATTTTTAGTACAAAACATGAGTTGCAAAAAGCCATCTTTCTAGTATATAATATACACTAATGACATAATGAAAAAGTTACATGATGACCTAGAGAATATTAAATAAGTGATCTATTCCTTATTATTAAAATTTGTGGAGAATTCGCCAATTAATTAATGATTCATATATATATATAATTTATCAACCTCTATTTTATTTATAAGTTAACAAATTATTACCGAATACTCTAATTTTATGCTACCTCTATTTTATTTAGAGTTTAGAAAAATTAGAGGTTGATATTAGAATTATCAAACACTACCTAAATAATTAGAGTGACATGCATGATGAGTTGTGAACAGGATTTTCAACTCAAAATCAATAATATGCACTATTTCTTCTTAAGAAAATGACATAATAATTGACGAATTATGTTGCAAAATAATTGTAAGTACATAATATTATAAATAAGTAATATAATAATAAGTAGAGTATCATTCTCACATATATTTGTCCATAATTTTTAGTTAATTATTAAAATTATTTAAACTTAATCTTATCTAAACAATTATCAAATTTATAAAATAAATCAAAAAAATCAAATTGCACTAAATGAAATTAAAATTCAACAAATCAAATATTTTCGTCACGACGCCCCTTACGTAGGCTGACGTCATGATCGACACAATATACTATACACTATACATCTCCGTATACAGTGTACAATACACTATCAACCTTAATGTAAATATACGAATTTCAAATTCCTTGATAGCCTTCAATTCAAAATTTACATTCATTCATTTTCATACTCATTTACGTTCAGATCTTTATTATCATAACAGTATTTCATACCCCAAAAGTATGGTTCATATCACTCCACTCACTCGTCTATGTCATACTATATATATACATGTTAATTATACATATCAAAAGTAATCATGTTGTAACCGTTTCTTCCATACATACATAGCAAGTAAAGTTTTCAAAAGACGGTTTATCCTTTCTTTGCTTTTCCTTTTGCTTTTGGGTCCTTACCTGAAATATTGGAGGTAATGGGGTGAGCTACAACAAGCTCAGTGAGTAAGTTCCATTCTATAGCATTCATATGCATTTAATAAACATGTTGATAAAATCATAATCAAATACATTTAAAGATGCAAGCGCAAAAAGACAATACATACATGCACAAAATAGCTTGGAGCTTCCTGCAATATTTTCAAAACAATTTTACTTTCCCACTGAAAGTCATATCCATCTCCCACCTTCTAAGTATAGAGCGAGACCGACCCCTCGTTCGGCCCAAATAAGGGTAGCCTAACTGTCCTCTGATACTCAATTTTATCACAATCAATTCCAAGACAGCCACTAAGCCCATGAGATACTCAAGGTACTACTCATGCGGGACTTATTCCTGGAATGACTCATGTTCTAACATGTTCTTACAGGTTAGACATGCTTCGTTTTTGAAATATTTTTCATGTATTCAATCAATGCAATTTTATACCATGCCATTCATACATGCTTATCATTTCAAACAGTTCATAGCTACAATGTCATACAAAATAACCAAGAAATGGAACGATAATCACATAATGCCAACACAGCCTAGTGTTGACCAAATATCACTACCACTGCGTACTGTCCCCACCTATTCCAAACTTTGTTGTAATTTCACAAAACAATAATCAATTATTTTCCATATGATTTTACTCTCAAATATACCCACAAGTACTACGTGTCAGTATATAATCATGAAACGTAATCTTATTTGTATATAAACATCTCAATCCCACCTATATATTATTCCATCAATATATTTGCATGCCATCAAATAAGTCTCAAACCTATTCATATATACATATGTTAATATACTTTTCAACCTCATGCATATATGACTATATATATACACATTACTATATTAATATATTCATTCAGATATTCATATAAACACATTAATATATTAATATATACCCATTCATATATTAATGTATTCATTCATATATTAATATACTTTTCATCTTCATGCATATATGACTATATATATATACACATTAATATATTAATATATACCCATTCATATATTAATATACTTTTCATCATCATGCATATATGACTATATATATACACATTAATATATTAATATATACCCATTCATATATTAATATACATACATATTAATCTCTTAATATCATTCTCACTTTAATTACTATATACTTACTGTGATTATTACTCTAACATAAGCCAATTGCCAAATCTATTTAATTCCAGCATATCAATAGTCCATTAATACATGTATAAGGATTCACACACTGATTCTCATCAAAGCATCTTAAATTTCTTGCTGGAATTAACATTAAACACTTACCATCAAACCAGCAAGTGAACATCAAGGATTCTGGTCCGTCATTCACCAAGTTTTCAGTCCAAATTCTTGAATTTCTAGTTCCTAATCACATCATAGAACCCATTTGTATATCACATATATTGTATAAAATGAAAAGAGGAACTCAATGATGCAATTTACATACAAAAACCAAAGATTTTACCTTCAATTTCTCCTCTTCTTCCTCACGTTTCTGTTCTGGTGTTTGATTTCTCATAAATCTAGCAACCAACGTTTATTTCCTTTAAACTCACTAGCAACTCATTTTATTCTTGCAACACACTAGCAAACAACACTTGGCTACACATGGCCAACAACTCACTTAGGTGTCATGTTCTCTTCTCACCGTGTATTTCCTTTAGCAATTCATGTTGTTGTTGCCAAGACACTAGCAACTCATTTTATTCTTGCAACACACTAGCAAACAACACATGGCCAACAACTCACTTAGGTGTCATGTTCTCTTCTCAATGTGTATTTCCTTTAGCAATTCATTTTGTTGTTGCCAAGACACTAGCAACTCATTTTATTCTTGCAACACACTAGTAAACAACACATGGTTACACATGGCTACACATGGCCAACAACTCACTTAGGTGTCATGTTCTCTTCTCAACGTGTATTTCCTTTAGCAATTCATTTTGTTGTTGCCAAGACACTAGCAACTCATTTTATTCTTGCAACACACTAGCAAACAACACATGGCTACACATGGCTAACAACTCACTTAGGTGTCATGTTCTCTTCTCAACGTGTATTTCCTTTAGCAATTCATTTTGTTGTTGCCAAGACACTAGCAACTCATTTTATTCTTGCAACACACTAGCAAACAACACATGGCTACACATGGCCAACAACTAACAACTAACTTCTCAACTAGCTGCCAACAAACCTCTTCAATTGCCAACCAAAATGTATACTAGACACTTGTCACTTACATGCTATGAATTCTTTATTTAATTTATGTATTAGAGTAATTTAACACCTAATTGATCATAACACATGATTATTTTATGTATTAGACCATTATACACTAATACATATCAAACACAACAATTTATTAAAATACCTCGTACACACTGTATACGAGTATTATACACATCGACTACGTGCACAAGACCTCGTATTGGGCAGTCCACGTCATCATGACGTCAGGTGCGGAAAGTGGGTCGTTACAATTTTAAAGCCTAGATTTACAATTTTTTCTCACCCTTCACCTGGATCTATTTATTTGTTTTTTTCAATCAATTAATTAATTTGAGTTGTTAACCAAAAGCACTAATTTATTTACAAGTCTCTTCCGATGGTCAAGTAAAAATATTTTGTTTAATTAAATCACTATATTCCTGTATGATTTGAATTAAAACAAAATTCATTAAGTTTTTACTCTTTTAATGGTTGCATATGCCATGCAAGTATATTCTTATGTAACATGAACTCATGGTTTGTACCTTTTTTTTTTATCATACGTCACTTTATCAAGTTCTAAATCTAAAATCTCTTTCCCAAGTTCATCTAAATGTAACAAATCAATCTAATTAATAACCGATTAATTAGAAGCAATAAGCAAAGATTAAAGCAAACAACTCAAAATTAACTATAAACACCTAAAATTAAAATAATAAATCAAAGCTACATGTGAGTTCCAATTATAAACCTAGAAACTAATCTACTCCATAATCAAAAATAAAAACAAAAGATATATATAGTTCAACATCATAGAAAAATTAAATACAAAAGAAAATAATGAAAAACTTATAAACTCCCACGCTTGAATCGGCTTTGACTTCTTCGCGTTTTTTCGTCTCTTGCACTTGTTTCTTCTATATTGTTCTCCTCTCTAATGTGTTTCAAAAACCTCTCTTAATAATGTATTTATGCGTAGGAGAAGGTAAGAAAAAGTCCCATAAAAATTGGATTTGGTTGGATGAATTTTGGAGCAAAATCCTACAAGGAGTAGGATTTCTGATTGTTCGGCGTTGCAGCGCCCAAAATGGTGTTATGGTTTTTTTTCTTCAAGGTGTGTGGCGCCACAGCTCCATTTTTGGCCTATTTTGCGCATATCTTCGCAAATGTTTCAATTATTTCTTCTCTACTCTTCTTTGGCACTTGTTCATCACTTTCAAAACACTTCAAAACCATCTTAAAACCTACAAAATCAATCATAAACTAAGTGTTAAACTCATCAAACCATGTACCTAAAGTAACATATAAAAATGCAAACCGAAATATAACTATACTAAAACTATGACATAAAATGGCATAAAACTATAGCATAAAGACACCTAAAAATCTACTTATCAAATTATATTCTCAATGCAAAATTGAAAAATACAACACATATAACTATATTTCACTTTAACACATCTTGAAAGCATTTAAGAGAAGATAAGCAACTAAAAACATATATTTCATACGATAAGGTTGGTCTTTATGATAATGCAACATTAAGTCTAGATTCAAGGAATAAAATATTCGGTCAATGTTTATCTATAATAATAATAAAAAAAAAAGGTGGCCATTACTAGATATGCATAATCCAAAGCATTGTATACAAACCAATAAAACCCTATGTAGTAAGCCTATAATATTAAAGATTGCTATCTAAAGAATATACACTTAAGCAAAAAAGTTGAACTAGACATTTGATTCGAAGTTCGTATTATCAAAACTTAATGAGCCTTGTCATAATTACTCAAATTTATAAAAATATCAAATGAATATTTGCATCTGATTCAACTTATCTAACATTCTCTTTAGCTTTTGTTTATTGGTGAATTTGATTCTCAATGACTCAAAAGTTTAATCATAGTTAATTCATTAAAGCACCCCAACCATGGCCTCCAGGGTCTCAATGGATTCCCTCAAACCACAAAATCAAATTGAACTTGTATGTGTTTGGTTCAATTTAATTTGGTTTTTCAATAAGTTTAGTTTAGGTTAAATTTGAAAAAAATATAACCTGATAGGTTTGGTTCAGATTATGATTTGAAGTTTTGAAAACCGATTTAAACCAAACTGAATTATAAAAAAATAAGTGTAATCATTTATTTTTTAATGTTGTCCTAAAAATTATATAATTATCTTAAAAATTATATTATTTTTAAATTTATTAAATATACATTAGAAAGTTTATGACTACTTTATATATATTCTTTCATAATTAACTATTTTAATTTATTTAATGTATGTGAATTTAAAATTTAAAATTAATTAATTTAAAAAGAATCAAATCGATTATGTTCGATTCTAATTGGTAATTTAAACGAAATCGATCAACTTAAACTGAACCAAATCCGATTATATTTAGTTTGGATAACATTTGAGCATCAAAATGACTCAAATTAAATTGTTGACACCTTTAATGGCCTCATTGCATCTACAACACATTTGGATTATAAAAATATTAATCTAACTGTAAAAAGTTACAACTACACTATAACTACTCATTAATGTTTATTAGATCATTTATCAAATACCTTGAGATATATAAACCACACACATTTAATGAACACAAATATATAATTACATTATACGTAATTATAACATTTTACAGTTAAATTAGCATTCTCCCATTAATTAACACTCAAGATGATTGAAGTAAAGAAGAGAAACAATTAGAATAAGACTCATTAATTAATTTTTTCTAATTATAATTTCTTTACATCTTCTGATTATATTCTTAAAACTCACTAGAGATCGGTCAACGTTTATCCACAACATAAGAAGGGGTGCCCTGTGCCCCATCACTCAATTTGCGTTATCTAAAAAGAAGCCTCCAAAATAAATAAACAAAAGTTGCTTGCGCCATACCACAAAATGATAAGAGTATAAAATAATAAAATAAGCAAAAAGAAGTTCAATCAACTTGAAGATAAGCAGGCAGCAGTCATTTCTGACAAGAAAAAGATACTTTTAGAAGTTCTTTGAGCATTTTAGTTGGTCTCTAACGATTCAATGTGACAACTCCAAGCCATTCTCTATGCCAATGGTGTGTAGCTGCAAATATTTAAATGATTAATTAATGCAAGAGTTAATGCAAGAGTATAAATGGTCGATGTGCATGATCTAACAAACATTAATTAATAGAAAACTGCCTTCAACGTAGCAATATTCTAAAAATAAATGCAACTTAAATCATAGTTTTTTGTAGACACTAATATATATTCATCAAATTTAAATTAATATTTTCTATTACAAAGTTACAAAATATGAAAGTTCGTAAATAATTTAGCTCACATTAAAATGTATTTTATGTTATATAATAAAATAGCATTTAAAACATGCTTTGTAATTAAAAAAAATTATAAAAGATAATTAATTTTAAATATATCTACCAAAACATTTACTATATTCACTTATTATATTAAAATTTTATAATGCATGTAGGTAGAGTGAATGTTTTTAGTTAGTACAATTAGAATTACCCTTAAAACGTACTTGAAATATAAAATCAAATGCTTAAGCTTGCTCGAGCATATTAAACTCATAAGAGGGGCATAAAAACTTGCAATGCTTATATAGAGATATCTAATACATAAGGTTGAAAGCTAACATAACAAGCTAATTAATCTATGAATTACACCTTTTACAAATTCGTAAAAAGAATTCAAACGCTACTCTATTAACATTAAATTTGATGATTTTTCTTTTTTTTTTGGCGTAGCACCTTTAGTGGCCTTGTAAGTCTACTACGCCCACCCCTTAAAAAAAAAAATATATATATATATATATATATATATATATATATATATATATATATATATATATATATATATATATAATGTCTACACACACACAAAGATGAAAGATAAGTTGTTAGATAACGTTATTAAGGTCCGGGTGTATAGAATCATATTTTCGAAATTACATCCGCGCCGCAGTATCCATTTCGGGTAAGATTCTAGAGCCGGCATGATGTCGGGGGGGTGTACGTGCGGGTCCCACGTGGGAAATGCTTGGAGTACTTTCTCGCCATTCAAAGTGCATCGAGAGAGAGCCAATTAGAAATTGGATTGAGCAGTGGAGGGGGTGATGACACGTGGAGAAAGGATCACCGCCCCATTTGGCTGAATGTGACTTGTCAGATGAAAAAAAAAGGAAGATAATTCCATTAATTAAAGATGGTCCAATCACAGCTCTTACCTTTATTTCTCTCCATGCTTCTTGGCATGGCATGTTGCATGTTTGCCTAAGCCCTGACGCATTGTTAATAATTGAGAATCAATTGTTAAAACAAGATTTTTATTAATATTTAATATAAAGTTTTATTTTATTTTAAGTTTCTGTTTGTCAATCTATATTTGTTAATCATTAGCAGCATTTCCAACTATTAATATGAAAAATAAGTATTCATAACAACACCTAATAGGCTATAAGTCTTTAAGAGAAGCACAATAACTTCTCACCTCATATAAGGCTAAAGAGATTTGAACCCTCCACCTCATACAAAAAGAGGTAAATGTCTAACTAGGCGAGCTATTGATCATTGACATGCTATAATTATAATTGTTGGCATGTACTTGATCACATTTAATATTTTAGAGTAGAATGACATGTAAAATAAAATTAAAGTTTTTCATGGATGTCAGGTACGAGGAATGAGATTTTTTTTGTCATTCTGTAATATTTACATTGGACTTCAATCGTTAAACGTATCATTAAGAACCCATGGGTCAAAAGAAATTAGATAATAGTGACTAGCGCCCCCATAATAAAAAGGCTTGCTCAAAGCCACATTCATACCAAACAAAGACACAACTACTTTGTACCTCTTTTTGAGGTCAAAGAGTACTTAAACTCTGACCTCTTAGAAGTAAAAAGATGTCTCTTACCACTTAAACTAGCGAGGAATAAGATGTTGTTTGTATTTGAGGGACATGGGATGATCATGTTTTTATCATCTATATTCCACCTTTAATCATTTAGCATTACCCAAAACAAATTTTGGTACAACTAGGTTTATATTGACACTATAGGAACTATTAGCTATAAAATTGAGTAGTAAAAATTTGTAGTGAAATGTCCGCGTTTAGTGATATATGTTCATTTGTACGTAGCTAAAAGTTTATAGTCAATTCTCTTATACTTCTAGAGCATGCAAGTTTACTGAAAGCTTTATCTTAAAATATTGGAAGGTTATACAAAATGTTTTCATGTTATAGATTTTAGAATGACTTTGGGAAAAAAAGAGAAGAAAAAGAAAGATTTCTAAGTTCTCTAAACACATTGAATTGTAATTGCTTAACAATACTAAATGTTATCTTCGGTAGTGTGAATTAGTACCTCCGGGCTAATAAAAATAGGAAAAATAATGTGACTCCCAATAACTGTTGAAAGTTCAACTTATAAAATTTGAGTACCGCTTTTTGTAGATGAATCATTTTATTTAAAGGGGAATGCTAATGATCTAACTGTAAAAAAAAATATAACTATAATGTAATTACACATTCATGTTTATTGAATCATTTATTACATACCTCAAGATATATAAATTATATACATCCAATGATTAATCATCATAAGGAGAATAACACACTTGTACATATCAATTAACACAATCTTAAGTAGGTCAACTAATTAAGATGGAATATAAACATCGGGTTTTATGCATATGTGTAACGTAATCACACAGGTGTAATCATTTTCACGGAGCATCATTTTCAAAGAGAAAAAGTTGTGTTCTTTTTAATCTACTTATGCAATCATTCCTTGTGTTAAAGCAACTAAAGAGATTATATTCTCTTCGAAAAGTAAATTTAAAAAAAAAAAAAAAGAATGTTCTTTGATCCATTTTGAAAAGCCAATAGTTTTTTTGATGCCTGCCTTAACTAATATGCTTTGGACATTTTTTTTTAACTCATTAAAACAGTTTTTCATATATAATTCAGTCTTTCGACAATTATCCAAAAAGGGTTTAATTTTACTTATTTCATCACATCTTTTTAACAAATAGGTAAATATGTCTCATCGGGTTTTTAAAGTACAATACGTGAAAGGTAAATATATACATCAAAAGAAAATCAATATCTTTAGGTTCATGTACTTCAATCATATTTTTTTATAACCTATATATATAATTCTAGTGATTCACCAAATTTTACATGTATGAAGATTCTCGATAAGGGAGTACATGCATAAAACTCATTTTGAAGTACACCCTAGAAGGATGTGTCCTCCAGGTGAACACTAAGGTGTCCTTTCTATAAATAGAAGTAAGGAATGCCCTAAAAACATCAAAGGAGAACATATGAGCTTTTTCTTCTCTTCTTACTTCTTTCTCCAAGTTGCCCATTTCTCTATTATATTATATGTCTTCCTCTTCTTCTCTACAAATTCAAGGGTTATATATCTTTTCTTATCTTATATATTTAGTGTTACTGTAAGGGAAAGAGGAGGCAGTGGTGATGATGTTGACAGAAGATAGAGAGCACTGAGGATAATTTGCATGTAGAATTAATTATAATTGCCTTTTTACTCCTTTGTGCTCTCTATACTTCTGTCATCACCACTTTCAGCCCCTCCTTCCATACATACTACAATTTCTAACTTCTTCTTTTTCTTTTTTCCTTTGTTTTTTTTTTTTTTCATGATATAGCTTCTTATTTTTCAACTTAGTTATAATACAATAACATAGAAACCCTTGTTTCCAAAAAAAAAAAAAAAAAACTTTTTCTTTCTTTTCTTATTTGTTTATGTATACATGTAGTCTACCTTTCTATGTTTTCTAAAACTTACAAGACACCAATCTTATAAATGTAACCTAAAAAACATATATTTGATTTTTCTTTAATTTCCTTGCATACCATTAATGTATTAACTTGAGTTCTTTTAAAGTTTTTTTTTTTTTTCAAATTTTTTTTAAGGAGAACAAGTAGGCATTGTTTTAATGCAATTTCAGCTCATTAATTTTGTGCTCTCTAGGCTAGCTTTATTCATCCTCACTGTCCATAACTTTAAGAATAATATTTAAACCTTATTTGAGATTTAAAAGACTTATATATAACTTCTTTTTTCTTTGTTTATCTTTTAACTATATTTAATCATTTATTACAAGGAAGGAGAAGGAGAAAGAGAAGGGTACTGGTGATGTTGACAGAAGATAGAGAGCACAGATGATGAAGTGCAATGGAGTCTGCATTTCACTCCTTTGTGCTCTCTATGCTTCTGTCATCACCTGTTTAACCTATGACTTCATCCTTTTCTTTCTTTCTTTTCTTAATTTAATAAATTAAACATACAATTAATATGAATTTATAATTGTTGCTTAGAATTCTGAAATATTCTTCAATTTTGATGTTTGTTTAACTTTCTTAATTTATTACATTTGGTTATTAATGTTTGTTTGCAAGGAAGAGGATGAAGGGAATTAATGGTGATGTTGACAGAAGATAGAGAGCACTGAGGATGATGTGCATAGAATCTGCATCTCACTCCTTTGTGCTCTCTATGCTTCTGTCATCATTCCTTTAACTCCTTTATCCATGCCACTATTTTAACAACTTCTTATTAATTTGTAAGAGATAGAAGGAATGGCTAGAGATACTGTTGATTCTCTAGCTAGTAAGCATGGTTTCTTCACGTTCAGTAGGTTGATAATGAAAAGTGCTAACTATTATTTATCATTATATAAAGATGTTGATTTCTTATGTGAGCTAAGAATAATATATAGTCTTTTAGATTCTAAAAACATTTGATTTAATTTGTTTCTCTAATTTGTTTTCATCTAATATATCAACCAGTTATTCTATGACCCTTGGCTTAATCCCTTGCTAATAGAACAATATTAAGGTAAGGTGTTGATATATAGAATATGAGGGGATGAAATGTGTGTAGTGTATGTGTTAACATTAATGAGCTGTAATTAGGAACTAGCAACAAAAAGATCTTGTTATATATCTTAAATGAGAAATGCGACAAGATTTTACAATAATTCTTAACATGACTTCGCGGTACAAGACTCTTAAGTGCAGTTGAGCGCTTCGCCTGTTTAACAAGGAATCCAACAAAAGCACTCCCAAAAACCGCAAAACTTTTATTATATAAAAAGAAGTGCTAAAACGACCTAAAATATATACACAAATTGATACCTAAGCTAATGTGACAATACACTATATCACAACATCATAAAAGAAAAAAAGAAAAGAAAAAGGAAACACTCTTTACTCAGCATACACCAAATCAACATAAATATGATTTTGAGTATAATTTTTGGGTAGTAAAAATATTTTTATTTTATTTTATTGTTCATCTCAATGGTGAGACAAGTGACATCGCCTCAAAATCGGTTCACTCAAAATTCTTCCAATATTGCTACTTAAGTAGGGTTTATTACTTTAGCTCCTTCCCGAAATCTAAAGGCATATCGTCAAATTTATCAAAATGAAGGGCACCCCATAAATTAATCCCTATAGGAATCTATAACACAAGATTCAAGATTAGATTTTGTAAGGGAAGATATATATATATATACATATATTCAAAATTGCAAAATCTTATCCCTACAACTTAGATATACTACACATATGTGTGTGTGTCTTTGCAAAATGTTCTAAAATTAAACTATTTAGATATTGAATATACTAATATTTCTGAGTTGTAGGGATAAGATTTTTGCAATTTTGAATATACTAGCTCTTATCTCCTTGTAGTAGCTGTTGGTCATGATTGATATATTTCATAAACTTTAAAATCTTAAAAAAAAAAACGCAACGCAAAGCTCAAGGACCAGTCGTCTTAGATTTGAGTTCTCTTGTGTACAGTTCTTGTAGGGTCACATTCTTGATGGGGGTAATCAAGATAAACTTTTCTTTGAAGGAATAAGAAAATAAAAAATAATGTCACCATTATATAAATGTGAGAGGGAATTCTACTTAATAAAGAAAAAATTAACCTTAGCTAGCTAACACATAAAGAAAAACAAAAAAAAAAAAAAAAAAACTTATTTATTTTGTGGTGCATGCAGCAAAGGGATTGGTGAAGTAAGAAGAAGAAGAAGAAGAAAGTTCATTTGCACTTGCACCAAAGGAAGCATCAAATCTTCAATCGCACGGGGATTTGACGTCAAGTAGGCATCAAGGGAGAGACTCAATATTAAGTGAAGAGCATATCTCGAATTAATGAACTTTTGTTTGACGCACCTTGAGATGTTAAACCAGCACATTAAGCCATATCATCAACAACCTTCCCGGTGGATACCACATCACTAAAAACTCTCCAAGTGGGCATCAGCATGTGCTGTAACGAATTCAATAATAGAATGTCAGAAAGAATCATCTTGCAGGTTCTAGAAGCATCAATTTATATTAGAGAATGAATACGATTGTAACATCTGTCACTAGGTAGTTTTTCTATCTACTGTTGTCATGTAATCTCTGTAATACAATTTCTCTATAAATTGAATAGTAAATCTCAGCACCTTCTTGAGCTGAGTTTTCTCAAATCATCACATGGTATCAGAGCGTTATGGCAAACGCCAATATGACGACTCCTCTTTCTTCCCCATCCTTTGCTTCAGCTTCTTCTTCTTCACTCTCAGCTCCCATGGTACAAACCAAGTCATTTTTTAGTTCTCTACCTGGAAACAATATGAATCAAGGCATGTCGATCAAACTTGATCGCACAAATTACTTGCTCTGGAAATCCCTAATACTCCCTATGATTAAAGGGCATAAGTTAGAGGGTTTTTGCAAGGTACTAAGCCCTGCCCTCCTCCCATGATTACAACCATAATGATTCATCAGAAGCAGCATATCGAGTTAACCCACCCTATGAAGATTGGATGAGCCAGGATCAACTTCTTCTTGGGTGGCTCCTCAATTCATTAACTGAATCAATTGCCTCCCAAATTATTGGCCATACTACAACTCACTCCGCGTGGAAGGGGATAGAAGAACTGTGCGGTGCACACAACCGAGCTCGTATACAAATCTGTAGAACGGGGATTCAAACCACTTGAAAAGGCACCATGTAAATGGTCCCGTAACAACCAACATTCACACATGACATCATAGTGACGTAGATTGTCCAACTCTAGATGTTTGTGTAGGTATTTGATATGTATTATACTTATATTTTGATCATATATGGTATATGATTGTGTGTATGTATTGTTAGAGAATTTTTTTTTTTTTTTAAATGTTCTCCAACATGTAAAAAAAAAAAAACAAATGAAACAAAAATATACTACCATCTTGTGCACAAAAAGGGATTTCACGCCATTTCCAATTTTCAGCAAGATTTGGGTTTGGATGGGAATGGGGAGAAGAAGAGAAAAAAAAGGGGAAATGGCTTTGGGATGCTCTTTGACAAATTTGGGTTTCAAAATGTTGGATTAAGGTACGAAATCGACATTCTTTTTCAATTTTCTAGTTGTGTGGATGAATCCTAATGCATGCATGTGTGTATGGATGATGTTCATGGCTGATTTGGAGATGAAATGATGTGGGTCTTGAGTTGCTCAGAACCAGATTTGATCCATGGGTTCCATGTTGAGATTCATTTCTAATTCATGAAATTTGAAGAAGAAAAGTAAAACTTAATGTGATTGTCAAGTATGCACTTGTATATGATGTTTTTGATGGGTTGTTAGTGGATTAAATCCAACCCATTTGGCTTGCATGTGTAATATGTGTCGTTGAATGATGATTCAAACTAAATTTGAATAGTTTTGATGTGTGATGTTTGGAGGAAAAGAACTACTTGAAGATTTGGGTAAAATTTGAAAATTTTCAACATGTATGTATTTTCATAGTTCTTGAGTTGATATTGATGCATAATTGGTGTTGTCCATTATGTAAATTTTATATGGATTGGGGTGGCTATATATGAGATTTAACCTAAGTATGGGTTGCATGTTTGTAATGAAGATCCCTTGGTGATTAATGATTTAATAGACATAAGTTGACTCAATTGATCATTATAGAGACTTTTACCAAAATTTGGGGATTTTTGTATTTAAGATATCTAAATATGAAATTGAGTTGATTTGTATCTAATTGGGCATAAATTAGGTTGTTTCATGTTCTAAATTGACCCATATTGGCTATGTTATGGGTTAGGCCTATTTGTAGGCTTGACCCCATGATAAGGCATAATTAATGTTATGGCTTGAATGTTGATAGTTTCAAAATTTCAAACCCTAACCTACCACTTTTAAGCTTAGATTCCATTAATTGGAGTGTTTTTACATAATTTAATGGTAAGTTTCCATTTTATTGATGAGTTTAGCTTGTATAACTGGAACTTAGCATGTATGTAGACTTTAATGGAATTTATTATAATTTAGGTGTACAAATGATGTGCATGTGAACTATTTTGATGTTTATGACATACTTTATTAAAGTATGGAACCAATTTGATGAATTCCATGGTGTGGCATGGTGTTTAGTTCAAATTGGCCATGTAGAGATTTATCTAATTTAGGACTTTTGAGGCAATTGGATTGAAATTGGTCAATTGAATTGTGTTAGGTATTTCTAATTCAAATTGGTGTGGATTAGATGTGCTTTAAGTTAGTAATTATGTATCTAGGCATAATTGACTTGAATTTGATCATTTGGTGTATATATGATTCATTTCAGGTTTATGTGAGTTGATTGGCCAATTGGGATATAATTGATTTGTTTAATTGGCTATTAGACTGTTTGTGAGTATTTCTCACTTTATTTCTCAATTTATGACATTATATTTATATAAAATGATGTGTTGAATGATATGCATTTTATTGTATATGTGCATAGTATTTATGATCATGACAAATGGATTTATATGCATAGTATTGCCTTGAGTGTTTTGAATT
The DNA here is from genome assembly GCA_035771175.1 of Paratinospora sagittata. NCBI lineage: Eukaryota > Viridiplantae > Streptophyta > Magnoliopsida > Ranunculales > Menispermaceae > Paratinospora > Paratinospora sagittata. The sequence continues at coordinate 45,737,154 of CM069602.1, read as the reverse complement.
GAATACTTTGACATTGGTTATCTTTTTACATACTTGTTTCTTTGGAAAATGTACCTCCGGAGTCACTTACAAGTGTGTAATGGATGAGACTTTCTTTATGAGGAATGTAAAGGTGAAAGGATTTGTGATGAATAATGCGCTGGTCCGAATCCATAGCGCAATGGGGGAGGTGTAGGCATGTATTATCCTGACGTGACCTCATAGAGGCGTACGCATATTTTTTATGAAAATGATGCATAAACCATATGATTAGTTTGAATCATGTATGTTATACTCAATTGATGTTTTTATATTTATAAATGTTATTTCAATGGTATACATGCTTTATAAATGCATTTGTGGGGTTATAGTGAAAATTATTCATTGAGCTAGTTGAACTCACTCCTTTTTCCTTATTTGTCTCAGGTTCAGATCCAAAAAGAAAAGGCAAGGCTTGACGTGTGAGTGACCTTTCTTTTTTAATTTTTGGATGTAGGTTTCATTTATAATTTTGGGAACTTGGGTCTAGTTTTCAATTGTTTTGTTTTTTTGAAATTATATATAACTATCACAGGGACATATGTATATAAAACATAGATAATTATGATTTTGTTTGGACTGTATATAATAAACAGTTGGATGATGGACTCTTACTTGAGTTCCATATAGATGTTGAGGATTTTGAACTTTGTGATAATTATTTTGGATAGTGGTCATCATGTATTTAAATGATTATATAATATTTATTTTGGTTCAATTATTTTGATCATATACAGGTTGTGTATTGAGTTTATTAGGAACTTTCCGCGTAGAGACTTATCAGTGTCTCAGGTTTTGTCGTGTTGTGACATTATCTGCAGTACTGTGCCAGTCGTGACGTCACCCGGAGAGGGGTCGCAGCAGGTCCAATATCTCTTCACCATGAAATAATTTGCGGATAGTCTTGCCATGACTGGTAACCCCTTTCCAGATGCTGATCTTGTTTCTTGCTCTCTAGCTCGTTTAGATACCAATTATCTTCCAATAACTACTTTGCTTCAAGAAAAAGCTAACCTCACCTGGCCTGAGATGCATACTTCTTTGATAAATTACGAAATTCACCTTCAATAGCTCACAACACTTAGCACCCTGTCTCTCAGTACTCCATCAGTAAATTTTGTAACGCCCGTACCTTAGGATGTCATCATTTTGACCAGTAAAGTACACATATACGTACGTATTGGATGCTCAACACTTGTTGGTTCGAGTGTCTTTGAATGATTTTAAGTTTTTTAATGTGTGCGAAAAGTTTCAGAATGATCGGAGACCCGTTCGATATTAAAACATGTCGAAAACGGTGTTTGGATCAGTGGAGCTCGCTCTATGGAGGAAGAAATTTTTGTCACCAATTACATCAATGGAATGATCTCCTAGATCCATGGTCCGATTGAGCTAAAATTTTGTCAGATTATTTTTCTCGGACAGATCTTCATTATGGACGGTGAAGATCTTGATCGGTGTTGTCTATTGTGAGGTATAAGACTTCAAACACTGTTTCTCTTATTTGCATATTTTCTTGTGCAGTTTTGATCAAACAGTCGGGTCTCACAATCCCACCGTTGGATTGAGCTGAAATTTTACCACAAGGTTGGTAACTGAATCATAAAAATAATTTTGAAGATTAAGATGTTAAATTGGTTAGTAGTTTTCAAGAAATTGATTATTTAAGTGAAAGTAATTGCAGCAGGAAAACTGTTACTTTTATTTAAGTGAGTTTTTCTTGTGGGCCCAAAATCTTCTATAAAAGAAACCAACACTTAGATTTTGGCTCACTTGCTCATTTTTCACTTAGAAAAGAGGGAAGAGAGCTTGGAGAAGAGAAAAATAAGGGGAGAGGAGAAAAGGGATAGGAAGGTAGGGTTTTGGGTGATTCTTGCCCAAATTTCCTCCTAAGGTAATCATTCTTTCTAATTTTCTTCCATTAATCTCTTTCTTTCATGTATGCAAGCTTTCTTATGGTTTGCTATGAATCCCGAATTTGTAAGTTTCTTGACCTAGGGTTTGCATGTTTAGGCTATTTTAAACTTGTTTATGATATTAGAGGCCTTCCTTGACCTAGAACAACACCTAAGATGTATTTCCACACTGGAATCCCAGAATTTAAGGAGGGTGGTGGAAGAACACATTTAGGAGTTAGGTCTTGCATGTCATATATGTATGATTAGAGCTATTGTGAACCTATTGATGGTAAAACCCCCAATTTCTAGCAAGAAATTGGTAGGGTTACGTGTATTTGACTTAAACTTAGGTTATGGACTTAGGGTTTTTCATTCGTCTTGCATGTGATATATATTGAATAGATGGGTAAATGCAGATGTTTGGTAATCCAATTTACTGATTTCGAATGGTGAAAAACCTAGGTGTAGTGTAATTTTGGCCTAGGCCATGTGATTTGGGAATTTGTCATGAATTTGGGGATTTGCCCAAATTTGGAAATTTTGACCTAATTGATGTCAATTGATGAAGTTGACATGATTAACCCTATTTAAGAAAAAATGCATTGTATATTGTTGGATGGAATCAACCTATTGCATTCAATTGGTTAATTGGATATTAAGTGGTTGAATTGGGCAATATGGATTTGCTCATGGGTATGACCATTCTAGAATCTAAATTGGCTATGGAATTGGGTTTAAAACATGGTTGTATGGCATACAATGGACTGATTTTTTAGTGATGTATAAACCATGTCATATGCAGGGATTGTGGTTGATCTTAGTGACCCAAATAGGCCAATTGGGGATTGAGGTGCATTGGGGTGATTTGTGGCATTCTAGTGCTTTCTTGTGGTTGGAATTAGATTGGCTAGGTTTAGCCAATTCAGTTGTGAGTGTTTCTTTACTTGTTGGTTTCTATATGTGACATTGTAGTATAAAATATTTTAAATGCTTATTTAATGTAGTATGCATGATTTAATGATTCATGAAATGTATTTGAGCATAGTCCAGTTGGGTTAGCAAATGAGTTGTGTTGCATCTCCTAAGCATGGGATTCTTATGGAATTTCATTGGCCAAACGAGGATACTCAATTGTGGACCTTGCAGTGGGTTTCAATGATAGGTGCAGACGAGATCTCCTTATGGATTGTATCCCGGTGACATGCCCGATCCATGAAATCCTATTAGATACGGGCAAGAGGTCGATCGGGCTATGAGTGTCACGCACTTAGGCTTTTGGATTGACACTTACTCAGGAGGTGTTTAGGATTGCATGTGCATGTTTAGAAAATGATATGCATTGTCTTGATTATGACATGATGCATTATATTTGGCATGTATGTAATCTTGCGTATCCATGTTATTCAAATGGTTTTAATGATCTTGCAATGTTTTACTTAAATGCATATATATATTTTGTCACTTGTAGAGAGCATTCACTGAGCTTGTTGTAGCTTACTCTTCATCCTTATTATTTCAGGTTCAGATAGGAAGGGGAAGGGGAAAGTTTAGCTGCAGAGCATTTCCCTGTATTTTGCTGATGTAGGTGTTTTAGTACTTTTTTGCATTTTGATAAATTGTACTGTATAATACCTAATGCTTATACTTAACACTTAGATGAGTTGTATTTATGGTTAAGTATGATTTTGTATATTTTGGACATTATGGACTTAGGAAAAAAAAAATTGTGGTTGTCATTTTTGGGAATGTATTCTTATATTGATGATCTTGTTTATGTTCATGTGTTTGATGTTGTTTATTGGGATTATGTGTGTGTTAGATGAGGCTTACGGGACGCCGTATATATCGAGGGAGGATATACTTAAGATTCCGCGTAGGTCATGATGTCACAGATAATAGGTCGCGACAAAGTTTATATCTAACAAAGTGAATACTAATACAATTTCCAATAAGTCTCAGCATCGTCCTCGGGACAACAAGGACAATAGTTTGTCCATCCACCCACATCAAATACTTCATCCACTGGTCGTTCTAATGGATTTAATCAATCACGTGGTGGGCGTTCCCGAGGCCATGATGGTGGACGATCGAACAACTCTAAACCAACTTGCCAAATTTGTGGCAAGTATGGTCACTTAGCTGCAATATGTTATTATCGTGTGGATATGAATTACATGGGGTGTACAGTGGTGTCGAATTCGGCTCAACCTAGTGCGTTTATCACTTCTCCGGAAACCTTCGATGAGGGTGCTTGGTGTTGACAGTGGAGCCTCTAATCATGTTACCGTGGATCCGACCGCACTTGGTCCCAAATCAGATTATGGAGGTAATCAAAAAGTTCTAGTGGGTAATGGTTATCCAATTTCTTCTATTGGTCAAGCTTTACTATCTTCGCCTAAATCTGATATGCAACTTCATAATGTGCTATGTGTAACTAACATTGCTAAGAATCTGGTAAGTGTTTCTCAGCTAACATCTGCCAACAATGTCGTTATTAAATTCTCCTCTAATGATTGGTGTGTGAAGGACAAGGCTTCCAACCAGGTTCTGCTTCAAGGGAATGTTAAGGATGGTCTGTACAGATTGCCCCCTAGTGTTGCTATTCGTCCAGCTTTCATTTCCATGACATTTGTTTCTACTCTTTCTTCTACATGTGTTGTTTTAGCTGCAACATCTGACAGTCAGACCGTTACGTGTTCTAATTCGAGTCTTTGGAATAGGCATCTTGGCCACTCGATTTGGCCCATTGTTAATCGAGTTGTTTCTACTTGTAATTCACCAATGTTGAGCAATAAATCTCTTGAGTTTTGTCATGCTTGGCAACTTGGAAAATCCCACAAGCTGTCATTTAATTTGTCTCTTGCACAAGATTCTTCAGTACTTGAATTAATACATACAGATGTTGGGGTCCGACCCTGGGCTTTTGACATGATTACCCTTCAAAAATAAAAAAATTTCACAAATGCCATCAAAACACAAATATTGACCCATTTTCCCTACTTTACTATTCAGTGACCAGTCAGCCTACACACAAGCGTCACGTGGGCGATGGAGGTGGAGTTCTTAGGAAGGCGTCTTTTGAGAAAGACGCATTCCCTTTATATTTTTTATTTTATTTTAAGGGAAGGCGTCTTTCTAAAAGATGCCTTCCCTTTAAAGAAATTTTTGTGCGCAGGCAAGGGAAGGCGTCTTTTGAAAAGACACCTTCCCTTGAAAGTTTTTTTTTTTAAGTTAAGAGAAGACATCTTTTCAAAAGACGCCTTCCATACTGATTTTTTTTTCAATTTTTTTTTGTACTTGTGTCAATCAAGTACCACTTTCAGCGCGTCCCACTATCCTCCCCCGATCCCCCAGAGGTGACGGAACCCCATTCCCATGCCCGGTTGAATTTTTGGACCCTATCCCGAATTCAAGTTTAAATGAAAAACCAAGTGCTTTTACTAAACTATTCGGCCTCACCGAAGCCAAACCACATGGTTTTTTTTAACCCGACCACTTTCAACACGTCTCAATATCCTCCCCCGATCCCCCGAAGGTGACGGAACCCCATTCCCATACCCGGTTGAATTTTTGGACCCCCATCCCGAATTCAAGTTTAAATGAAAAACATAAGCTTTTACTAAACTGTTCGGCCTCACCGAAGCCAAACCACGTGATTTTTTTTAACCCGACCACTTTCAGCACGTCCCACTATCCTCCCTCGATCCCTCGGAGGTGACGGAACCCCATTCTCATGCCCGGTTGAATTTTTGGACCCCCATCCCGAATTCAAGTTTAAATGAAAAACATAAGCTTTTACTAAACTGTTCGGCCTCACCGAAGCCAAACCAAGAGGTTTTTTTTAACCCGACCACTTTCAGCACGTCCCACTATCCTCCCCCGATCCCCCGGAGGTGACGAAACCCCATTCTCATGCCCGGTTGAATTTTTGGACCCCCATCTCAAATTCAAGTTTAAATGAAAAACATAAGCTTTTACTAAACTGTTCGACCTCACCGAAGCCAAACCACGCAGTTTTTTTTAACCCGACCACTTTCAGCAAGTCCCACTATCCTCCCCCGATCCCTTGAAGGTGACGGAACCCCATTCCCATGCCCAGTTGAGTCTTTGGACCCCCATCCCGAATTCAAGTTTAAATGAAAAACATAAGCTTTTACTAAATTGTTCGGCCTCACCGAAGCCAAACCACATGGTTTTTTTTAACCCGACCACTTTCAGCACGTCCCGCTATCCTCCCCCGATCCCCCAGAGGTGACGGAACCCCATTCCCATGCCCGGTTGAATTTTTGGACCCCCATCCCGAATTCAAGTTTAAATGAAAAACCACTTGTTTTTACTAAACTGTTCGGCCTCACCGAAGCCAAACCACGCGATTTTTTTTAACCCGCCCACTTTCAGCACGTCCCACTATCCTCCCCCGATCCTTCGGAGATGATGGCACCCCATTCCCATTCCCGGTTGAATTTTTGGACCCCCATCCCGAATTCAAGTTTAAATGACAAACCACGTGCTATCAAAACATATACAAGGTAATTTTGTTTAAAAAAAAATATTGAATTGAAGTAGTAAGTATATATACATGTTGAGTACAACATTATCAAAACATATACAAGTTTAAATGAAAATCAAGTTGTCAATTTGTGCCACATATTGGCCATTTACGTCGTTTATTGCGCCTATCTTGTATACTGCTACAAAAGCACCAGAACAACTCGCTCGACAGATGGTGCAGGATCATCGGCAACGGGCATAGCTGATATGTGCTCATCCTCACGCTCATCATGCGCCCCAATAGTCGCATCTGCTATAAATGCATGTCCTCGCCTTGGCATTCTTTTCCGTCTACCTATCCAATTTCCTTCTTCACCCAACGTTGGATTGTCCTCGAATGAAGTAGTTGTCGGGTTCATATCAACATCTGCTATTGCATCGCCAAAGGAGGAAGGATCGTGTTGTAATGGTGACGTGTGGACATTCGTGAATGAATCAACAAGACCGAAAGGAGTTATGGGACTCTGATGATATGTTGACGATTGTCCCTCTGTTCTGTCTCTCCTAATCATGTAATCAGCATGCATTGTTTGTAGCGTAGTCATTGATATCCTCTTAATGTTCGTCAGTACAGTCATATCATTAACGTCACTGCGCAAATTAATTTGAGCCACGTTGCGAACCTAAATAAATTAAGAAAGTCATACGGTAGCAAAATTAACTACAACTTAGCTTAGTAATAAGTGAAAACGTGAATTGCATAATGTACTATCTTACCGAGAAATCGATAGTTGCACCACTTTTAGTCATATACCTCCGGGTTATTGATCGAAACCAAATCATGTATGGGTCATTGTACTCCATATGTGACAAATCATTATTTTCACCAACTGCCAAGTTATCAGCACAGCGCTCTCATTCATCAACATAAGATCTGTGCTTTTGAATCCAATCACTGTCACATTGGCTCCTCATATCACACTTGTGAAGGTCAACACTTGTGTCGCATGGCTCTGAAATCGTTTGTCTCATGCCAAATTGACGTAACACTCGATCTGGCCGATGTAACTCAACTATGGCGAAACAAATGAGTGGAGAAATAGTGTGCCAAATGTGTCGCCCATGCTTGCAATAATCTGGCAAGACATCAATCAAACCATCGGTGTATGGAGTCCACTTGACTTGTACATGGACCCCTAACGTCAAAACTCAAAAACCGTGCAAAAAATTAAGCAATACATGTATGTAAATTGTTTGGAATATTGTACCTCTTCATAACCTTTAGTGTCCAAGGTCTCTCTATATTTATTCAACACATGTGTTGGGACCTCTTTTTTTATCAAGGCGTGTCTCCACCTACAAACCCTCAAGGACAAATTAATAAATGTTTAATAGTGAATGTTGAAAAGGAAGAGAAGTGTGGAGTTAAGTAAAAAATTACTCATTTACCTATATGCCAATGGTGGTTGTGGCAACAAATGTGCATTTGGACCGGCATGATCCTCGAGTTGAATGTTGCATTTCGTGGAGCCAAAAATGGAAATCTATCCCATGCCCATAATTGTACTAGGACCAGTGCTCCTGAAACACCTCGTTTGTCAAAATCAACGGCATGACACATTTGACGATATAACCATGCTAACACTGCACTGCCTCACGGGTATGTAACAGCCACATCGAAGTCCGCAGGAAAAGGCAGAACACATAGGTGTACAAGATTGTTTGACTGGTCTGACAACAACCCACCTCCAATCAGCTGCAAAATATATGCTCGTGCATACTGTTGTAATTGAATTTCTGCTTCTTCGGCTAAGTTTGAAACTCTTTCTCCAAAGGTGACTAGATTCAATCGTCCCCTGCGTCTTTTTTTCCCAACTGGCATGAACCCGAGCAACTTAGTGCATAAATCCCCGTATTTAAGGTTCGTCGATCCCGTCACTGGTAGACCATCGACTCGCAACCCCAATTGCACCTCGACATCTTGGAGTGTAATAGTCGCCTCTCCGCATGTAAGGTGGAAGGTATGGGTCTCTTGACTCCAACGCTCAATGAAGGTCGTAATTAAGTGTCAATCCAACTGAATGAATCCAACACGTGCTACCCCATAAAAACCAGCTTGCTGCAAGTATGGAATAATACATGGGTCAAGTGGAAGTGTGCGATGGACCACGGCTTCCCTGCGTCGGCAATGCAACTCTTGCACTGGCTGCAAAAAAAATTATTATATTGTTAATCAAAGATTTAATTCAAAAGGGATTAAATATCAAAATAATATGTAAGTACCTCTCTATCCCAAATGGGACCAGATCGATGACGGGCCTGCAACGACAGTACTAATGGATCTAAAGGTCCTGGATCCATCTAACCTAGATGAACTAACATTACATTTACTTAGCACATATTAGCATCAAATGTAGAAAAAAGAAATATTAGAAAAAGATAAAAATGAGACAATAAAACAATATATAATCGGAAGGTACAGAACACTGCAACTGCATGCGATAATCATTATCAGACAATAGCTCGTACATGACAAAGTCTATCCAAAAGTGTCATATTACATTGCAAAAGATATAGGAGACTGAAAAAAGTAGAAAACATGAAATATATGAGGGCAAACAATAGCTTATGCATCCCCATCACAGAGGGTTGGACACCTCCGCCTGTTGTGGCCTTCTTGTCCACAATGTCCACATCTAATCTTAGACGAGGGTTTCCTTATATCCATCTCATTTCTTAAGCGTGACGACCTCGGTCGACCAGATCTACGAACATGATCAGAATCAGGTGTCACCGTATATGGAATAGTACATTGTGGCCAATAAGATTCGTGTGGAATGGGATGAAACTGAGGTTCATAACACTTCGAGTAATGATGGAGGAGGTACCAATGATCAATGTATTGGTCACAATTGATCGAAGCATAACGACACGCTGCTTGGACGTGTGAACAAATAATCTCATAACATTGCCATTTGCCACAGCTGCAGAAACGATCTTTTAGTCGAACGACCTGCTTGTTTCCCCTTTTGTTCATGCGGACATCCTGTATACCAGTAACACCCTCAAATGTCTCAAGTTGTCGATTGATCAATGTAACAGTGTGGTTCCCTGCCTTAAGCCCCCAATTTCTCATTTTCTCAACCGCATACTTTGTGAAAACTTCTCCATTACTAATTGCTTCATCTATTTCTTGTCGTCTAACAATGAACCACGCAACACATCTATAAAACGTCAACTGCACCAATGCTGTGACCGGATAAAATCGAGCCCCCTTCAATACTCCATTGAAACACTCTAAAGAAAAAAAAAATAAGAAACAAATCAGACGGTAATTGCACAAAATATTAGTAAAGTAGACAATAAAAAAATAGCTCAGAGAATTCAAGTGGAAGTAAATGCATAGACTAACCAGCCACATTAGTAGTCATTCAACCATACCACACCCCTCCATCATAAGCCATTGTCCACCTCTCTCTAGGAAGGGTAATGGGATTAAACCATCTTGTGCAACCCTCTTTCTGGTGCTCTAGTTATTTCATTAGTGCCTCAAACTTACGTGGTTGGTGTTGTGACCCTGCTGCCTTGGCCAAATCTCTCAACTTCTCGTTATGGTACTTATCATTGAAATTACTACCCACATGCCTCAAACAAAACCTATGATATGCCTTAGGCTCGGTCCAACCATTTTCTACTCTTTTAACAACATTCAATATGCCAGGGTGACGATCACTGACAAAGCAAATGCCTTCTCTGTTAATCACGCTATAACGAAGCTTCCTTAGAAACCATGCCCAGTTGTCAGTATTTTCTTGATGAACAATAGCAAATGCGAGAGGGAATATGTGACTAGCTGCATCGATTGTCGTGGCGATGAGCAACTTACCGCGGTATTTTCCATATAGGTGTGTACCATCTATTTGTATGATAGGCCTACAATGCTTAAAACCCTCAATTGAGGGACCAAAAGCCCAAAAAGAACGATGAAACGTGGCAGTCCCATTGTTGTCAGGTTCGTAGTGATTTACAAATGCGTGCAAACCTGGATTACTAGCATTCAATGCATCCATCCATTTTGGGAGTAGGTTATACGATCTCTCCCAATCACCAAATATCTTTTCCATCACCTTTTTTTTTGTATGCCACACTTTTTTGTAATGCACATCATATTTGTAATTATTTTTAATTACTTGATGTAGCGCCGACACAGAAGTTGAAGGATCTCGCTTGACAATATCAAAAATTTTGCGATATATTAGCTTTAAATCCAATTGTATATGATCTTGCGACATTTGGGCATAAATACATGTGTGTGGGAATGGGCATTTTGTGATCTCAAACAATCCCGATTTCTTGCGTTTCGAAGCCCTTAGCCTCCACTGACAACCATCTTTCCATTTCTTACACCTAATTGACCAAAAATTGGGTTCTGAATCGACCATGACATATTCTTGTTGCTTGGCTATACAATATCGTTTTACTTTATGTTGCAAGTCTTCCTTTTAGGGAAATATGAGTCCTTCGCAAAGATCTTGTGACTCGTTCCACCCCATCGATATGTTATCATGATTGTCTGATAATGGGGTCATAGCTTCATGATTAAGTTCCATGAAATTCGGTGATGGAGCCTCATAACTTGCTATGGTAGGTTGTGGTGTATCACCCATACTATGCAACTTAGTGTCTTGTAACTCTGTTTCTTCAATGCTTACGCCATTGCCATCTTCTCGTAGTGGCGATGCATACATAGACCCATCATTTTCAATTACTCTCAACAAAGTACCACGCATATCAACAAAATTATCCATCTCATGTCCATCATCATCATCATTGTTTTCATCACTGTCTTTGTCGAGGTGGGCATTGTCGTCGTCTTCAAAATTGAATTCATCATCAGACAAATGTACATTTGAAGAGCTGGCATCTTCAGAATCATTGGTCATGTGATCGATTGTAGCATCAACAGGTGAAGTTGTACTCGGACCAATGTGCTCCATTGATCTCCGTGCACTATGACCGCCAAAATTCGTGTGGCTTCGGCTATGACCCGTTTGACGACCTTGGGTTGGATTTCCACCAACAACTTCTACATACACCTCCATATTAGTAAGAGGTGGGAGCTCTTGCAATATGGAAAAAATATCCCTTAGCGCTTGCTCAGTGCTAATCGGAAGAACCGTATAATTGAAATCTTTTTTGCCAAAAAACAAAGAATATTTATAGGTGATATTGATCGTTGCACACGTTGAAATCCGTAGTGCACCTCGATTAACACCTTCAAATTCTTCAAGACCAATGCCTAATCGGACTCTTACAAGCCCGACTGGCGGTCTATCGTATGATGCACCTCACGAACCATGTACTACAGAACCACCACTGTAGCATATTATAGAAACAAACCTATCTGTCATCTGGACATAATAAGCAAAATACAATCGTCATTCTTTCAAACAAAATATGAAATTAAAGCCTATGATTTCAACAAAGTAACAATTAAAAGGAAATGTAATTAACATTTGACCTTCCCGAAGATTGAACAGTATAATCACGGACCACTTAAGGAAAATTAGTGAAGGAGGCAAAAAAAATTTTTGGAACAAAAAATAGCGCCACAATTAATTATATAAGTCCAAATTCAAGCCACTGGCTTCTTTAAATAGACTTTATTGATTATATATAAATGTTCTCTTTTCATTGATGTAATGATATTAACAACTAAGAGATTAACAAAAGAATATTTATTTATATGTAATGATCTCCTAGTACAAATTAAATGTAAATAAATTGATTTTTTGGTGGCATAGTATTAGCTCTCTCAATCGGGCATCTATATGCATTGTTGATCTACTAGGCATCATTTCATTCTCGAGTCTTTGCATATTTCACTTTCCCTGAATGTTATTAAATCTATGATATAATTTATTTCTAATAGTTTCCTCTATGAAACCATTCTATGATTTTTATTTTAGAGCCAAAAATGAAAATTTTCTCTTGATACTCTCTGTACTGATTTAATAACTCTAATTTGTTGATTATGATGCACAATTTTTTTAATTGACCTCATCAAGTTTTGTTTTAATTAAGTCCATTTTGGGTATATAAAGCAAAACGAAGAAAATTGCACTATAATATTTATACTTTACACAAATAAAAATTTTAAGCAAAGCCAAGAAAAACTATTATAAAAATTAATATTCAATTTAAAAACATCTCTCTCAAGGTATTTAAACAATTTAACTTCATGATTTAAAATTTATTTTTATGTTTTGATATAATTAGCGCAAATCTTATTTTCAACGTGACTAATTGCTTATAAAATAATCTAAATAACAAATCAAATTATTATATACCTGATTCTCACTGGAGAAGTCTTCGGAATGCTGCCTACTTTGACGTCGACACCAAACGTCTACAATATACGTCAGAAATAAAATGAAATTAGTCGTTTGACCCAAATAATTTATACAACTCATCCAAACATAAATATTTTTCATACGTTACAAAAACCATAAAATATATAAAAAAAAAACCTACCCAATCAAATAAAATAATTTGATGGAAGTGTCTTAACAAGCTAGGGAATGGCGCGCTCGCAAGAAGAAAGCGAGAGGTCGACACAGCAAGGAAGGAGAGAGAACCGTCGATGGAGGAAGGAGTTGCAGAGAGAGAGAGGGAATGGCGTTGAGATGGAGGGAGAGCACGAGCAAGAGCAGATCTGGCACGGAGGAAGGAGTTGCAGAGAGAGAGAGAGAATGGCGTCGAGAACGGCGATGACACGAGTAGATCTTGCACGGAATGGCGTTGAAAATGGCGACGGCAAGAGCGGATCTTGCATGGAATGGCGTAGCTAGCAAGAAGAGAGCGAGGCAGCCGACGACAGCGACGGAACGGCTACGGCGACGGTGTCGGAGCGATACGACGACGACGGTCCAAAGAGTTTCAGAGAGAGGAGTGGGGCGAGTGTGGGTAGGGTGTGTGGGAGTAGTGGGGTCGCGGCTCGCGAGTGGGGTATATGTTAGGTTTAAGAGAAGACGTCTCTTTGAAAGACACATTTCCTTGCCTTAAAAAAAACGCTCACTGGCTGGGCGCTGAATAGTAAAATAGGGCAAAAGGATCAATATTTGTGTTTTGATGGCATTTGTGAATTTTTTTTATTTTTGAAGGGTAATCATGTCAAAAGCCCGTCCAACCCTGGTGCAATCTTTTTTTGGTTATAAATATTACATCCATTTTCTGATAATTACTCGCGTTATACATGGATTTATCCGTTGTCTCTAAAATCTGATGCCATGAGAATATTTTCTCAGTTTAAGACATTGGTAGAAAATCAGTTTTCTACTAAAATTAAATGTGTGCAATCGGATTGGGGTGGCGAAGATCGACCGTTTCAACTACTTCTTAATCAACATGGCATTTATTTTAACATTCTTGCCCACATACCCATGAGAAACATGGGCAAGCGGAATGTAAACACCGTCATATTATAGAGATGACTCTCACATTGTTGGCACAGTCTCTTCTACCCTTGCATTTTTGGTGGGATGTTGCACACACTGCATTGTATCTTATTAATCGTTTTCCCACACCGGTATTGAATTATTCTTCACTGTTTCAGTTGTTGTTTAGAACGTGTCCTAACTATCGGGCGCTCAAGGTTTTCGGCTGTGCGTGCTACCCTTGGCTTTGTACGTATCAGAAACACAAATTTTAGTTTCATTCAACCAAGTACGTATTCTTGGGATACAGTGATGAACACAAAAGGTATCGTTGTCTAAGCTCCACTGGGTATCGTTGTCTAAGCTCCACTGGGCGTATCTATGAGTCTCACCATGTTATTTTTAATGAAAATGATTTCCCATACAAAGAATTATTTTCCACTTCTCTGCCCCTTCCCTCTTCTATACCCCATACATCCATTAATTTACCCCTTCCCCCTGCCTCATCTATTTCCAACTCCCATGTTTTGCCTAAGACGTCCCATGTTATTCCTTTATCACTTGATAACTTTGACAACGCCACCATACCTTCCCCTTCCTCTTCTAAAGCTTCCCCACCTACTGCCTCCAATAATGCTCCTCAACCTTGTCATCCCATGGTCACTTATTCCAAAACAGGAATATTTAAACCTAGAGTTCTTACCACTCATATCTCGGCCTCTCCTATTGAAGAACCTATTTCGATCACTAATGTTTTACTTTCTCCGGATTGGGCTGCTGCTATGAAGGATGAGTTCAATGCACTAATGACCAATAATACTTGGTCATTAGTTCATTGTCCACTTGAGTGTCCTGTCATGGGCAATAAATGGGTCGTCAAACTTAAACAAAACAATGATGGTTCGATACATCGCTTCAAAGCTCACTTGGTCGCCAAGGGATTTCATCAACAACCCAGTATTGATTTTCATGAGACCTACAGTCCGGTTGTTAAAGCTTCTACGGTTCGAGTCGTTCTCACCTTGGTTGTCATGCATCATTGGCCAATTCGACAACTTGATGTCAACAACACCTTTCTCAACGACACTCTTATTGAAGATGTGTTCATGTCGCAACTGGAAGGCTTTATTGATCCTCAATATCCAGATTATGTATGCAAGCTCAACCAAGCCCTTTACGGTCTTAAGCAATCACCCCATGCATGGTTTGATCTCACGAGCTATTCTGATGCGAATTGGGCATGCTCCCCGAATGATCGTCGACCCATTGCTGGTTATTGCATTTACCTTGGTTCGTCACTTGTCTCTTGCCAGTCAAAGAAGCAACATGTAGTTACTTGTTCTAGTACCGAGTCGGAGTATTGCACCCTTGCTCATGCAGTTGCGGAGATAGCTTGGCTTTAATACTTACTGTCTGAACTCCATATTTCATTGGTCTCTTGCTCGGCTATTTGGTGTGACAACATGTATGCTGGTGCTCTTGCTAATAATTCTGTGTTCCATTCTTGCACCAAGCATATCGAGTTGGACGTCCATTTCATTTGGGATAAGGTCCTTCAACATGAATTGGATGTTCGACATGTCCTCTTCATTGATCAAATTGCAGACACCCTTACCAAGTCCCTCTTTGCACTTCGATTTCAGGTACTACACTCCAAACTCGGGGTTACAACATCACCCTCTCGTTTGAGGGGGGATGTTAAACCAGCCCATTAAGCCATGTCATCAACAACCTTCCAGGTGGATACCACATCACTAAAAGCTCTCCAAGTGGGCATCAACATGTTCTCTATCAAATTCAATAACAGAATGTCAGAAAGAATCATCTTGTAGGTTCTAGAAAAATTAGTTAATGTTAGAGAATGAATACGATTGTAACATCTATCACTAGGTAGTTTTTCTATCTACGGTTGTCATGTAATCTCTATAATACAATTTCTCTACAAATTGAATAGTAAATCTCAACACCTTCTTGAGTTGAGTTTTCTCAAATGATCACAGAGAACAGTGTACTTAAGAGGACAAACTGTGTAGTTTAATTAGTAGGTTTTCATGTAATAGACTGAGTCATTTTCTAGGACAAGTCTCATATGTGTGCCAGGGGGTGGGGAGACGAAGTCGGAAACAGTACGCGACATTAGACAGTCCCTCTCCACAGTGGTCATATAGACGTGGACACAAACTCAAAATCGAAACTAAGACCTCGTCCCTCAACCATAACCTATACTTCGTTCCGTAACTATCGAGCCTAGCCAACTTTGGGTTGTGTTTTGACTTTTGAGTACTTTCATGTTGGATCAACAATCAATAAGAGAATATATGAACACAAGACCTTCATGTGGTCAAGTTTTCTTCATACATTTTCCTATGAAGTTAGATCACCCAACAAGTCCAAGCCCATGACCATATGGACTAGTTTTTATGGCTTTCATGTAATACCTCGTAATTTTAATAAAATATATACGTTGAATTACGCGTATATCAAGATGTATAATACACATATTTTATACGTATGAGCCAAATATACGTGTGTATGATTAGTAAATAAATAAAATTATGAAATGAAGATGATACATATGAGATCATCCTATATGGGTGCTTACAATTTAAAAAAAATGAAGTTGAATTAAATTGATTAATTTAGGGGGTTGGTTAATTAAATACGTGGATCGGAGTATGATTTAATGACTAGTATGATTTAATGCATGTGTGTATATGAATACATGTGAAATAAGTGAATTATTAAATGGTGTAGATTGCAATTGAATTATTAAATGACTTATATAAATGAGATGAGTTGAATTCCATGAAATTTGATGGAGTTGGTTGCCTACATGGAACATGGGCGTATGGGATAATAAAATGAGATCTTCACTTGCTCACTCTATTTTTCAATTCCTCATCTTCACTTGCTCACTCTATTTTTCAATTGCTCATCTTGTCTAGCGGAAAAAAAAAAAACGTGAAAGAGAGAAGAAATAAAAAAGAGAAAGAAGTTGCAGAATGGAAGAAAGAAGAACGAACTGACGAAGAGAAGAAGGAGAAGAAGAAAAAGGGAAAACGCGAGATTCGCGTCAAATTTGGACCCGCGGTAAGTAATTTTTACTTTATTTCTTCGTGAAATTAATATTTAAGCTAGATGTAATGATTCTAGCGGAGTAATTTTTGCTGTGGGAGCCGTTTTACGACGTTTTCAAAAATTGGGGTTTTTACCCAACGTGAATGAAAATCCGCTATGAAGGTTGAAAAACACTTCCTAGGCTGTAGGAACCTTAAATATATGGTTACATTGAATTTATGTGTTCATTTAGAATTTTTATAGCCGTTGGAAGTTTGTTGGAATTTAGAGTTTCGATTGGGCACCATTTGAATCATTTAAAACCCGATGAAACTCTAGTTTAAGGCTATAGAATGGTAGAATGAACTGTTGCGAGTCCATCGATGCTAATTTCATGATTTTTGGAGACCGTTTGACAATTTTAGTAAAACTTTTTATGTTTCCAATGAATAGTGATGACGTTAACAGTGACGTAAATAGTATTATGATCATGTCCAGTGAATAAAATGGAATTAGAATCCAATAAAACTCCGGTTTGAGATCATAGAATCGTAGAGAATTGAATTCCGGACGTTTCGATGTTAAGATCATGATTTTTGGATATGATTTGATATTTTTAGTAACTAAATATATGGTTTTTGTGAGTAAAATTCACTGTCGTGACCTTCGCGAACGTGTAAAACCTCAATAAAATACCTGTTGAAGGTAGTAGAATGATAGAATGAGTGATTTTGCACGTGTCGATGTGGACAGAATAATTTTAGAAATGTTCTAGATTTTTAATAAAATTGATATATGTTCTAGTAGAAAAATAAACTGAGAATTAGTGAAAATATGAAATGGGAAATCTATTTTCACTGTTCTTTCTTGTGGAAATATCAAAATTAACCACAGAAACGAGATAGTAGTTTCTTCAACTATTTATGAGTCCTAAAGTGAGTTGGAATCTAAATTCACAGAATGGGTGTAAGATTATTTAGGTTGATCATTATTCTTAATGATTGAAAGTGAGTTGAGAAATTGAAGATGTAAATAGATATGAATAAATGAAATTGAATTATGGAGCGATTGTGACAGGTTGAATTAATTGGATTTAAATTGGAGCTGGACTCAAAAGCGACGATGATTGGGTTTAAGTTGAAAAGTCCTGTACTGTGAGTATATTTTCTTGATTTTGGTTCTTGTATGACATTTTATATATATAAAATGTTTGAATGTAAATAAGCTATGCATATATTGTTGCATTGTGTTTTAATTTGCATTCATAAATGATACTTTTAGCATTGGAGCATATGAGACTTGCAAAGGCAAGTTGGTGTCATTTCGTTAGGAATTAGACCCGGAGAAGTGTTATGCGTAACCTCATTGTCAGTAGGCCTATCCTAACAAGGATTGGAGATCCTTAAAATGGCTGTGAATTGGGTAATGAGAGGTTGTGGCTACCTTGTAACGGTCATACAAGGGTTAGACCCGCTTTCTTGCCTTGAAGGAGGGAGATTGTGAATTTCGTGGAAAAGGATGCATTGTTTTCTTGAAAACTCATGAAAATTATGTTGTTGACATGTATAATACATTCGTTGAATGATGCATGTGTTTAATACTTGTTTGAAATGATTTGAAATGTCATATTTTCCTAAATGTATATAATTGTCATATCAAAAAAATATATTCACTGAGCTGTTGATTGCTCACTCCATTTTCTCTAATATTTCAGGTATTGAGTCGAAGGAAAAAGGAAAAATCCGTGAGTGATAATCACGTGAGCCTTTGTCTGGTATGTATATGTATGCATTGAAGGATATAAGTTATATTTTTGTTATTTTGATATGTATAATTATCACATACTATATATATAATATCACCTAGATGGGCTGTGTGGTAATATTATATAATGCTTGAGATGATGGAATGAGATGATCATAGATATTTATCAGGTGAGAATTTAATTTGTGGAATGAATGGAATGAATGTGAGTGGAATAATTATCTATTTATATATTTGATTTGATTTGATTTGTGGTATATCAGGAAAAATTGTGAATTGCCCATTTTATGGGGAGGTGCTGTCGAAAAATTTTGAAAATTTTGGAAAAGATTGTGAGATTATGTGAAGGCTGACAGTGTATTGTATATTGTATATGGGTATATACAGTGTATAATATGTTGTGCCGGTCATGACATCAGCTTACGTCAGGGTGTCGTGACATTTCATCTCTTATGAACCTAAATTCAGCCAACAAAAAAAAATAAAAATGAAATAAATGAAAGAATAGCTAAAATCCCCTTTCTATTAAAAAAAAAAAAGTCAATATTCATATGTACAAAGCACAAATTATTTTTTCAAGATTGCAACTACTCAAAAATCAATAGAAAACAACCATATAATTTTGTTTTTGATTAAGGAGAAATTACAAAAGCTTTTTTTTTTTTTTTTCTGGATACTTTATTTGAAACTTTTAATAACTAATTAAGATTGTCGTTTTCATAACTCTAAAACTGGAAAACATGACATAAATGCCTTTGTGATCTCATATGATCCCTATTTTAATATAACATGTAATATTTATTACATGCAGCATCATATCGTAATTCTACAATACTTTTCCTCTACTAACTTTCCTTTTTACACTCCAAACATTTTTAAGTCATTTCAAGATTTTATTATCTCCTTTTTCAATGAGTCTATAAATTCTCTGAAAAAAAAAAAGAAAAGAAAAGAAAAGAAAATGAGACTGTAAATCATATGAAGGCTAAAAAATTATGAGAAGTTCATAGAAGATGATGTATATATATCTTCATTAAACGAGTACAAAACTGATGATGTGGACAGGTATACTATTCATTATGTGATAGATCACCTTATGCAAGTGTTAATTTATTAAAATAATAATCAGGTACTACCTTGAGTAATATAATTGATATATACAGACAAACTAAATTTAAAATAATGTAGCGCTTAGTGCATCTATTTCAAACCTCTTTCTTTATAAAGGATCTAAAGGGCAAACAAGCACAATACAGTTGAGTACAATCATTCTTCTTCTTCTTTTTTATCTATTTATTTATTTATTTAGTAACTTGAGATATTTTTAAGTTAGCTTATGCCGACCAATTAATCCCCAAGAAGGACAAGCCCCAATTTGGGGAGAAATTAGCATGTATTTCATAGTGCAAGAGTTTTTTTTAGGCAAAGGTCGCGTTTATCCCACCTGACAATGAGAAAGTGTAATTATTCATCACACACATTGGGATGTATAAAATAAATATATTCAACAACGAGGGTTGGTTTGGGTGGAAGGGGCCCTGGTCGCTTAAGTAAAAGATTTCGATTTTGAATATCTGTGGATGCAAAAAATTTCGTTGGAAGAGGTCATCGTTTCGACGTCGGACAGTTACTTTGAGTCTAAGTGGATTAATCTCACTGCGAAATAGAATAAGGACATCACCTGGGTGCTCAAATCGCAATAATAAAAAAAAACAAAAAAAGAACAGATATATTCAATGAATATTATAGATAATTGAACATGTAGTTTTTTTTTTTTTTTTGATAATTAAAATAGCATTTTTCTTGTTATAATTATGTTAATTACCTTTTTTCTAAAACAAAAGAAAAACAAGTATTGTAATTTCCAATCATATTCCAATTAAATAGGAATAATTCTACGGAAAAAAGAAAGAAAAAAGAAAGAAAGAAAAGATAATCTAAAACAAAAACCCAAGTACCCAACAGAAAATCTTTAAGGGTTCATACCTCTGCAACCAACTTGTCCCTCTCTAAAACCCTCCCTATAACCCCCCACCGCCACCACCACCACCACCACAACGAAATCCTGTTGAATTCCCCAACACCCAAATGCACCACAAGGGCCATTTGGTCCTAAACCCCTGAAACCACCACCAACACCCAACAACAACCATGCCTTCCTCTGCTTCACTTCTCAGAACCTATCTCACCATGTCTCCTTCTTACCTCAAGACCATCTCTCTCAGACCCCGCCTCTCTTCTCCTTCTCTAAACTCTAAACCACCCTTCCAAACCCCGCTTTTTGCCGCCACCATCGCCGCCAATTACCGATTCTCCGGCCACTACTCCGCCGTCCGGCGACCGAGGCCTCTCGTTGTGGCATCTTCTTCCGGAAGCGTCTCCACTCGGTCGCTCGACTTGGATGCGCGGCGGAATCGGAGAAACGGGCCATTTCCTTCCTTTCTGCAGCAGAATTTCTCGTATGGGAGATATGCGTATGATGATTACTCCGAGGATGATGAGTCTGATAGGGAAGTTGTGGGGCAGTCGCAGCAGAAGAAGGTAAGATGATGTTTTTTTTTTTGTTGGTTTGGATGATTCGTGGTGTGTTTCTGTTTGATGAAATGTGTGAAATTGGGTTAATTAGAGAAGAGGTTTTGGGGTCGGTCAAGTGTTTGATGAAACGTTCGTGAGAAGTCCCTGCTTTTTTTTCGTGTATGTAAAGCTACGTAATAAGATCAAGTTGTAAATGGTAATTGATTAGTTTCTCCTTCTACACTAGTTGAGGAATTGGCCCTTACATTTTGGTAGAAGATATTGTGGGTCATCATTAGATTTCCAAGAAATGTGCAAGGTCAAGTCTTTAATTTCCAACAAAAGGCACGTGATTGGTCCAACTTTTGCAAAAACACTTTTTTTAAAATTTTTTTTTTTTTTTTGAAAAAGCTGATCTCAACTAGTTGTTTCAAAACGCAACAAAATTGCTTTTTTCATCGCCCTTTTTTCTAATTGTAGATGTTGCCAAACGACGGAAAAATTGCTTTTGGTCTAAAAGCAATTTGCAACCGCATAACCAAACCGGGTCTATGTTAGAAGATTATGGTTTGGGATAAGTAAAAACTTGGAATTGTAAGGGGTGGGGTAAATCATAAGGTTGAGGAATATTGGACGCCATTAGATATGAAAGGGATAGAAGATTGGAGTTAATGGTCAGCTTAACTTGAAGTAATTGAATATGTGAAGTCTCATGAGGACAACTTAAAGCTGAATGGCTAAAGGAATAATATTTGAAAGCAGTTTTTCCTCTTTACTTTTGGGAAAACTTGTTTGGTAGCAAAACTTTGAGAGAGGATTATATAAGTTCTAGTAGTTGAGGTTGGTCTATTTATAGCTTTGATCTATTTTTCCTCTCGAAAAGATCAAAGCTATAAATACTTGTCTTCAAAATTAGCATATTTTATTGTAAAAAATCATTATTTTTAATAATTCTAACCTAGAAAATAAAGTGATGTCTTTTGGTGCAATAGCATTATTTTTTACAGTTAACTTACAAATTAACAAGGCATCTTTTATTGTGGCGTCATTATTTATTTAAATCTTTGATTTCATAAAGCCTCTCTAAGATGTTCAAAACTTTCCTTAGAATAGTACAAGTTGTTTAAGTGTTAAAATCCTCAAATACCTAATCTTATATGCAAAAAAACAAAGAAAAAGAAAATGTATGGTGTCGCCTACGCAACGCCTAGGCACTGTACTAGGCAGGTAGTGGGGGTTTGTGCAAATATTTAAAATATTTAGGGGGGTCTCTCTAATTAAAAAAAAACTTTAAAAACAGAAACGCCCCCCTTTCTACAGTAAACCCTCAAACATTTCTTTCCCTAAGCTCATCATTTCCATTTGCTCCGACCAAGAAATGTCGTTAAAATCTCTGACAACCGTCGGCGACACTCCAGCGATAGATATTTGAGTTTTGTTCTTTTGAGCCTTTAGGATAATGTGTATTGTGGCATGAATTAATGTTTTGTGGACATGATTTTAATTAATATGAAATGTTTTTGATCGTTTTATGAATTTTTAACATTTGTTGTTGAATACGTTAAATATATATAATTTTGTATATAAACTGTTCAAGGACCTGTAAATAATTAATTAATTAATTATCTAGGAACCTATAAATAAATATTTTTTTATTGCCTAAGCCACGTCTAGGCTTTGCCTAGGCTATACCTCGCCTAAACAAGGCAAATTACCTAGACATCGCCTTGACGCCTTGAAAATACTGATACGATGCAATTTAGTTGGTTTGTTATTGCTTGGATTATGCTTGGCATTGCCTCGTTTAATTAGGGAAAATTGCCTTAATACATTGGAAATACCAAATTGAATCGGTTCAACTTGTGCATTAATTGTTCTTTGATGATATTCAATGCCAAACTAGATTTTAGATATAAACTTTTTAGTTCAAGGATTTAAAGATTAGTAGGAATAAGATTGAATACATTGAATATAATTTTAATAGAAGTAAAAATACAAGAGGAGAAACAATCAAGGTTGAAAGCCAAGTGTATCAACAAATGAAAACTTTAGGTATTTGGGCTTAATTATTTAATAGAAGAAAGAAACAATAGATGATGCCAATTAGGGGCGTGCATAAAATCCAATAACTTGCCAGACTTGACTGACCTAACAAAAAATCAGGGGTTGGGTTGGGTTTCATCCTCAACTGCAAGTCAATTGGGTTATAAATTTAAGACTCACAAGGTCGGATTAAAGTAAGAGAAACTAGCGAATCTCCAAGTATAGTAGGTTTACACAAGGAGTTACCTTATGCCCTTACCTTTTTACACTACTCATGGATGAATGAACTAAACATATTCAAAAAACATTCTATAGTGTATGCTATTTGTTGATGACATAATACTGATTAATGAAACTAAATCTGGAGTTAATGCTAAGCTAGAGGTTTGGGGAGAGGCTCTAGAATCTAAAGGTTTCAAGATCAGTAGGACTAAAACTGAATACATTAAATGTAAGTGTAGGGGAAGTAGAAATACAAATGAAGAAACAGTGAAGATTGGAGTGTATGAGATCCATTATACATCAAGGAGGAGAAATAGGTGAGGACGTGTTAAAGGAAGATGGGTCAAGTAGAGGAGTACTTCTAGAATATTATATGATCTGTGTCCCATTGAAGTTGGAAGGAAAATTTTATGGAGTTGCTATTAGGCAAGCCATGCTATATGGAACAAAATGTTGGGCAGTTAAAAAACAACATGTTAACCAATTATGTGTGACAGAAATGCGAATGCTAAGATGGATATATGGTAAAACTTTAAAAGATAAAATTAGAAATGAGTATAATTGGAAAATGGGAGGAGTAGCCTCAATTAGAAATATAATGAGAGAGAATCAATTAGGTGGTTTGAACATATACAACATAAGCCTTTAGATGCACCGGTTAGGAAGAGTGACTTATTAACACTACATAGTAAGACTAGAGGTAGAGAAGACCTAAAATAACATGGACATAAATAATTAAGAAAAAAATATTTTCTTGTCATCTAAATGCCGACTTAGCTTTTTGATAGAGCATAGTGGAGGAAGTGGATTTATGTAGCTGATCCTATGTAGTAAAAGGCTTAGTTGAGTTGAGTTGAGTAGAAAGGTCGGATTGAAGTGTTGGGTTAAAAAGTATTAACTTGATTAGAATACGACTCGCCTACATAACCATAATATATTAGGATAAATAAAATTATACTAAATCATATATTACTAAATTTGTAACAATAAAATATAATAAAAAAACTTATTTGAGGGAAGGGGGGCCTCTATTTGCAACTCCTTTGCTTGAACTGGAAAGGAGGGGAAGGGATGCTCGAAGGCAAGAGGGGAAGGGGGGGGACCCGAGGCTCAAATTTTCAAGGGAAGAGGCCCCATATCCCCTGATGTCCTGATGTGGGATAGGAAGGAGTTTCCCCCTTAATTCCCACACCCAACCCTTTTCCCCTTCCCCTCACTTCTCTCATTTCCCCTTCCTTCCCTCTTTTTCCCTTTTCATAACTTTCTTTTGAAAGTTAAACACTTAGTTTCTTTATTGGGTTTGCAATTTTATGCGAACCAAACCACCTATGCTATTTATATTTTGGGTTAGAATTGGGTGGCCTTTTGCCACCAAAAATGTCAAGTCAAGCTCATCTAGGTCAAAATGACCTTGCTTGGCCCATGTACACCTTTAATGTCAATCATAAAACTCAAGAAAGTTGGGTTAAGGGAGTGCTTCTAAAATAATACATGTTTGACTTTCCATTAAAGTTGAAAGGATAATTTTATGAGATTGTTATTATCGCAACTATGCTTTATTGAACATACTGTTGGCCATAAAGGAACAACAAAGTAAGAATGTTTAAGTGTATATATAAATAAACATTGAAAAGGTAAATTTAGAAATGAATATATCTGAGAAGTAGTAGGAGTAAACCCAATTAGAGATAAATAAAAAAGTACTGATAAAGTTGAGTTGCACATGACGCACATACAGTAAAAATATCATAATTGGGATATGTGACATTGACAATTAATGGTAATGATATTGCTAAATATACTTACAACAATATAACTACATGTAACATAACTGTAGACCTAACCCTTGATAGAGTAAAGTAGGGAAGTGGATTTATATAGCTAAACTCATGTAGTTGAGAAAAAAGCTTTGTTTTGATTCTTGAATTGAGTATTATTTGTTTATTTTATTTGAATATATTTTATTAATAAACTAATAAATTGGGAAAGATAGAATGCTGCACTAGCGAATTATATGATCTAGGAGGTGCAAGTCACCACAATATTGAAAGTCAAAATACTAAAAAGAGATGAAGACCAAAAGCCATCATTTCAAATGTCATCAATTCAGTTAACAAGATTAATTTTATTAGGTCATTTGTGGATACTTTTATGAATAAAAAATTGAAAAGTGTGTTAATGTGTATTTATATTTGCGTTTAGCATATAAAAGGGTGCTCGGTGCATAAAAGTTCCCGCCTATGCAAGCTACTGGAGAAGGCTCAGACCACATTTGTTTTTAGCATATATTACAATAAATTTAGATATTTTGCATCTATGCAAAAACTCTCTAAATTTCTCTTATTTGGTAATTATTTACAAGAATTTTTCATGTCAAATTGAAATTTCTCGAATTAATTCCGATTTTCAAGTGACCGAAATTTAGGGTGAAGTTGAATTATTTATCCTTGTTTTGTTCTAGGTTTTAAAGGATCTTTGCCTGTCAAAGAAAGAAAGAATAAAAATCCTGAACTTGTAAGAATGGGAGTCTATCTAACATACCCATGCATATGTGAGGTGCTTATTATATTTGTTTGGACTTAATGATTCAGTTTTCTTGATCAATGTGGTAATACGATGTATGATGTTAGTTCAAATTTCTAAGTGCGAGCTGATGTAATAAACTTCATATGTGGTTTCAGCGTGTCAGCTCTGTGGTCCCATATTGTGGAGTAGCACGTAATTCGTTTGCATTCAGAATGGGATTGCAAATATGATTTCTGTTGAATGTTGATTTTGTTTTCGATGAATGAGACTGTTATTTCCACTCTGGTTCTCATTTGCCAATTAACTTTTTTAGGGTGCTTCTACCCTTGATAATATTGATGAGTGGAAGTGGAAGTTAACCATGCTGATTCGCAACAAGGATGAGCTAGAGTTGGTGTCAAGAGAGAAAAAAGATAGACGTGATTTTGAGCACCTTGCAGCTTTGGCAGCTAGAATGGGCTTGCACAGGCAAATCATATGTTCTCTAACTACATGCTCTCATCTTATATATTCTATTGCTTAGACTTACATTAAATTGCATTATTGGCAGCCGTCAATATTCAAGAGTTGTTGTATTCAGCAAAGCTCCACTGCCAAACTACCGATTTGATCTGGATGACAAGCGTCCACAGAGAGAGGTATTTTCTCATATAGTGTTGTGACAGTCTTCCAATGATAGTATGGTTTGTTGCTGATGTAATGGAACTAAAACCAAATCTTTATTGATGAAACTTAAATGCTTGTTACCTATTTTCTCTGTTGAAGATTTCTTTTCATGATTTTGTGGCTTCTGGTTTTATTATTTTCATTTACAAATGAAGGCTTGTTCAATTAAGTTACAAAATCGACATTTCTCTGTGTTGTCATAGTTTTAGTAAAATATCAATCATGTTCTCAACAATGGACAGGTAACTATAGATTCTTCTTTGCAAAGGAGAGTAGATGCTCTACTTAGTGGGTACCTTTCTCGAAGGCATTTGAAAAGTGGAAGGTCTCCAGATATTGCTTCTTCCAGTTCAGCCAGCAATGGGAGTATTACCACTGATGAGAATATTTCTGAGCAGCCAGAGCCTCCGTATCCCACAAGTGTTGTCATGGAGAAAGTCCTCCGACGGAGAAGTTTACAGTTGCGTGATAAGCAACTATCTTGGCAGGTTCATTTTACCTTAGTTTGTGTATAGACAATCTTTTGCTATCATTATTTAATCTCTGCATTTGTCATTTTATTTTCTTTATCATGGTTTTTGTCCTCTATAAACTTTTCATATTTCATGTTACTTGTATACTATATAATGTTTGGTGGGTTGCTCTGCGCAACATGGTTTGCTTTTATCTCTGTGATATTCACTTCATGTTAATTCTTTTTTCTTGGTTCAGTGTGATAGTTTATTCATTTTTGAAAACCCTCATCGTGTAAATGAAGTAGATTTGGTTTTATATTTCTTAGCATTAATGCCCCTGTGAAGAAGCAAATGTTGGCAATGGGTCAGTTTTTCCTTGGTTACCAGAAGTATTGAGGAGTGAGGACTGGAAAGTTGCTTGCTCCTATCAATTTTTGGTTCAAGGCATCAGATGCTTGATTTTCCAATTCAATGTAAAATAATAACTGAAAAATGACTCATTGGAGTACTCCTGGTATTAGATAATTTCTGGCCCTATTGGTTCTGTACTGAATTTGGCACCCTAGAAGTGGAACGATTATTACACGTTTTGATCAAGTATTTCTGTATTGGTAATTGGTTAGAATTACAATTTCAATTTATTACCTCTAGAAGGAATTTAGTATCAAATACTGGCAAAAGTGATGCTCATAAATCAAGGTGTTTTAGTTTTTCTTATTTTATTGCATCCATAATCTTTTGATTTCTGGTTAATTTTACAAGTTTTTCTCTGTCATAGTAGAAACAATTGGGAACTGAGATAGCCTTGTGTCAGTTGTCAACCTATTATAAGCTAATTAGTGGTGATCAAGCTACAAATAACCTGATAAAACTGACTGGTTGGTTTAGAGTCTTACAGCAGGTTTAAGCTTGTTGCTACTGTTGGATAAGTGATATCAGGTTGTCTCGGATGTTGTTCATAAGCAACCTGAGAGACCAGAACTGGCCAAAAGCTTTTGGGGATATGAACATGCAAAACTCTTCTCACCCTCATATATTAGGCTTGGTTAATTCAGTGTTTCGAATTTGGTCAATGTGGGAGTAAAACTCTTTAAAGTAAGCAGCTCTTTCTTCGATCAGCTTAGCTGTAGCTGGGTTGCAGATGGGAATAGTTGGAGCCTAGGCTCCTTTAGGCTTGTGGGGCTACACAGTAGGCCAAGCTGGCTATTTAGTAAATTAGTAGCCTACCAAAATATGAGTGAGTAGGAATAAAAATACCTTTTTTTTTAAATTTAAAAAATATAATGATGCCTTTTTTCCTTTCATCTTGAATCTTTTGTCTTCAAAATGTTACCTATCATCTAAATAAAAAATAATGCAATACTTCCTTGTTTTCTCATTCTTCTATTATATCACCATTTGGTCCTTAGCTTTGAGCCATCTTCATCTTGAGGGCTTCTTTTACTTTCCTACTGGATAGTCCGTATCCTAAGCTTCTATTTATGTTCTGAATAGACAATTTTGAAAATTCACTTTGTTACATATCCCATCATCTTTCTCAAAGAGAGATGATATAAGCCTTTTTCTTTTTCCTCTTTCATTCGTGCTAGCTTGTAGATATATGTATGTTATGTAGTCGTCAAGCTTTTGTGCTGCTCGTTATTGACCTTAATTTAGAAATTTATACATGATGGCTGATGTACCATTTTTTCCCTTTTGCAAGTTTCTTCTAGTTGCCAAGCAAAACGAGAGGACTGTCTTCTCTCTCTCTCTCTCTCTCGATTCTATTAGATGTAGAAATATTAGTGACATATCATGCTATATTTGTAAGTATGAATTCAACAAGGGACTTGTTCTTTTTAAGATGGTTTTCGAACAGTGGGATCATCCCACATATGTATCAACTGTAGTAGGCCTTTGTGCGTTAGAACTTCTGGCTATATCTTTTGTTTACACAATACCAAGGCATTGCATCTATCTGATTATGCCTTTTACTGTGAATAGTTTCAAGGGTTGTTGTAACTTGAATTTTTTACAGGAATCTGCTGAAGGTCAAAAGATGGAGGAATTCAGAAGAAGTCTCCCTGCATACAAGGAAAGGGATGTCCTATTAGCTGCCATTTCACAAAATCAGGTTTGTCTTGATTTTCTTATATTTTGTGATTTTCTCGACTCTGTTACCTTTTCCCTTTTTTTTTGTGCACATAACTGATTTTGGCTTGAGAAAGTTTCAAAAGGCATTTCTTGTTCCTTGGAATTATGTTTACTTTCAGTCCTTTTGAAACTGGTGCACAGAAGTCCTTGTGTATGCCACACATAAAATAATTCAGTATTACAACGAAAGAGTTGATTTTATTGGGCTACTCAAATAGCTTATGAAAAATTTAGGTTGCTTTTGGTTGGTGATTCAAAAACTAGGATACAATATACAAAGTGAAATTTGAAAACAAGTTTTTATCGTTTTTCGGATTTCTAGTTTTTGGATACTAAAAACTGTATCCCGAATCACAAACCAAATGAGGCCTTCATGATCTCCTTAATTCACATTTCTGAATTTTCCTTGCAACTTCTTTTATCATGTAGCATAATTTGATAAAAATGAAAAATAAATCATTTGAACCTTGCATGATGTCTAGAATCTTGCGATGATTTTGCAGGTTGTTGTTGTATCTGGTGAAACTGGTTGTGGTAAAACCACACAACTTCCTCAGTACATTTTAGAATCTGAAATAGATGCTGCCCGTGGAGCTGTCTGCAGTATAATATGCACACAGCCTAGACGAATATCTGCTATGGCTGTTTCTGAAAGAGTTGCAGCGGAGAGAGGAGAGAATTTGGGTGAATCTGTGAGTTCTTCTCGATTCTTTTCTTGCTTTGCATCCAGCAGTACTTCTGTCTTGTCATGTTCTTCTTTGGACAGTAAATTAATTATGTTCATGTTTCTTTTTCTGTTGAAAAAGGTTGGATATAAAGTCCGGTTGGAGGGTATAAAAGGAAGGGATACACGCCTTCTCTTTTGCACCACTGGCATTTTGTTAAGAAGATTATTGGTTGATAGAAATCTAAAGGGCATAACCCATGTTATTGTGGATGAAATTCATGAGCGTGGCATGAATGAAGGTAAAGCTTAGGTCTGATTCAGTTCTTATTAGTTAATAATAAAATGCAAATTCTCACCATGGGTGTCATGATGCTAGATTTTCTGCTCATTGTCCTGAAAGACCTTCTCCCCCGTCGTCCGGAACTGAGATTGATTTTGATGAGTGCAACTTTAAATGCAGAGCTCTTTTCATCGTATTTCGGTGGGGCGCCAATGTTACATATTCCTGTAAGTTCATCATCCTATTTGTGTACAGAAGCAAGAAATACAGTAATATGACTTCTCTTTTCATGCTTCAAATTGTCGATTGACTTGTTAAAAAAGTGAAAAGAAGGCAAATAAAAATGAAGCGTGAACAACTATATTGTTCTATAGTGTCTAACATGGATTTGAATTTTGATGGAGGCAACTGTTGTGGTCATGAGTAACAATTCTGTCGATGTGCATAATGGATGCCTTTTATGTTATCCATGTATGTTGCCAATTGCTTCTTTTGATTTTTTATGCTTTGTGGTATATGTGTGCACACGTGCTGTGTGCTTTTGGTACTAAGTTTGGCACACTGATCTGCTATTTTGTCTATTCTTGAGTTGAGATACCTCCCTAAAATTGAAAATTACATCCCCTCTTGACATGGCCATCTGTTAATGACTCTCAAGAAAATTAACAATTCTAATACTTCTTTTAAGAAAGTGATGAAAATTTACCCATGGTAGAATTTTTGACTTGAGCTAAAATAATTGGGATATTTTTGGAATTTTCTTTTTGTTCAGATGTTTCCCTCAACCATTGGTTCAAGATTTTGGATTTTCGGTGGCAACTGATACTGATGAATAGAAATATCATTTTGCTGAAAGTTCACTCCCAAATTCCCAATATTCATTAATTGGTGAAATTGCCATTTTTGCAATGTACAAAATTGTTAATACGATTACTTGAGCATCTATAGGAACATAATAACCAATTCTCTCAGCATTTTATCGCCTAAAAAATTAATAGTGTGCCATCAGCATATCGTTGGTCGTGTTCACTTATGAACATGTATTCAACTTGGAAACATTTATCTGTTTCTATGAATGCCACAACTAGAAGTAGATGTATTGTACATATTAGTTTGTCGTGGCCTTAGTTATTCTACATGAATTAGCTATCAATTGAAATATCCTGATTTCATCTTATTATGTTTGGTTTCTTGAACTAGTCTTGAACTCCAAGCTCAGGCTAGGATATGCAAATTTTTTGAAGTTTTTAACGGGAAGAAGACCGATTCACGAATTTGTGCATTTGATGGAGAAAACATAAATTAATAACTAGAAAGAGACTTCCATTTGTTAGTATTTTTCTGGTTTCCAATGCAATATTTTTTGTTACTGTGTTGTTGTTATGATCCTCCCCTTGCCAGCCAGTTTTTGAGGGTGAGTTTTACATTGGATTTGTATTGGTTGGTGTGGTTTCTCTATGCCTAGGAATATTGAATCATGATCAAAGAAAGGCATGAGAAAAGCATATTGGCTAGTGATTGTGAGGCCTTAATTCTTGACTAGAGGGGACACCAAAGGCCTCTGCCCTTCCATCCCTTAAATAGATAGAGAGGGAGGGTGGAGCTTTTTTTCATGTTGTCAAAGAGTTGAACAATGAAAATAGATGGCGAATGCCTGACCGAATTGATTGGGTCTTGTAGGAACTAGGAACAAGGTTCAAGTCTAAAGCTCTGTTAGGATGCCTTAGCTGCATAACAGAAAGAGTAAAACAGAAATGTTTGAAGTGAAGAAGGGCAAACGTTGGATAGTTCCAAAGAACCCCAGCAAGCGGAGGCAACAAGCAACTCCATGAGCGATGATGTGTGCCACTTACTGATAAGGGGGCACTAACGCGCAACTGTTTTCTTTGCTAGGCGCAATATTGATGTGCTGACGTCTGCTAGAACTCACTAATAGAGAATTCCAAACAAGCAACGGCTAAAAAGCTTTACTAGAGCAACTCTTACTAATATATTGTTTAGAAAGGGTGTTAGCACAACTATTTAAGGTGTTTATTTCGCTTTGCTTGCTGCTAAAAAATGTCCGTCACGATTCCTATACCATATGGATTATCATAACCATGAAGTAAATCATGAAACTCTTCAACAAAGACAAAACCGTGTGAGCAAGTTGGAAAGGCCCCATTTTTATGAGGTGCAGAGGAAAGCTTTTAGTTCGAGAAACCGCAGGCAATGTTAATCATCACCTAATTGGTATTGAAGTAGACGCAACATCAATTATGGAATCAAATTCATGTGGCTTCGTGCTGTTGTCATTTAGATCTAGGGAGTATTGCTACTTGTAGGAAACACAATCTAAAAAGTCAGAACCTGGTTGGAATGATGGCCCATGGTGGACAACGGTTGGGAAGCATGGCAGATTGTTACAATCCTAAATCTCCACATAAAAAATTTGTAAGAAAACTATAAGGGGTATACGAGCTCTTGACCCTCCTTCCTTGCATGTTGGTTTTCAAGGTTGAGTTCTACTGATGGGTTTGAATTACTTGTTCATTATATTAGTGGCTCATTCTTGGATTTTCTTTGTTTTTGTTTGGAATATTTCTAAACACGATGGTAAAGCTATCTGGTAGTTGGATTTTTCTGCAGTAAAGGCTTTCATTTATGCAAACCAATGGGAAGTAGTTATCATGATAATTTTTTTCCCTTTGCTGGGCCTGACTATTATATGTGACCATGCTACCTAGCTTTTATTTTATGATCTAGTCTTGCATAACAATGAAGTTTCTTTTGTGCATTTGGCAACAGTCGAGTGCTTCCTATCTAGTGGAATGACATTCTCGGCATCAAGGATAAAAAATTCTACTTCATCCTAGACTTCGGTCACTTAAAAATCGGAATTAATTCGGGAAAGTTTAATTTGATGTGAAGTATTTTTGTAAAAATTCGGTAAATTAGAGAAGTTTAGAGAATTTTTGAATAGATGCTAAAATATCTAGATTTATTGTAATATAAGCTAAAAACTAATATAAATAGACACTTTTAATACATAAAAATATCCATAAATGACCTAACAAAATCAATCTTGTTAAGTGGGAATTTGAAATGGTGGCTTTTGGTCTTCTTGTTAAGTGGTTTGATGAATATAAAATTGCTTTTTTATCTTATTTTATAGGATTTTAACCAAAAGAAGATGGCTTTGGGAACCCTTTCAATTTATTTTTAAGTTTTTGTCCCATTCCAATTTTCTTTCTTTCTTTATTTTTGTTTTCTTTCTTCTTTTCTTCTTTTTTATGGAAGGCATGTCTCATAAAATGCATGATTTGTTAGCTTGTTAGATTATTTTTTATTAATATTGCTGTGTTGGTTGATGAACATAATTATTGGAATTTTTTTTTTTTTTGTTTTTACTGATGAATCACACATGTTTACTTCTTTATCGAATTTCATCGAATATATGTTAAATTTTTTGCATTTCTAATTTAAATATTGAATTTTTATCAAAGTTTGCCGAATTTTGTTGGTGAATTTTTGCTTTTTTTATATTACATCCACTTTGCACTTCGGTGGTTCAAGAACTGAAAAAGTTTGCCGAATTTCGACTAATTTTTTTGATTTGTCGAACCATGCTTGGTATTAGGTGAAAGCAGCATGATTGTGTTTCATTTATTCTTCAATGTTTTCTAAGTTGAATAATTTGTCAGCTATGCCAAATTACTCTTTTGCTTAATAAGGGACTCAATTATTTTTTCTGACCTGTTTTCAGGGTTTTACTTATCCAGTTCGAACTCATTTTCTGGAACATGTTCTTGAAATGACTGGTCATCGGTTAACTCCATATAACCAAATTGATGACTATGGCCAAGATAAGATGTGGAAAATGCAGAAACAAGCTCTTCGAAAGAAGAAGAGCCAGATAGCATCTGTTGCTGAGGTATGTGAATCTTGCAAGGTTGCATACCTACTACTTTTAGTGTCTGCTCTTTTGCCCACTAAAATATTTTTAACCTGTGAGCAGGATACACTTGAAGATGCAAGTTTTCGGGAGTATAGCCTGCGAACTCAAGATTCTTTGAATTGTTGGAATCCTGATTCTCTAGGTTTCAATCTCATTGAAAGTGTTCTATGCGATATATGTAAAAAGGAAAGGCCTGGCGCTGTTTTGGTTTTTATGACTGGGTGGGATGATATAAATGCTCTTAAGGATCAGCTCCAAGCTCATCCTATTTTGGGAGATCCAAGCAGAGTTTTATTACTTGCTTGCCATGGTTCAATGGCCAGCACAGAGCAGGTAAGTTATCGAATTGCTTCTCTTTGACTGCACGACATCACTCCTGGTATCTTTGTTATTAATTATTTTGTTTGCTACTTATTAGTATGTTTTCATCTCTTGCTTAATAGCTGGGTTACTTAGCTAGAAATTTCTCTTCTTAAATTGGACGTTGATGTCATCAGTCATGGGTCACTTCTCTTGGGTCACAAAGAGTCACAAGATACAAGATTTCCCCAATCTCTTAGCCACTCATTTAGGCCCTAGTCCTTGGAAAGCTTGCTTGTTGCAACCCAAGAGGATGTCAGAAAGTGAGTGGTCTCCTATTGAACTTTGCGCTTTCTTTTCCCCTGAATATCCACTTGTTCCTCTCTATCATTGAAGAAGTATGGGGAAATGCCATTGTTGGCAGAAAAAGAATGGAGGTTTGTGCAATTGTTAGGCCTGTCAAGGGTATGAGAGATGTGAGCATATCATTTCTCCCATATCTTTTTGACAAAAGGTTGATAGAGGAAAAGGTTATTGGCTGTTCCCTGTCCAGTTTGCACAATGCAGCATGAGGAGAAATGCATTTGTAGGGAATATAATTGCAACATATCTGCAGTATTTTATTTTCCATGAGTCATAAGCCACCTTAAAATTTAACCTTGGATGGCACTTGAGCTTTGCATATGAAAGAGTGGGAGCCAGAAGGAGGGGTTGTAGCGCAGTTGATGAGGTATGAAAAGATGGATTTGGTGGTGAAAGACCATAAAGAGTCGAGGGACCAGACAAGTCTATCTTTGACATTACTTGAAAGATGGATTCCATCCAGAAAGCCTAAAAGGGACATTTAACTCTACCTGCTCCCTAGTTGTTAGATTCCTAGTGAAATGAAACTTCCATGGAGGACACCCGCCTATGGCTTCATTAAATGAGACATTAAAAGGTGAGTCACAGGAGATTATGGCAGGAAAATAAACAAAATATAATCAGTGAAACATGGATGTAAAGTTGTCGGAGCCACACCAAACATCTTCCCAGAGAGGGATTAAGTTGTCAACTTAGCCCGCAACTATTATATATCTAACGTCAAAATGCCAGACGTTCATATAAAAGAAGCACAATGGACGAAATTTGCTTCTCCTCATGATTGAAAAAAATCCAGATTGATGATAATAAATAGACATGCATTTTGATCTGATGCTCTTGCACTCTCATTTTACAATATAGGGTGAAATTCGTAAAACGCACATATACTCTTGCTCTTGACTGTAAAACCCTTACTCTGCAATCCTTTTAATTGGGATGTATCTGTTGTATTTTTTGATACCTGATGTTACTCTTATTAAATTAATATTTGATATCCTATTATCCTTTAATACCATTGTAATAGTTGTGTTTGGGGATTATTTTAGCATTTTTTTTTGTAACTTAAACTAAAAGTTGAATTTTATATTAGCTTTATTGAGTCATTCTGAAGTTCTTAGTAGCTTAAATTAATCTTCATGGTGATTTCGAAATTTTCATATGAGTTTGAACTTTATCCACTATTGGCCTAATGTTCTCCTCCTCAACTTGCCAACTTTCAGTCTCATCAACTTTGTTGCTAATATATATATATATATACATATATATATTCTGACATCCTATAATTATCTGTTGGCTAAATGCTGTATTCCAATTCATTATTGGAGGGGTATGCACCGTAAAATTAATTGCATATTCCTCAAAAGGATAGACCCGAACTAGCGATGTAGTACTTTATTTTCCTAACTTTTCTTATTACATTCAATATATTTTGCTTGCAGAGGTTAATATTTGATAAGCCTGAGGATGGTGTAAGGAAAATAGTACTTGCTACTAACATGGCTGAGACAAGTATAACCATTAACGATGTGGTTTTTGTTGTTGATTGTGGAAAAGCGAAAGAGACATCTTATGATGCGTTGAATAACACTCCTTGTTTACTTCCTTCTTGGATATCTAAGGCTGCAGCTCGGCAAGTAAGGTTCTATTTGTGTTGGATATTTGATTTTTAAGATATGACTTGCTAGTAATTGAACTTGTTAATCAATGCTCTGCATTTTGAATCTGTCACCACCTTTGGTATAGATGCTTCTATTTAATTTCATGCTCCCCATTCACTAATCAAAAGAGCTAGAAAGGATAACAAAGAAATGAAAAACCTGAGAGTGTCCTACTTTAGGCTCTAGTATAACCGACACTCTTTCTAGAGTCAGTTATACCAATTCTTTTGGAGGCCATATGGTTGACCTTGCACCAAATATGCCAAATCAGCACCCAGTTTTCTTTTATCAGACTTTTACATAAACTGTGGATGCAAAAGACTATTGGAAGAAGTACAATAGCTCTTGTTTTGTTTGTTTTGTATACTTGGATTCATTTGCCACAGGTGAGTGATGTTCATTTTAGAACTAAAAGCTATATTTTACCTTATGCATTTGAGAACAATGTTGCATGACGAATTAGAGTAGGATGGGATATTCCAATTTTTGTGTGAAAAGGAAATACCATTAAGACTGAAGAGGAATTTTTTTCTAGAACTGCTATAAAACTATGCATGCTATATGGAACATAGTTACGGTAGGAACAATGCTATTTAAGGAAAATTAGTGTTACCATATTTATAAAGAACTGCTAAACTAAAGAAAGGGTAGTTAGGAATGAGGAGAGTCAGTGGCATAAATTGTTTTCTTTACAAATGGTATTGGAAAATTGTGAAACATGATTTGAAGGTGGAGTATGAGACATCATATTCTTTGTATTTATTCTTTGATTTATAATAATCAATATTTGCATTTATTACATACAAAATCGTTGCTATTGAAGAAAAACTGAAATATTGATGTTAGTTTTTTTTTTTTTTCCTTTTCTTTATCTGATTTCATATCACTTATAGAGAAGAGGAAGAGCCGGTCGTGTTCAACCTGGCGAGTGTTACCATCTCTATCCCAAATGTGTATATGATGCTTTTGCAGACTACCAAATGCCTGAGCTTCTGAGGACACCTTTGCAATCTCTGTGTTTGCAAATTAAGAGTTTGCGGCTTGGAAGCATCTCAGAATTCCTATCTAGGGCATTACAGTCACCAGAACCACTATCGGTGAGCCTTAATTTATAGTATGGAGTAATTGATTCCAAAGCCTAGTCATGGAACTGTTGACTGTTTCACTCATTATTCTTCTTTTTGAAGCCCTATATTTTTCATTGTTCTGTTCGATTCTTGTCAGACTTGACATTGTTGCTTGCTTTCCTGTTCAATTCTAAAGAAAATTCTTTTCGTTTTCTCTGATAAGCAAGCAGTGAAGGCAGGCTTTGGTCCAACATTTGTGCTATTACCATTCACAGACTTGTGAACATTCGAGATACTTGTTATGTCATTAAGGTTTTCAAATCATATTTATCTTGTAGGTTCAAAATGCCATTGAATATTTGAAGGTGATTGGAGCTTTGGATGAGAAGGAAAATCTTACTATTCTAGGTATGCCTACTTTGAACTTTGTCCATGTCTATATTACATTGCGTACGTGATTTATGCACATTTTAGACAATTCTATCAACTAAAGAGTTAATGAACTAACGGTAAAGGATTACCTCATGTGATGCAACTCATTTGACAGGACACCATTTATCAATGCTTCCAATGGAACCCAAACTTGGAAAGATACTCATATTAGCAGCTATATTCAAATGTTTGGACCCCATATTAACTGTTGTTGCTGGTTTAAGTCTCAGGGATCCATTCTTAATGCCGCTTGACAAGAAAGATGTAAGTAAAGTCATCATCTCATCCTTTACTTGTGTTGAGATGTCTTTCTAGTATTTTTATTCTAAGGACGCATGGAGCTAATGCCCATGAATGACTTTCTTTGCAGCATGAATTGCTTCCTCATAAAGTTCATATTCATTGTTTGTGAAAAAAAATGTCCTAGTTTAAAATTATTTTTAATTGTAATGCCATGTTTGTCAGATCAATAACAGGAAGAAAAGAGGGCAGGAAACTTCATAAGAAAACGAATTGTTTGAAAAGCCATAAAAAAAATCTTCAACTTTCATTTCCTTGTCACTCTCATCATTGACAAAACAACATGCAAATATACACTGTTGTCTGATTTTTGGAATCATATCATGTTTGTGTAAAACAAGGATTTGCTTGTGATTCTTCTCCTATCTTCCTTTGTTTTCGCAGCACAGGGATAGTGATATTGCGTTAATCTTTACACAAGCATAAGCATCTCTAGCCGTTTATCAAATGTGAGACGGTGACGGTGAGCTGGAAAGCTGAATGTTATGGCTGATGCGGCGACGGTGCTCGATGGCGAAGACAGCCGCCGCAGAGGGGAAAACACGAATTTGGGGTCTTCACGTCTAAGAGTTGGATCCAAGAAATTCTTGTTGAAACTAGGTGGGGAAGGTAAGTCAATTTGGATAGAGGAAAGCACGAAGTTGAGGATGTTCAAACTCTCAATCGATGTTGACGCTGCGGTGTGGCTATGTTCATTGGAAGGTGGGGTTGAAGGTGGTGGATCAAAGGGGGCTGGCAAGCGAACATTTAGGTCGGCGGGAAGCGTATTTTTCCTTGAAGCATTGAAAAATGTGGAAGGAAATTTTACGCGACTATTGAAAGTGGTTGATGGATTCGCGAAGGCGATCATCGTTCCTGATGACAGCCCTGGTAAGGGTTGGGAGAGTTTTAGGTGCACTTTGGCTAAGTTGCTGAGTGATCGTAAAGGGAAACAACCGGTATCCTCGAAGACCGACGAAGCTGGGTCTTTGGCACAAGGTGTTAAGGAAGGCATGGTTCGAAAATTCTCCGAAATTCGGCGAACTTCTACGAATTATTTCTCTTTTTTTACCATCGAAGTGCGAAGTGGATGTAAAATAAAAAATACAAAAAATCGCCGAAATAGTTTGATAAAATTCGACAAGAAATTCGATAAAATTCGACAAAATTCGATAAAATTCAACAAAGTTCGATGAAATTCGACAAAGAAGTAAAAAAATGTTATTTCATTAATAAAAACAAAAAAAATATCAATAATTATGTATTATTTTCAACTTCATCGACCAACATAGCAATATAAATTTTAAAAAATAATTTAATAAGCTAACAAATTATGTAGTTTATGGGATATGCTTTACCAAAAAGAGAAGAAAAGAAGCAAAAAAATAAATAAATAAAGTTGAAATAAGATAAAAACTTAAAAATAAATTAAAAAAGTTTCCAAAGCCACCTACTTTTAGTTAACTCTTATAAAACAAGATTAAAAAATAATACATTTAAATAATAAACTAATAAATTAAGCATGGTGGGATTCAAACTAGCAAAGTATATGGTTGAGAAGCAAGCCACCAAAAAACTAAATATCAAAACAAAGAAAATAAATTAAGACCAAAAGCCTCCATTTCAAATTCATCAACCCACTTAATAAGATTGATTTTGTTATGTCACTTATTGGTATTTTTATGAATTAAAAGTGTTTATTTATATTAGTTTTTTAGCTTATACAATAAATCTATATATGTAAGCATATATAAAAAATTCTCTGAACTTATCTAATTAGGAAATTTTTACAAAAATTCTGCATGTCAAATTAAACTTCTCCAAATTAATTCCAATTTTCAAGTGACCGAAGTCAAGTTGAAATCGAATTTTCGATCCTTGGATGTGCGTTAAACAATGTTAATGTAAAAACACATGTTTCAACCGATTATATTTATACTTTCATATGTGAAAAGTATCTATTTATGTTTGTTTTCATCATTTCTAATAGTAATTATGCATATTTTAACATCTATATAGAAATTCTTTAAACTTCTCTATGTTGGCGAATTTTTACAATAATTCTCCAAGACTTCTCAAACTTCCCTGAATTAATTCTGATTTTTAAAGGTCGAAGTGTCGGACGAAATCGAAGTTTCGAACCTTGAAGGAAGGTCATCAGCAGACTATTGCACCGTCTCGCAAATACGTTGGCCCGAATCTAAACAAAACTATCACTATCCCAAGAGAGGAGGGGACGACGAAGTTATTGTGTAACGTGGTGGTGGTCGCCAAAAACGGCACCTCGACCGGGTGGGGGTTAGCCAGGAATGACATATCTAACGCTTTCGGTAGACTAGTCTTTCTTTCAGTGTTGACAGACGAGCTTTCAATCTTTTGGTGCCGTGATGAAAAAGAAAAACATTATGTGGTGAATAATTTTCGTTCTGCGAGGTTGGTGATTAAAGAGTGGGATGATAACATTCAATGGGAAAACCCAAAGTTCTCTTGCCACAACGACTGGATAGGCGTGCTTGGTCTGCCGTTTGATTGTTGGAATTATGAGGTATTCAAAAAGCTCGGTGACGATTATGGCAGACTATTGCAAGTGCACGAGGCGACGAGTGATCTCTCGTATGTCCGTTTTGCCAAACTGAAGGTTAAAGGTCTCATGCATGGCTTTCTCCCGACGTTCCACAACATCTCGATAGAGAACTTCCATATCTAGGACAAAGTTTTCAGGACCAACGTCGGAAACCAGAGGTGGAATGGTTCTCCTGGATTGCGGATGTATCAGTTCGTTGAATCCACGAGGGCTGGTGGTGACTTGCAGCACGGTACATATCTAGTTGCAGTGACCGGCGACGAAGGTCGGCCTACGGCAAAAGCTGTCGCCAGAGAAGATGATGATCGTACGATCTCAACCTATGGGCAAGATCCTGGGGCAGCAAAGGACTATCTGATGTCAGTGAAGAATGTTCATCCAGCACGTACGGATGCAACATCTCACGGTGAATGAGGCAGGTCACTGCTCTGGAGGAGCAGTTGGGGCGGCTTCTGATGCAGTAATTAATGCTAGGTGTAAGGTATTGAGGATACCTGGCAGCAGTGGATACAGGTAGCGTGCTGGTGAAGAACCATCGCTCATGTGTTGGGCCTCGTGTCGTGATGGGCCAACACTTGATGCCCACCTCTCCTCAAAATTGCACAGGCATTCGTTCGATGGTTGATCAGTGTAAGGGCAAATGCAAGTTTAGAGGGGCGGCAACCTCAAGCCTAAGGAATGGGCATATTCTCCTATCACATGAAGGCGATAGCATTGAAGATCGAAACAGATGTAATGCTCAAAGGTGTATACTGAGCGCTGGTGATGGATCGTCAGGGGATAGACAAGGCAGCCAAAGTTCTAGGAATTCCTCTAAAAGATAGCTACAAAAAGCTCGTGCATTGGCTAGATTAAGGAAAGGCACTCTCTTGAGGTTCGAGCCAAATCCTAAGGAGGAGCTCCACGACGGCGAGAGTGTGTGGGGGAGTGACGACTTCGGCGGTGAAGTCGGCGAGGGCAGAATCGACTCTGACTAAGGTGATTCCTCCTCTGAAGATGCGGATGAGGGTGATGTTGATGGTCTTGTTGGCACATTCCTGGATGCGGTTGAAACTGGATCACTGTGGTCTCTACACAACAATGTCGACAATGAATCTGATGGAACTATGTTTGCTGATGCACATGATCACGGGCATGAGGT
Source organism: Paratinospora sagittata (assembly GCA_035771175.1). NCBI lineage: Eukaryota > Viridiplantae > Streptophyta > Magnoliopsida > Ranunculales > Menispermaceae > Paratinospora > Paratinospora sagittata. Next base: position 45,695,223 of record CM069602.1, on the reverse strand, counting down.
AATCCCTGAACCCAATCTTGCTGGTGCGTTTGATTTGCTAAACATACACAGGTCTTCTTCCCCCCCCTTGCTCATTCTCTTACCATCGGTTCAACCCATCACTTAAATCCAAAATAACCAAGCCCAATAACCAAAGAATATCACATGGTTCTACTCCAAGGGGAAATTCACAGCTGGGGGCCTTGCCAGCTTTGGTAAGGGAGTATTTGAAACTTCCAGTTGGTGTGTCCGTGAAAGGAAAGGTGACTGTGAGCCAGGGGTGTTTAGGTGCAGCGGCCCAGGTCAGACAACCGCTGGGGGAAGTTTGCTCTCAGGAGGCTCTTGCTGATTACATGAGAAGGATGGACCTGGAAGTGTGTAGGATTCAAAGGAACAAAGTCTTGGAGGGAATCAGAAATTTTAAAGGTCGTTGAACAGAGGCTTCCTACCTATGGAGGTGGTTGATAGTCTGGGGAAGATTGGTCACAAATGAAGATCTTAACCTGGAACATTTGGGGTTGTGGGTCAAGTCAGAAAAAGAGTTAGATTCGAAAAACAATATGCAGAGCCAATCCAGATATTATCCTTATTCAGGAAACTAAAAAACAGTTTTTGGGGAGGCGATTGCTTGGCCAGTTATGGGGATCAAGATTTAAAGGGTGGTCGGTGTTGCCTTCCGCGGGATCCTCGGGTGGTATGTTGGTGGCATGGGATTCTATATCAGTGGATGTTATTTCCTGCTTGATTGGAACGTACTCAATCTCCATTCTTATCAAGCAATCTGAAGATGAACAATGGTGGCTTACCGGGGTGTATGATCCGTCTACTCTGATGGATCGACAGTTCTTTTGGGATGAGTTGGCTGGTTTGTCCGTAGTATGTGGGGACAGATGGTGTGTGGCGGGAGATTTCAATACCAAAAGATCCTTAAATGAGAAGCTCAATACCTCACGGTTAACCCGTAGCATGCAGGAGTTCGATCTTTTGATCAACTAGCTAGAATTGAAGGACCCCCTGATGAATAATGCAAAGTTTACGTGGTCCAATATGAGGGAGTTTCCAATATGTTGTCGGCTTTCCTCATTACGACCAGATGGGAAAGGTTGTTCCCCTACCATAAGTTGGAGGCGCTGGCTAGTCCTACTTCTGACCACAGACCAATCCTTCTTGATACAAGAATGGCGCGGTGGGGACCATCACCGTTTCGATTTGAGAATGATTGGCTTAACCAGAGGGCCTTTCCAACAATTTCTAAGGCATGGTGGCAATCCTTGGATGCCCATGGTTGGGAGGGTCACAAATTTATGGTAAAATTGAAACAAATGAAAGAGTTGATTAAATCAAGGGATAGAGAGGTTTTTGGCTCTAGTGCTCAGAAAAAGAAAGAAATTGAAGATATAATCTCGGGTTTGGATAGTCTTGAGGAGGAGGGTGGATGGTCGCCTGAGTCAGATGCATTCAAAAAGATTTACAAAGCAGAGCTAGCAGAGTTATGTTTGAAAGAAGATAGATTGGCGCTTCAGAGGGCAAAGATTCGGTGGTTGAAGGAAGGTGACATCAACTCCAAATTCTTTCATAACATCCTCAATCATAGGCAAAACAAGAACTTCATCGCCAAGATTGAGAATGATGATGGCAACATTATTGAATCGGAAGATGGCATAGTGGAGGAGATTTTGAACCATTTTACAAAGGTGTTCTCTTCTCATGCGGATTGTGGATGGGGGATTGACGGCCTTGAATGGAATGCTATCAGCAATGATGATCGATCCATGTTAGAAAGACCTTTTGAGGAATCAGAGGTGAGGGAGGCAGTCTTCAGTTGTGATGGGAACAAAGCACTGAGACCGGACGGGTTCTTTATGGATTTCTTTCAAAATTTATGGGAGTTTGTTAAAGATGATGTGATGAAAGTTTTTGAAGACTTTTATAGATCTGGGATAGTAAATATCCAAACCAATGAAACCTACATCTGTTTGATCCCCAAGAAGAAGCCGTCTTGAAAGGTGAAGGATTTTCGCCCTATTAGTCTGATAACAAGTTTGTATAAGGTCATTGCTAAAACCCTCGCCATGAGGCTCAGATCAATTCTTCACTCAACTACCTAGCGCACACAGTCAGCCTTTGTACAAGGCAGGCAAATCCTAGATGCAGTTCTTATAGCTAACGAAACTGTTGAAGAGTATAGGTCACATCGGCGACAAGGGGCTGTGTTTAAGGTGGATTTTTCCAAAGCCTACGATTCAGTGGAGTGAAGCTTCCTTGAGTTCATCTTGCGCAAGAAAGGATTCGGGGAAAAATGGATTCAGTGGATAATGGGTTGTGTAGGCTCAGTTACATACTCAGTGGTGATCAATGGAAGGCCAAGGGGAAAAATCACAGCTGAAAGTGGGTTGAGACAGGGCGACCCTCTATCACCATTCCTATTTACCTTAGTGACAGATTGTTTGGGGCGGCTATTTACTAGAGCCAATCAGAGGTCATTGGTTAAAGGTTTCATTGTTGGAAAAGAGAGGGTGCAGATTTCCCATCTTCAATTCGCAGATGACACATTGTTGTTCTTGAGTGGAGAGGAAAGCAATATTCCGAATGCCATTCAACTACTTCGGTGCTTCAGCTTCATGTCAAGGTTACAGATCAATGTAGCAAAGTGTCAGCTGGTTGGGATTAACATGGAGGTAGAATTGGTACTAAGGTTGGCTAACAATGTTAGGTGTTCAGTTGGTACATGGCCAATGACATACCTAGGCCTGCCCATGGGGGGAACCCCAATACAACGCAATTTTGGGATCCAGTTCTTTTGAAGATAGCCAAGAGACTGGATGGATGGAAGAGAGCCTTCTTGTCAAAAAGGGGTAGGGTGACACTTATACGGGCTATATTGGCGGCATTGCCTTCTTATTTGTCCATATTCAGGGGCCCGGTTGGGGTGGCTGAGAATATTGAGGGGAAATTCATAACCTTTTTGTGGAATGGAAAAAACAGCTCTAACTTCGCCGTTCTAATCAAGTGGGAAGAAGTTCAGAAGCCGATTGAGAAACTTGCGTTGGGAAATATCCGGTTGAGGAATAGGGCATTATGCGGAAAATGGCTTTGGAGATATTTCTCGGAACCGGAATCTCTATGGGCTCAACTGATTCGTAGTAAGTATGGTTGTAGCTCGTTGTCAGATTTGGGAAGAGGAGAAGGCAAAGGTGGAAGTACGACATATCGTTGCCTTGGAAGTTCATTTCCATTTTGACTCCTCAATTTCTTGAACTCACAAGGAATCAAGTTGGCAATGGAGATTCATTCCGTTTCTGGGAAGATAGTTGGCTGGGCAATTCCCCATTGGTTGAATTGTACCCACATCTATACCGCCTATCAAATGCTAAAACCAAACCAATTAGCCGTCCCGTCCCCCCCCCCCCCCCCCCCCCCCCCCCACCCCCCATCTTGGAATCTCCACTTCTCTAGAGGCCTAACTTGTAGAAAACTTAGCAAAATCTCCGATCTTTTGGCCCTTTTAGCCCCAGTTAGGTTGTCTCATCTCCCAGACAGTTTGATTTGGACCCCCTCTTCTAACGGATCCTTCACCCCCAAATCGTTTTTTGAATCCCTTTGCGACTCGCCGTCCTATCAACCTTTCCCATTATCCCAAGTCATATGGCAAATCAATGGCCCATCAAAGGTTAGGTTTTTTGGATGGCTACTTGCCCACAGCCGCATTAATACAAGTGATATGCTACAAAGACGAGCGCCCACGTGATGCATATCCTCACATTGCTGCCTATTTTGCTTACAGGATGGTGAGAGTGCATCGCATCTATTCTTCACATGCCAGTTTTCAAAAAGAATATGGAGTGGATGGCTATCCTTTTCGGGTGGGCGCTATAGGGCCCCTAATGACATAAATGAGGGAATCTCGCTTTCTCACCTCCCCAATCTCTCTAGAAAGGATCGCAAAACGATTCTCATTGCGTTCTATGCTACTTTGTGGTCGTTATGGTTAGAGAGAAATGATAGAATGTTCAATAATAAACGTAGGGATTGCGACTTGGTTTGGGATAGTATTAAGTTAATGGCTAGTACTTGGGTTTATGCATCTCCTTGGGGCAAAGGAATGTCAATTGCAAGATGGTTATTTAATTGGAGTGAGTGTTTAATGTAAGGGAGTCATGTTCCATGGCAAATGGGGTGAAGCACACTGGGTGCTTCCAATAATTATTGTTTACCGCTATATTATGCTTTCATCAATAAAACTTTTGTTTCTCTTCAAAAAAAAAAAAAGATATTGCCTTAATCTTTGCTCTTTCGTTCTATCATGAATTCTCTCTGTACCACTACTATTTTTTTTCCCCTGTAATAGGTTCATAAGCAAATTGACTGTTGTTTAGGCATATCCTCATATGAAGGACTATCCCTAGGCTAGCACTTTTGACTACACAGTCTACACTGATTTACAAATATCATGCCTATATAAAGAATATATTGCCCGGATTAATCATTTGTATCCTAGAACTTTAATGCTACTCATAATCAAACTTTGCAACTTGCCAACTTCTGACTCACAACCATGAGTAAGAGATCTGTATGCCCACAAGTGCATTGACTGGAGCCTCTGGATTCTTTTCTGCAGCTGGCAGAATCTGCCAAGTCCCACTTTGCTGCCAATGACTATAGTGACCACCTGGCATTGATTAGGGCCTATGAGGGATGGAAAGATGCTGAACGTGAGAAGAATGGGTACGAGTACTGCTGGAGGAATTTTCTTTCTGCGCAAACACTTAAAGCGATCACTTCACTTCGTAAGCAGTATCTTTCTTTGCTCAAGGACACTGGTCTTATTGATGATGACTCGACTACTTGCAATGCATGGAGCCATGATGAGCATCTTATCCGAGCGGTCATTTGTGCTGGTCTGTATCCAGGAATTTCCTCAGTTGTGGTAAGTCTTTGAATGTCCCAGTTCATCTTTTCTGTTTCCATTCATATGATTTTTTATTCTTTGTTGCTGCTCTTCATTATACATTTTGTGCTATCAAATAATCTGCTTGTTTTAAATTATATTGGAACAGTGGCTTTATTGGCTGCATTTTACATGGTTGGAACTTTGATGTTGTCTTTTTGAAGTTTTAACTCAAACTGATAGTCGTTTGTTTTCTCTTTTTCTTGTAATGGAATGTAATTGTTTTACTGTCAAAGAGTTTTGATCTAAGCAATTTTTACAGAATAAACAGAAGCATATCTCCTTGAAAACGATGGAGGATGGTCAGGTCCTTCTTCACTCGGTAAGTTCTTTTGTAGTCTTTGCCTTTCAAATTGCATTTAGGTTCCATACCATATGCCTTAGCTCTTGCACAGAGTCTAATATTAAACGTAAAATACTTTCTAATAATTTTTTCTCGAGTCTTCTGCTCTAAATGTTATGTTGTTGTATCTTTGCAGAACTCGGTCAATGCTCAGGAAGTAAGGATTCCATACCCGTGGCTAGTTTTCAATGAGAAGGTGAAAGTAAATTCAGTGTTCCTAAGGGATTCAACTGGTGTATCTGATTCTATGCTACTTCTACTTGGTGGAAGTGTTTCCAGAGGTGGACTAGTGAGTTTTCTTCCAAACTATTCACTCTCCTGCCAGAATAGTTTATTCTTTTAAGTTCCAAATGATAGCCTGGCTTCATTTATGATCTAATTAGCGGGTACTTCATTCTTATTATTATTTACTGATTTTGACAGGATGGACACCTGAAAATGATGGGGGGTTACTTTGAGTTCTTCATGAAGCCTGCCTTAGCAGAAACATATCTAAACCTAAAACGAGAACTAGAAGAACTAATTCAAAACAAAGTAAGTGGGACTTTTTGCATTAAATCCACATACTGAGACTCAAGTGAATTGCTGCAATTCCATGTTGTTAGGATTTCTACGATTTTTTGCCCCAGTTACGTGAAACTTGTATTTTCTTTTCTTTTAGCATATTGTCATGACCTATCTCACAAGGCTAGTTTAAACTCAAGTTGCCTCAAGGATTATGTATGACAACTGTAGGTTCAATACGAAGAACTAGTAATCAATTAGAGACTATATCTGAACCATATTTTAATATTCTCAATAATTTTATAAGTTTCCAAATATCTCATGAAATAGGTTTTTTACTTTATTACATGCTTGGAGGAATCAATAAGAAATAAACCTATATAAGACAAGTAAGCATTAGAATGTGTAAGGTCCCACCTACAGGTTCTATAGGGAAATTAAGATCAAATTTGGAGACCAAAAAAACAACTACTAATTGTATTCGCTTATCTCAGTGATATCTAAAGATTGAAAATTGTATTTCACCTTAAACTTTCCATGCTTAAAATTCAAAATTGATTCTTGAAAATTAAATTTGACATGAAGAGTTTGTAGAATTTGCCAAGTTAGAAAAGTTTGGAGAATTTTTTGCATAAATGTTGAAATTATTCACAAAATGCTAAAACATAGTGTCACACCACAACTCTTTGGTTTATTGTTCACAACACTGGGTTGGGTGAGCTTGAAAGGCACAATCTTTGATCTTCAACATGATCAACGACTTGTAAACATAATCAAAGCATTTGTAATTAGGCTAACTTTGCCACTGCGCTCTAAAACAATCATCCTTTCCACAATCCTGACAGGGTGAGAGTAAAGGGGAAAAAATGCAAAATTTGTGATTATTCTAAGAGACTGACAACACCACCATTACCAACCTACAGTAAAACTATCAAGTTGGCATTAAAACTTAGGTTAATTATATCCACTTGACATTTTGGACCAAAATGATAGTCTAGCTTCTCAATAGCCATTTGACCAACTGAATATAATTGGGGATAGTTATGAGTAAAAGAAAAATCCAGATTTCTCATGAAGCTTTCTACAAAATGAAAAAATAAATAGAATGGATATTAGAAATATAAAATTTAAAAAACTGATGTATTTGTGAACTTAGTTTTAGAAAATTTCATATTAGAATAATATGCATGTATTGTATGGATCGACCAATGAGGAAATGGAAAGAGAGAGAGAGAGAGAGAGGAAGAGGGAGAGTTTTGCCAAATTATTACAAAGGACTCTTATATACATTTTTTCATTGACATGTAAATTCAAGTGTTACTAATAGATAACATGGGATCACTTACAAGAACACTATGCAAATGAGTTACTCTGCTCATGCTTGGCTGGTATTCTTTTTCTATTTGATCATTTTATTTCTAAGAGTTACATACCTGATTCAATATTACATGGATAATTCCTGCTGTGCAGCTTCTGAATCCCAAGATGGACATTACTGCCCACGAAAACCTCTTATCAGCAGTGCGACAGCTGATCTCAGAGGACCGGTGTGATGGAAAGTTTGTGTTTGGCCGTCAGGTCTCTCAAATGACTGCAAAGGATCAATTATCAGCAGGAAAGGCTTCAAAACATAGTAGTAGCAGTTCTGGAGATGATAATTTCAAAGGAGAGCTTCAAACTTTGCTCCTTAGGGCAGGACATGGTACCCCAACCTATGTGGCAAGACAATTAAAGAACAATAAGTTCCGAGCCAAGGTTGAATTTAATGGGATTGAATTTGTAGGGCAACCTTGTGGCAGCAAGAAGCTTGCAGAAAAAGATGCAGCAGCTCAAGCTTTGCAATGGCTGACCGGTGGAACTGAACCAGGCCCAACAGACATTGACCATATGTCAATGCTGCTCAAACCGTCAAAGAAGAAACATCGCAGAAGAAGTTGAAAGGATATCTGTTCAGCACAATGAAAGTTCATCTATATACAACAGGTCACAATTATTTCTTACCATAGCAATTGTCTTTGAAGAGCATGGAATTCACCAAAAAAGTGTGCGATTTTCATGCATTGTGGCTTGGGCACATCCGGCAACTTTCTTGTTCGAGATTCTAGGGTTTAAGCCCCTCCTATATCATTCTGCTCTGTCCTGTCTTGGAGTTATTCTTCACAGGTAGCAGAAACCAACGATTCGCACAGAAAAAAGGTTGTATCATAAAGAACCGGCGGAAAGATCATCAGGCTTCTGTGCATCACTTACAAGATCAAAATCTAAATAATACAGGTGACTACGCATTTTTCCTTTTTTTTGCGCGGTCACTAATATCGGAGAGATGACTAGATATCGTCATCCAAATGCCTATACATGTGTCTTGTACTAGTTTCATTGTTGGCATTGGGCTGACATAGCCATATTTAATGTAAAGAATCCATTAATGTGTTTTAATGTAGCAGGCAATTGAGCATGTTTATGATCAGAAATCATTCAAATATAAATGGTCCTGGAACAATTTTGACAAAGATACAGTTTTGTTTTCCATATATTCTGGTGGGAAGATCAGACTTTGTTACCTTGCTAACCTTTTAGATAGATTTGAGTGTTTGCACCTCGAAGATGTTATTCAGTTCTGCTGCAAGGAATCTAACCAGGTTGCAGATTTCTTGGATAGTGGGAAAGCCTATTTGTGGTTCTACCATTAAAATGATATATTTTTCCTCTATTCATGATAGAACTTGAAGGACAGGTAAAATCTGACTCATGGGCTTTTGGCTATAAGAATTAGTTTCAAGAAATAAGTTAATTTTTTTCAGGGGATTTCTTTTGTCCAAGCAAAATTGTCCTAAAAAAGTCAATAGTGTTCAAAAATTTGTAAAAATTTAGTTACCTTTGGATTTTACCATTGATGTCAAATCTAGTCCTTGTGTTTTCACCAATTCGGTGCGGTTCAAAAATTTGAAAATTTAGGGTTCATTTGGTTGGTGATTTGGATACAGTTATTTGTATTCGAAAATTTAAAAACACAAAAAATTCATTTAGTTTGAGTGAATTTAAAAGACAGTTTTCAACTTTTTATAAAAGAAACAAATTGTTTTTAGAAAACAGAAGTGTTTGCCTTAATAACCTTTGGTTTTTACCATTATTGTCAAACTTATTCCTTGTGTTTTTATCAAGTGGGTGCTATTAGGAATATAACCATGAAAACTCAAGCTTTCTGCCTCCACTAGATCACATGGGGATGCACAAATACACATGCATCCCCATGTTATTTAATGGAGGTGAAAAACTTGAGTTTTCACTTGAGGTTTCATGGGTGATTCTTTAGTATTTTTCTTTGTGAATTGTGGTCACTAATGCAATTATTTTAAAGTTTTCAAGAAATGAATTTCATGAGGATGAGCATATTGTTGAATACGATAAAATGTCTACTAAATTTTAAAACATCTAATCACTTATGATATATTGTAAAAATAATGATTTATTAATTATCACCAAAAATAGTGTGCAATGATATTTACAAAAAAGTATAATCCCTTGTGATATATTATAGGGTGATTAGTCACTTGAGAAAGGTTGACATTTTTGTCAAATATATTCGCGTTGACCCACTATTCCTCATAGGCTTGCTAGTTTGTCCTCAAAAAAGGTATCTCCACAGTTAGGACCACAACTTAGGTTTACATTCATTTCCTATATAAAATTAATGCACCTCTTTATCTAGGCAAAGGCAAAACTCCTTCTCAACCAAGTAGGTCATGATATTTGATATGGTATGTATAAGTCTTATTATTTCATGGATAAACATAAGATTGCCGATAGAAAATAGTCAATAGTGTATCATCTCTAAATTGCTTCATTTTTATGTAGTTTTTGTTTTTATTTTGCAAATGTAGGTTAGAAGATGAAGGAAGAACCTATGATACTTTTTTTTTTTTTTGTCATTATATACATTGATTTAATACATGACCCATGATAGATCTAGCCTTCTTTAAGAGACACATACACAAAAAACCCATCTAATATTTGATAACAACATCCAAAAACATATAAGGGGCTCCGAACAATAAGGTCAAAGCTCACAATAAGCTACCGACAATATTTATTTTTTTCAGTAATTTGTTAGAGAGGAAATTTAATCGTTGCCCACCTGAGGACATTCCTCCTAGTAATGAAAGTTCTCATGTTCTCATAATTAGCGAGCTGACTTCTTCGCATTAGCTAGCTACAACATGTTGGGGAAAAACAAAATCCTAAGAGATGTTGATGATACTTTCTTAAGGATACTGTGAAAAAATAAGTGAAAATACTAGATGAGATGAGACCAAGGGGCCCAAAGAGGATTATATCGATGTGTAGGTGGGGAAGATGAAAATCTATAAATTAGAACATTTGATTCACAAGTCCTATTTTCTAGATTGATTATTAACACATTTGATCTCTGGTTTAATTGAATAATCCTTAATTAGTTGTCCTAATCTATTGTTAAAAAAAAATTCTTGTAATTGCTCATAAAATAACAAACCTATACCTTTCAATTCTAAAATCTATTTTGAAGAAATGTGAACCTTCAGTTTATAAGTTATCTAAGTTTATAAAACTTCATATTTTTTATTCGGGAAGATAAAAATGAAGTTAAAGGGCATATCTTTCAATTCTAACCTCTATATTGAAGAAAGATATAAAATAAGAAAAATAATACTTTATCCACATTACATTCATGTGTGTTTTATGTGTTATAAATGCATTTTATAATTTTTTAGAGTGCTCTAATTTTTTTATTTTAATTATTAATTATTCAATTAATTAAATAGATTATATTAAATACTTTTGTACCAATGGCAAATATTTTTTTATACTTTTTCTAGTGTTTGTATTTTTCATTTTAATTAAAAATTAATACATTTATGAGATGAAGTGAAACTAAATCTTATTACATATTACATCACTGATGAAAATAAATAATTTTTTTTAAAATAAGATATAAATATTTTTTTAAGTGGAATATGAATATATGTTTTTTATTTATTTGAAAATGAGATGGGCATGGAGTAGGTCAAAAGTTGAGGAAGATATGGGTTGGTTCAAGCCACATAACTAAATTAAAATTTTCTATTTGGTTCATTATGGTTTAATTTTGATGGACTTCAATTTGAAAAAAAAAAAAAAAAAACATAATCGATTTGGTTCAATTTAGTTTAGTTTGATTAAGAGCTTGAGACTGTAAAAAGCAAGTTAAAAGGTAAAATTGTTAATGTTATTTTTAAATGTATTAAAATTCTTTTATGATATACATATTGCCATAAATATTTGTATTATCATCTTATATAATAAAGACTTTTTAATTTATTGAGATGCATTAAATTTACTTCGTCTAATTGACTGATCAATTGCTTATTTCAAATCAATCACACCAAACTAAACTAAACCTTCATGTACAGCTTGATTTGCTAAGATTGATTAGTTTGGTTTGGTTTAACAAAATATCAAGTTCCATACTTTTGATTTAAATTGGATTGAACATAAAACCGACCTACAATGAAACATCAACACCCCTACTCAAGAGTGAGAATGGTATTATAAAAATCTAAAAGTAAAAATACATAAATAAATGAAGCTTAGTTAAAATATTGTTGCCAACGAAGGTTGGCTCAATTGATTTAGCAATGGAATTCTTTGTCATCTGTGAATGTTCGAATTCTGCATCAGCCGTCCTTACCCTTCAAAAGTGAAAGATGTCTCTTGATGGTGGATGATCTACAAGTACAATCGTAAGCCCTCTTTAAGGCCTATGGCATGTCCTGATCCTGAATTGGGATAACCTTCTCTCAACTAAACTTTATTAAATTAAAAAAAAAATAATTAAAATATTGTTAACTTAGTAATACCATCCTTTAAAATATTTAAAACTAACTTTGTGATAAGAGATAAAATAAGGTTTCTAAGAATGTAAATGCAACAATAGGAAAATGTTAAAAATAGGTTTATTATATTCAGTAAAAGTATTGGGTACTACTATAATCATGATGGTAAACCAATTTTGCATAAACTTCAAAATTAATTTATCCTTATTTCACATACCAAAGCCAATTGAACCAACAAATCATTTGAGTTGTTTACTATGCATATTAATAAACATTTGGCAGAAAGAGATAGGACCCTTCAATTGGTGTTACTAACTATGCAATTAAACATAATACAGACAGAGATACAAGAACCCTTCATTTAATTGGTTCTTAAAATGATCAAAAACTCCTTCAATTCCACAATTTCAAAGTCAAAATAACAAACCACCTACCGCCCTTCATTTGCTTTTGCCCTAGTAAAGCAAAATAGGACTCTAAAGTCTAGAGAGAGGAGAGAGGAGAGAGGAACACCATTTATTTGTTGCTCACTAAACAACCCCACAAAAGGGTCCAATTAGACTCTGAGTTCTAGAGAGAGGAGAGAGAAAGAAGAGAGAGTAAGACCCTTTATTTGTTGCCCACTAAACAACCCAAAAAAGGGTCCAATTAGACTCTGAATTCTAGAGAGAGGAGAGAGAAAGAAGAGAAAGAATAAAGAGAAAGACCCTTTATGTGCTGCCCACTAAACAACCCCACAAAGGGTCCAATTAGACTCTGAATTCTAGAGAGAGGAGAGAGGAGAGAGGAGAGAGGAGAGAGGAGAGAGGAGAGAGAAAGAATAGAGACCCTTTATTTGTTGCTCACTAAACAACCCCACAAAAGGGTCCAATTAGACTCTGAATTCTAGAGAGAGGAGAGAGAACGACCCTTTATTTGTTGCTTACTAAACAACCCCACAAAAGGGTCCAATTAGACTCTAAATTCTAGAGAGAGGAGAGAGAAAGAAGAGAGAGAGAGAGAGACCCTTTATTTGTTGCTCACTAAACAACCCCACATAATGGTCTAATTAAGAGAAGCAACCCATATTTTGGCCACTTGTCAAAACTCCAAAATCCAAGTTCCTAGGAAGATACAGACACCAACCTAGAATTCTTTGTTGTTCCCATACCACAAAAAACCACCCAATTTCTTGTCCTCTTCAGCTTCCGTTTATTTCGAAGATTCTTATTCCAATATTCACAAGCCTTCCTTTCTAACTACACCATCTTTGAAGAATTCATTAGTTACCAATGCCAAATACTTAAAACTCAATTTTGTCTTTTCAACACAAAAAATTCTTTGCCTCTTCCGCCCTTCTCAACCCTATAAACTCACACCATTCTAGTTCCAATTTCTAACTTCTTCTCCTTCTCTCTCTCTCTCTCTCTCTAAACATGGCCTCCATGCCCTCTTATACCACCTTCTTCAATATTATCAAGTGTTCTTCCACTAGAGACATCAATTCCATGAAAATTAATGGCATTCCTAGCATGCCCAGTACGAAAGTCGAGGTCCCAACAGCTCCATCGATTGGCCTTGGTGCCATGACGTCCTTTTCTTCAGTTTCTTCAGCTCCTTTTGTATCGGAGATTAGTCATGGTGCTCATGACATCAAGAAAACAGAAAGGCAAAATATTCCAACTGAGAAGCAATTGGTTGATCCATACAGACAAGGACTTATAGTAGAAGGAGGTGTTGGATACAGGCAAATACTTGTTATAAGGTCGTATGAAGTGGGTGCGGATAAAACAGCGACGTTAGAAAGCATCCTTAATCTTCTTCAGGTTTAGTTTTTTCTTAGGTCTCTTGAGCTTGTACGCTTTTTTGCTTAGCATAGATTTATTCCTTGTGTATGTATGCATGTATGTATATGTGCATTTAGTTTAATTTGTTTCTAAAGGTTTTGTTAATTATGTGTGTTAGGAAACTGCCTTGAATCATGTATGGATGTCAGGACTTCTCGGTGATGGATTCGGAGCTACCCATGGCATGGTGAGGAATAATCTGATATGGGTAGTAACAAGAATGCACGTCCAAGTCGATAGTTATCCTATATGGTGAGTTTTTTTTTTGGTAACCAGTGCATTATCTTGGTAATAATAGAAAAAGAGGAAGACCTAAAATAATATAAACAAAAATAATTAAGAAAGATAGAAGTACTTGTAAACTGTAGTTGGAAAAAAGCCTAATGGAGCTAAGTTGAGTATAAGTACTTGTAATTTAAGTATCGACTTAGCCCTTGATTGATCAGAGTGAAGGAAGTGAATTTATGTAGCTAACCACCTTATGTAGTTAGAAAGAGGCTTAGTTGACTTGAGCACTCAATCAAAGCAATAAATCATGAGTCACTAATCATCTATACTTACTCAAAAGCTTTGACATATCAATCGCGTCTAGTCTATATAATTTCACTTTCTTTTGTAGTCTCATATGTATGAACTTTTCCTTCGGGCATTAGAAAGTCAATTGCAACTTCTCTAGTGGTTTCCAGCATATAGGAGTGCATAGCAGGAATATAATCATCTGAATTACCAATTAGGATTCAAATTTGGCCTTTCTAATCTGCCTTCAGATATTTATACATATACATAAGTTAAATGCTTCATGCATTTCTATACCAATTCTATGATCAAAGGAGAAGATTACATTAGCAATAGAAGGTTACTGCTGTTTCATAGGAAAAACAAATCATCAGGGTTCTCCCCATTTTTCCATGATAATAGGCCTTTTCTTTATCCTTCAATTTCTTAGGGACCGTAATCTGATTATGCAGTTGTAGTAGTCTATGAGGTATGAGAACATGAGTTTTCTATAACTGAGTGTACTAGCATTATTGGGACTTCGTAAGTTAGCAAGGATAATTAACAATTCTCATGGACTTCTGCAGGGGGGAAATACTGGAGATTGATACATGGGTTGGAGCATCAGGAAAGAATGGCATGAGAAGAGATTGGCTAATCCGAAGTCACAACACTCAACAAGTTTTCGCACGCGCAACCAGGCATGAATTTTTAGTAACTGGCCTTTCACCAATTTCTTCTTGATCCATTCCTATGCTTAATAGTTCTTTTTCTAAATTGCTAAATATTGAACAGTACTTGGGTCATGATGAATGAGCAAACCAGGCGTCTCTCAAAAATGCCAAATGAAGTTCGAAAAGAAATCTCGCCTTGGTTTATCGATAAGGTAGCAATCCCTGATGATTCCTCCAATAAAATCATCAAGTTGGATGACAACGCTAAGTTTGTGATCTCCAACTTAAAGGTAGAAAACTCTCACCAAAAATAGCAAAGCACTTCATTTTCTCTGTTTAAAACATTCCTACACTCCGATTTTGTAGCCTAAGAGGAGCGATTTGGACATGAATCACCATGTTAACAATGTAAAATATCTTCGATGGATGCTTGAGGTAAACCCTAAATCCTAAACAATTTGATTCAAGCCCTCAATTCATTTGAGGCATGGACTGCCATTCAGTCTTTCAGGAACCAGGAAGAGAAGGGCATGACACAATTACATAATGAATCTAAGTGCTCTGAATTATTTCTTCTTCAGGCCATCCCTGATCAATTTTTGGAGGGTCACCAGCTATCTAGTATTGAACTAGAATATAGAAGGGAATGCGGGCGCACCGATGTTGTTCAATCTCTTTGTCAACCTGATGAAGATCTAGTACAAGTACAACAAGATAATGACATCAAAATACTAAGCGGGTTCCCACTAGGATCGAAGATTATTGATGGTAAAGGCCTATTTGGGTCCTTTCAAATGCAGCCTTTGAGGTATACACATCTGCTTCAAGTAAAAGGAGTGATGAAGAATGAAGAGATTGTTAGAGGAAGAACCACATGGAAAAGAAAGCTCCCTACAAAGCCTTTCTCCATCTAGAAAATTGGCATTTTCCTAATAGATGGTTAATTTTCTACTAGCTAAAGAGGATAGAATTCAGGTGAAGCATTGAAAAAAAAAAAAAGGAATCAATGTCCGCACAATGGTGAAACTGGAATGTTATATGCTGATTCTTCGAAGATTTGGTTCTGATTCCATGAAAGTGCTCATGAAAACAGCTTGAATAAAGATGTTTGGATGGTCACATTGAGGTATAGGAATGAGAAGCTAACAGGAAAGCAACATTTTTCTACTTGATTCTACATGCTACCATTCAAACAAACAAACAAGTCATGTTTGATCTTCAATAGCACAAACTTTGACGAATTCTTGTTAAACAAGTGAGTTGAGGATCCTACAGGTCAAGATGTATCTATCATTCATACATGTAGAAGAACTTCAAGGAATTGGAAGTCTCACAAGCTCACAATGATGTAAAGGGCAATCAAACAATCAAAAATGTGTTTGAGGGACCCGTAAGGGTCCACAGCTTTTCTCTTCTTTTATTTTTTATTTTTTGATATTACCTTGTTCTATTTGTTGTTGATGTAAGTAAGTAATATGCCAATGTCTCCAAGTTTTCACCTCCGCTTTTCTTTCTATGTACTTATCATCACAGTGTGCAGAACAATTTAAAAGAATCAAGAAACAAGTGATACAAAGTTTATTCATGTTCATGTTTATTCAAGTGATATAGAGTTACCCTGTTGCTCATGTTCTAGGTTTCTTCATGTGTTCTAATGTATTGTGCTCCAATTTATCCCTAGTACATGCAGTGTTTTCTTAGTGGTGCTCTTTACTGTGAATTCATAATTCTAGCATTTACAAAGTGTTATTTTAGCTTTGCTATTCAAAGAAAACTTATATTTTAGGAATTTTGTCTGCCCTGTTTTGCATATTTTATAATGTACTCTCATCTATTGTAAAGCTATATGTTTAGTAAGAATTGTCAAATTTATGGCTTGCTAAAAAGCATCACGCTTATGGTGAAAATCTAATAAAAAGAAGATATAAAATAAAATGCACTATGAATCAAGTGCAAAACCTAACAATAGGATAATAAGGCTTACAAAATGAATTGATCAATGAATTTAGTTCTTCATATGGCATTCCTAGGGTGACAATTATGAAATTGTACATGTTGCAAATATTACGGCAATCAATCACATTCATAATTGTGTAATTAGCCAAACTGAAGAGATTTTACAAAGGTTTTTTGGGCTACATTAGATAGCCTTTAATAACATATCATAAAAATTATTACGCCCATTAAGGTAATGACAACAATAACCATTCTTTAATTATTGCAGATAAATGACAATTCTTAACTCAACTCAATTCAACTAAGCCTTTTCCCATACAGTTACATGGGGTCGGTCACATGAATCTGCTTCCTCCAATCCGCTCTATCCAGGGCTAAGTCGACCTTCAAATTACAAATAGTTATAACTTTCTTAATTATTTATGTCAATGTTATATTAGGTCTACCTCTACCTCTATCATTACCATGGACTGTTAAAAGATCACTCTTACTAACTAGAGTATCTAAAGGTCTTCATTGTATATGTCCAAATCACATTAATTGGTTTTCTCTCATTTTATCTTCAACTGGGGCTACTCCTATCATTTCTCATATATGTTCATTTCTACTTCTATCTTTTAAAAGTTTACCACATATCCATCTTAACATGAGTATTTTTGTTACACTTAGTTTATTCAGTAGTTGTTTCTTTATTGCCTAACATTCTATTCCATATATCATAGTTGGCCTAATAGTGATTACATATTAACGATTCTCATTGTAATAAATGATAATGGTTACATTACATAGTAACCATTCTTATGCAAATGGCAATGGCTAATGGTAACCATTTTTCAATACCCTTTTTGAATTAAAACAATCACATCATACCTGTTTTTCAGTTACAATATCTCATTTGATATTTGCAGGCTAACTAACTGAGACTAACATAGCACCTTCAATGAGAAAGTTATCAGATGTCCAAAGTCACAAAAAATGTGAAAATCTCACCTTTAAGGAGTAATTTTTGGGCTCTTCAAAGATTAGTATAGTAAGAAATAATTGACTTGCGGCATGCAGATGAAGTCATTGTAGAAACTGTCAACAAATTAATTTCATTATTATGCAATACTCTTTAAGAGTGTTCACGGGTTAAGTTGGGTTGGTTTGAGTTTTAGCCAAATACTAATAAAGTCGGGTTTAAAAAATAAATAAAAATTAACCCAACTTGACCCAATAGGCCCTCTAAACCCAATCCAACACAACTGATGACTTTGGGTTAGTTTGAGTCGGATTAATCGAGTTGGTCAACTTAAACTATAGATTTCAAAATCTCAAGATCTACTCATTCTATGTATTTTAAGACATCATCTAATACAAAAAAAAATTAAGTCAAATGTAAAATTTTAATAGTTCTATGAACTATTTTCTTTAATGCTATTTTTATTATGGTATTTTAAGGTTCAATTATGGTGAGTGATTACAGTGAAAATGGTGAATAGAGTGATGACTAATATTTAATTAGTTCGGGTTGGTTTGATTCTATTGGTTATTTTTTAGAAAGAACCTTGACCTAAACTAATCGAGTTAAAAGATTTTAATCACAACCCAACCCAACCCAACCCAATTTGATATATAAACCTAACCCATGGGGTTCAGTATGAACAACCCTAGTTCTGTCTTAAAAGATAATCATATTTTAACACAACTTTATGGTAATCACAGTTTGTTTAAGATTTATCCCACAAGTTAAAGTTGCTAACATTATATCCATCATCCACCCACTACAACATAATTAAGAAATTATTAAACCCCATGAGAAAGGAAATAATATATGGTGAATTTTCAACTGGTGAGAGCTTTCAAATGTCAGGGGATTAAAATGTCTTCAAACAAACCTAGTGGATTAGTGGTGATTTAAAATTCTTGCCCCGAGACAGTCCATAGGTACAGCAAATCTCATACTCAGTTTTTGAGGAAATTGCTCTTAGAGAGCATTTAATTGGTTTATAATATTAATCACTTGGTTGCATATAATAATAAAAGTATTAATACTTTAAATGGCTGGTGACTTTATCTTCAGTGTCAATAACGCAGAGAAGTTTTTCTCATTCATGGAGAGCCTAGGAATACAAAATCTAAACATTCACACATCAAGCTATATAGACCAGCAAATACAACTATTTAAAAACAATTTTATAGTCCAAATAACCCTAAAAAAAGAAAGAAATATGCCCATTAATTACTCATCTGCCTTTGCTAAACAAGAGTCTAATCACTTCAGCAACAATTACATTGGCAATTTTGACAAAAGCAATAAAAAGGGCATACCCGGTGCACAAGAAGTCATTGCATGGCCTAAAGAAGCAACAATGTACGCAGACTTACCTCAATATTGAAGAGGTTGTTTCCGGATTCAAAGCTGTGACCTCTAAGTCATAATGGAGCGAGAGCGAGAGCGAGAGCGAGAGCGAGAGCGAGAGCGAGAGCGAGAGAGAGCGAGAGAGAGAGCGAGAGAGAGAGAGAGAGAGAGAGAGAGAGAGAGAGAGAGAGCATGACACTAGAACATGGGCTCTACAGTTCCTTGTTCTTCAACCTTCCTGAAAGTAATGCATATTCTGAAACTCATCCTCAATTTTGCTTTCATATTTGAATTCTGCAGTGTCATTGCTTAAAAAGTTGGGTCAATTTTCCTCAAATACATAAAGTATATTAGTCACATCAAATTTATCTCGTTGCATTAAAATGACGAAAACAAATATTGGTTAAAATTGCAGGCCTAATTCACAACTAATCAAAAACGTGTTTGTAACAGTAACTGAACTAATCAACACAAAAGAACATATGCTAGCCAATTGAGCATCCAAAAACAAATAGGAAGATCAAACAAAATTGACAAAAAAGTAAATGATCCTTTCTAATCAATAACCAGATTATACAAAAACTAATAGCATAATCAAAATGAATCGAAATGTAAAATAACTTGCAGAAGGTGTGCAACACCCTTGTTTATGTCCTTAAATAATCCCTGCACAATTATTCACCATCACAAATACTGCATCGTGCAATGAAACAATCAGCAGACACATCCTGGCAATTCGTAAGTTGTGGCTTCCTAGGTTTTCTTACTATTATACCCTCTCTATTGCATTCCTAGACCTATTAACCGCTTCATCCAACTCTAATGCTTTCTGTATCCAACATAGCAGGTACGTGTGACCTTTGTGTGGTGAACAAAAGAATGGCAGGGAAAATATGATCATCTTATTGAATAAGTCCTGATATGATAATCTAAAGCTTAGGGCAGCAAAAATAGGATCATAGCTCACTGTAGGAAACTGCAGGATAATGATATTGGATGAACAATTAAAAAGAGAAAAAGATAATAATCATAGAGTGAAATAGTGTGGCCTGCAGTACAATAATAACAATGTTCAGAACTCAAAAATGGTACCAAAAACAGTTAAGTAGTGGTAACACCAAGAATGCAACCATCCACGTTTGTACAACTGTAAAAGCTTTAACAAAATCTTATGAAATACTTAAATTTTTCAATGTCAAAAATGCCCCAACCACATGTCCAGAGGATTGATTACTACTTGACGGTACCGCAATGCAAGACTGCAAGTAGTAATCAATCTTGTCCTTGATCTAAGTCTAGTGGCCCATTCAATGATTAAATCACAGAGATGTTTATGGCCAATCAAGATGAATAACATAAGTTATAGGAATTTTCAGAAAATTACAAGCTTTACCTCTATGCTTAACAGTGCATCAGGTACAAGATCAATGTCAAAAAGAGCATAAAATCCTACTTTCAGCAAAACAGTTGTAGAAGCATATCTAATTAAAGTCAAGATTATCCTGAAAATCCCACTATCAGAAATTAAGGAAGGAAGCACAGTATTCTCATTAACACCTTCAGTGTTTAGGATTCTATATTTCCACTTAGAAAATTCAGGATTATAATTGCTACATTTGGTCAAACTACCATAAAGATAAATAGAATATTGATGTTGACATGAACTAGAGCAAAAACAAGGCAAGCATTGATCCATGAACTTGAATAATTCAAATAGCTAACTGAAAATGAACATAAACGAGTGTTTTGTCAATATAGTTACCTCAAATTATTTTGCTGCAGCACCATTTAAGGAATTAAAGTATCACACCAACCATGATGAGAGGATCTAGGTTTAACTTTACATGGACTGGTGGCTACTTGTAGTTATCCGAGGAATCTTCTTATTCTGCCAGCCATTACATTGTCAGAAATCCAAGTCAGCAGGGTAACTAAGCCTTCTAAGACAGCAGTTGTCTTGTTTAACGCTTTCATTACCTTACCAAAATAGAAATATTACCAACTGTTGTTCGATTGTATATATAAAGAATTTCTTTTTTGATATTTCTTACTAATATGATTGAGATAAAGGAAGACCGAAAATAACATGGATAGAGATAATAAAGAAAGATATGACTACTTGTGATATAAATGTTGAATTAGTAGTAGCCCTTGATATGAAGAATAGTGGAAGGAGATTAATGTGCCCAACTCCATGTAGCAGGAAAAAAGTTTTGTTGAGTTGAGCAACTCAAAATCAATACATTCATCACAAACCTTGCTGGACCCACTACAACAACATTTGATTTCCAATAAAATAGAAAGTCTCCATACCCAGCATTTTCCAAAACAATACACAATACTTTGAAGCATGAAGCACAACAAGCAATTTAATTAAATGAACATACATCAAATTTCCATCTAAATACACAGGACAATCATACATCTCAGAGAGAGAACAAACAAAAATGAATGAATGAATGAATGAATGAATACAATGCAAAGTAGCTACCTCTTTATTGAGGGATGCATTCCATGAAATCCTTCCTCAGTTACAATATGACATATCAACATCTCTACTTTGTGTGTTTGAATCAAAGGTTTGCCCAAGCAATTTGGAAGCTAGCATTGAATTAAATGGTACAAATTAAGCACCATTGGCAGGTGTTTACAGGATAAAAGCAAGAAATTCAGTTGAAATATCAGATCATGACTTTCAAAAGTTTAACGTTCACATGCCACTTGCCTTTAAGAAACTTTTTTTTTTTCTTTTGAGAAGAGACAAAATCACTTGCCTTAGGAAACTTGAGGGCATTTACTGGCCAAAAGGAATAAAAGATGGAGCTCAAGAATCAATATTATCAGCCAGCCCAAGCATAATCTGGAGAGCCACAAGAGTTTTTCCCGCTAAAGCAGAAAAATAGGGGGAACCTTGAAAAAGGGCGACAATTGGCATCCTTCAAGAAATTTTCCAGCTGGGCAATACTTCAAGGAAGCATTCCGCTCTTAATGACAATCCAGTAACCACAATTATGCATCATGTCACTGAGCCTATCTTTTTTCCATATCCTGACCTCCTAGAACAACATTGTCGAGGAACCAAACTGCATGTAGCTTACATTCTTCAGAGAGTTGCTTAAACAATGCAGTGTGTGTACATATGTCAGGTTGGATTCCTCTCTCCAGCATTTGGGTGTAAAATCTCAAAGCCTCCTGCCAAAATCCCATATTGCAATTTTCATCAATCAGTAAAGTGTAAGTATATTTATTGGGGAATAACCCCATCTTCTCCATCTCATTAAAAAGCCTGTAAGCCTGTCCTATTCTCCCAACTTTGCAAAGACCATTTATTAGAGCATTGTAAGTAATCACATTTGGTAGGACTCCCTTCTCCTGCATATCTGAGAAGAACATAGATGCCAGCTCAAGTTTACCTCTGCCAGCATGTGCATGGATCAAAACTGTGTAGGTGACAACCGAAGGTGACAAACCTCTACTCAGCATCTCATAGAAAAGTTCCCTAGCTTCCCTGAGATTCCCACTCTCACATTGAGCATGAATAATGGAAGTATATGTCACATGATCAGGAACAAGGCCATCATGAACCATCTTTTGTAAAAGCCCATATGCTTCTTCCAAATTGCCTAATTTGCAAAGCCCGTCGACTAAAATGTTGTATGTGATCAAATTCGGTGGGAAACCCTTAGCTAACATTTCTTCATGTAGACTAAATGCCTTGGATGTGTCACCAAGTTTCAGTTCTCCCATAATTTGTGTAGTGTATGCATAGCAATCTGGCCGCAATCCTTCACGTAACATCTCATCAAAGAATTCCTTAGCCATTGCAAGATTGCCCATCTTGCAAGATCCCTTTATTAGAATAGTAAAGGTAAATAAATCTGGAACAACCCCTTCTTCAATTATCTCATCTTTTAGCCTCCAAGCCTCTTCTAGATCTCCCATTCTGCATAGCCCGTCTATAACCGTATTGTACGTAACAATAGTAGGAACAAGATGCATACTCCTCAACTCTTCAATCAAGATGAAAGCTTCTCCCAAGTCACCTATCCTACAATACCCATAAATTAAAATATTGTATGAAACTACATCTGGAGCCAAATTTCTCTTCAACATGTTGGAAAATTGTTCTCTAGCATCAGCCATTCTCCCCAACTTGCAAAGCCCATGCATCAATGTGTTATATGTAACCACTGTGGCAGAAACACCTAGCTTTACCATCTCATCACCAAGGCCCAAAGCCTCAAAAATCCGTCCCTTCTCACAATAACCATAAATCAAAGGGTTATAAGTGTGCGCCGAGATCTCCAATCCCGAGTTCAACATCTCATCAACCAACCCTCTGGCCTGTTCTAATTCCCCTTTCTTCGACAACCCATTAATCAAAACATTATAAGTAACATCATTTGGGGCACACCCCCTTTCCTGCATCTCCGAAAGCAATTGAAGTGCGTCTTGTACCTCCCCTTCCTTGCAGAATGAATCAAGCAACGTATTATAAGTAACAATCGTAGGCTGTATTCCACATTCATTCATGGCCTCATAAACTTCTCTTGCTTTCGTCACAAGATCTCTATCTCGAAGAATTCTCAGGATTCTATTACAATTCTTCACATCTGGAGACAACCCGTGTCTAACCATCTTATAAAAAGTCGATAAACACAGCTCAATCATAGCTCCTTTCGTATAAACCCACAGAACAAAATCAAGAAGCTTAATTGAAACATTGGAACTAACACACCCATCAATCAAAACATCAGCAATTCCATGCAAATTAGACTTTATAAGAGTCTCCATTACAAAATACGCCGCACGAATATGGTTATTCTCCCAAAGAATCTCAAGAATTCTACAAAAAGCAGCCTCGGAGCGATTAAATCCGGGCTGAATCTCCGCCCACCGGAAAAACCGAAAAGCAATTTTGGGTCTTCTACTAATCGAGTTAAGAACCCGGAGAAACAATTCCGGGTCCTGAATTACAATTCGAAATTCATCGGAAACCCTAAAATTATGGGTAAACGCATATGGGTTCCGATCGATGGTCTGAAAGATCAAATTTTCGAAATGGGTAATTGAAGATTTCTTGTGTTTCGAAGTTTTCAAGCTGTTTTGATGAAAAGAGTCAGCGAAGTTCAAGAGAAACCGTACCTTCAGGAGGAGATAGAATGAGGGTTTAGCAGCGGAAGCTAGGGTTTTTGGAGATCTAACGCAAAGGGTCATGAGGAGAAGAAGAAGAAAAAGCTGTGATGAAATGGGGAAGAAGCTCTGTTTCTTGTCTTTCTTCTTCTTCTTCTTCGCCTTTTCGCCATTACTGAATCGAAAGAAGCTCAGGTGAACAAGAAAATAGAGATGATTAGAAGAAAACTAGGGCTTGATTGGGGATTGTTTTGAGCCTGCGAAAGAAAGCCCAAGCCCAAGTGCAAGCCCAACTGGGTCTGGGGAAAAAGCGTAGGCTACATTTGGAATTGAATTTAAATCCAGTTTCCAAAATCTAGAAACAAAGAATGCAAAAAACATAAAAAAAATAGCTTTGGTTTGTAAAAATTTAAAAACGATTTTAGAAATAAAAAAAAAAAAAATAGTCTGCTTTTTATAAACATCAAGAAGTTATTTTTATTATTTATAATTTATAATTAAAGGGACCCACCGTTTGACTTTTGACTCCATCCCAAGTTTGTTTTTTTTTTTTTTTAATAACCTCCCAACTTAGGTAGTAACCTACAAGTGATGCTCGACTCCATCCAAGTTAACCAAATAACTTTTCAATATTTTCAAAATTCATTTTAAGAAATTACAAAGCAATAAAAAAAATAGAATTACATACATTCTAATTTCATAAAATAATTTTGAGATTGCATGCCAAACAATGCCTTAAGATGCTTTTAAGGCAATTTTATTTGCAATATTCAGATAAATGAAGAAAGGTTGATAAAATTTTCACTTACTAGCAAAAGCAAGTTTGCAGTACCTTCAGTGTGATGTGCTAATTTTTTTTTAATTAAATTTAAAATAAATTAATCAATATTTAATTTCTATTTGATTTTTTTTTAATACCAAGAGAGAGAGAGAGCGGTGTAAAGTTAAAAACAAGAACAAAAATGAAAGAGAGCATAAAAAAGAGAAGTTAAATTAGGGAAGAAAAGATTAGGATGCCAATGAGTTGGTTCAAATTGCAAAACCAAACCAAACCGACTTTAATTTAGTTAGGTTTTGAAATAGTTTGGCTTAGGTTAGACTTGAAAAATATATAATTACATTTGTTCATTTCTTACTTGAGACTTAAAAATGATGTAAAGCAAAGCAAACCAACTACAAAATAAAATAAGTTAATATTTTAATTTTTAATGTTTAAGATTTTTATGATGTGCATATTGTTTTAAAATTTACACAATCACTTTATATTACAAGGGTTTTTTAATATTTAGTAGGTATGCATTAGATTTACAACAAAAAATATATATATATATATAATTAATTTAAGTATTTAATGAATGTCTATTTAAAATGTCAACCAATCAACCTAAATCGATTATATTCAATTTGATTCGATTTGGTTTGCCACGGAGGATCGGATTGGCTTGGGTTAGACCATGAGCTTGACATGATGAGTTGGATGGTCATAAGCATGGTAAGCTTGGTTACAAGATGAACTAGATGGTCATGAACTTAGTGTGATGAGCTCGACTACAAGATGAGCTTGATGGTCATGAGCTGCCGTAGATGAGCTCCCTAAGATTAGGAAAAGACGATTACTCAACATACTCACATCGATCCAGACATGGCATGTTCAAAGAAGACATCAGCTAGGTCGGGATGACTTGACGCTGTTCGAAGATGACCAAACACTATACGAGCTTACTTGACAGGGTCCGAGCTGACCTATCATCCTTGAGACATAAACATGACTTTTATAGAGACACCTGCAGGGGATGAGCTTGGGATACCGAGCTGACCTCTCAATAACAGAGTGATAGCTAGAGACAGTTAACATGGGCCCCTCCTCGTGGTTCCCACCTTCAATGTATGGCAAAGTGTCATAAGTTACTACCAGGCAAGATACAGGTGTTACCGCCAACCTGGCCACGAGACCCTCACCTATAAATACTCCTTTAATCCTCATTATTAAGGTAAGCAATTATTAACTCCAGGTAATACAAGTTAATTCTAAATCAATTCATCAGCTGTGATTATGACATCAGAGGGTCTTTGGATGGCACTACACCAATGCTTCTTATAATAGTCTATTCTCTTCTCCTCATAATCGAATTCTAGTGATGATCAAATTTTGTATCGGTACAATTTGATTTAGAGGGATGTCAAAGCAATGACCTTTGTTTAATTGGATTCAGTTTGAGCATGAAACTAACCTAAACTAAACTATTGACACCCCTAGAAAAAACTTTCCACATGTGTCAACCTATTATTAAAGTTTTGCATTATTATATCATGTTGATAGATTATATATGAATTACATACTCAACTAAACTTTTTACCTACTACATAATGTTGGTCTCTTAAGGGGAAGTTGACATTTAAATCATAAATAGTTATATCTTTTACTTATTTTTATCCATGTTATTTTAAGTCTGCTCTTCTATCTTTGTCTTTATATTATTGATCGATTATGAAAAGATCACTCTTCCTAACTAAAACATCTAAAAATCTTTGTTGAGTTGCCTAGCATAATCCTTTCGCCTCCTTTATTTAGACTTAAGATCAGCTATATTTAAAGATATGCAAATGTACTCAGAACAAACAACACTATATGGATTATATCTACGTCAAATAAAAGTATTAACACTATATATTAAAAGACACAGTTAAAACTTATATATTTAATGCATTAGCTTCAAGTTCCACTACAAATAAAGGTTCCCTAGACTTGTTAACAAGCCCTAATATTAGTTCTTCTTACACCAATTTTTTTAAATCTCAATTGACCTACTTCTTTCCATCCTAATACAAAATCATAAGTATTGTCTACTAATTACAATTGGAGCATATTAAAAACATCCTAAAACTACCACTTAAACTTAATTAGCTCATGATCAAAATAGTACTAAAAAAGCATCTGACCGACCTAACTGTCGAGTGGATTGGTTGGATGGTAAGTTTTGATGACCATTTCAAAATAATCCAACCACTAAAAAATAACTTAATTTCTTAGTAGAGAATTAACAAAAATCTTAACTTTAAATTCAAATACTTAAGTAGAAGATGAAAAATGACTAAGATACCTCTTTATACCTTGGAGGAGAAGTCTCACTGTTCAAACTAAGGATGAGAATGAAGATGGGGAAGAGCATTTATAGAGTATTTATGACAATGAAGATGTTTTAAAGTATTATAGAATGTAAACATATTTAAATATAATATTTACACATACATTGGTCAAGTAAAATTTAGCTATGTTATAAATTTGTAATCCGATAAAATGACCCGACCTAATAGCTAGTCTATTTATTTAAAGGTGACTGACTAAGTTTAGCAGATCATTGTGTTTTATGTACGCCTCTAGTTTAATTTTTTTAGAGTTCTCAAATCTTCTTGGGAAAAATAAAAATGTTGTATATATGTTTAATTGTTAAGATTTTCTTAAGAAATATTTTTTCATGCTCTTAGTATGGCAAAGATATAAAAAAACTACTTTTTTGTGCGTTTAGGTAATTATATACAATAACAACAAAAAATAATACGAGTCCTATCAAACATATATGTTTCTTCATTTATCAATATTTCATGTTGCCATTAATGTATATGATCTCTAATCCATCTATCTATCCGTTCATACATCCATCCTTTGTTTTATATATCCTTTATTTTTATAAGCTATCATAATTATAATTAAAGCATAACATTTACATGCAACAACCTATAATTAAATAAAAGTTATGTTGTTGATATCTTCTTCCTCATTAAAGATGTTCTTTGAATTAAAGATAGAAAAGCATGCATCACCACAGTTTTATATATCATGTGGTTTGGGGTTTTAAAATTTTCAACTCCTAAAGAGAAAGAGAACATTAGACGAAAGAATCACAAGCATTAATGTTGTTGAAGGGAAGGGTTGTGTTGTTGATAGAAGGGAAGGTGAAGAAGGTTAGTTACTTAGTAGTGCCCTATGGTGGTGTTGTTGAGAGAAGGGAAGGTAAAGAAGGTTAGTTATTTAGTAGGGGCTATATATATATATATATATATATATATATGGTGATACTTACTAGTTTTAATTAGCCTTTAATTTTGTGAGTTCTAGTCATTTGCTTTGATTAGGAAGGCTTCATAGATGCCCACAAGGAAGCTTTTTTTTTTTCTTTGGGAGTCAGAAATGTTAATTCATGGAGGCAAATTGAGATTACAGAAATAGGGTCATAAGTCACTAGGTAAACAAGAGGCTCAAAATCCAAAGGATTGGTAAATCAAGGGTCTCTTTCTGCCTAGCATGTGAGCAACAAAATTCAACCTCCTGGGAACATAAAAAAAAGAGATATATAGGTGGTTCGGGATGACTGGCTTCAAGGATGTCGTGAAGAATAGCTTATAATATTTGATGTTTAGAGGGTATCCAAGGAAGCTTGTAATTGATGTTTACGAGCACTTAAGAGGTATCCTATGTGAGGTTAGTTTGTGTTAGTTCTTGCTTAAGCATATCAAATATCTATATATAAGAGGGGAAATACTTAATTGTAAATTTTATAATTGTATGTGCAACTACACATGCATATCTATTGAATATTAATATTTTACACATCTTAAGGTGTATAATAAATGATCTAATGATTATAAATGTGTAATTATAACTTTTTACAGTTAGATTAATATTCTCCATATAAAAGAGCTATCAAGAGATAAATTATCGAATAGATATCATATATAGGATATTCCCAGAGAGATTAACTATTAGACTATTGGACTATAGCTACTTTATTATTATTATTATTTATTCATTGATTCTTTTTTCTCCTCCACTTCAAATGGTCAAGTGATCGTTTTGTTATTATTATTATTATTATTAATTTTTCTAAGTTTTTAATTGAATAAATCTATCAAATTATGCAACTTTTTAGTTTTTTTTAGTGATGGAGTCCACCCATTAGAGTTCACCTAACACTGCCCTAAGTGATATATGGTAAATTGTTCATATTAGGTACTAATTAATTAAGAGAATTAATGATGAAAAAAAAATAAGTATATAACTTGATTATCTGTATCTCTATGAAAAAAAAAATAGAATAACTCTACCTCCAATAATTTGAGTCAAATTATTATGCAAGCCATTAAAGGTAAGAAGAGAAAAAGATTTTGAGTCTTATCAATTGCACTTATATTCATTTTTTATTAAGGACTATATGATGAAATCTTTAATTGTTGATGTAGGACTATTATTTTCAGAGTAGTCGCACGCGTCCTATATTAATTGTTGTGAAGATCAATGAAGCAATCCGTACTAGAGTTTTCAATCTCTCTGGCATTTCTATAAATAAAGTCTCATTTTGCTATAATTAAAGAGTACTAAAAGACTTGTATAACCATCGGTCTATCATCTCATGATCTATTTCTCACAACTGCTAAAGAAAAAGAGAAAAGATGAAAAACGAAGCGTTGTTGTTGAAAAAGAAAGGCTATGATGCTCATGAGAGTGAAGGGATAGAACACTTAATAACATGGAATCAATTTAAAGAGGAGGTGAAGAAGGTTGGTTACTTAGCAGCGCCTATGATTATGGTCACCTTGATCCAAAACTTGCTGAGAGTTATATCCATGATGATGGTGGGTCATAGTGATGAACTTGCATTCTCCAGTGCTTCCATTGCCACCTCCCTTGCTGGTGTTACTGGCTTCAACCTATTTGTGAGTTCCCATTATTTTTTTTATAATTCATTAAATTCTTCCATGTGCTCCCTTGTTTTAGCATCAAATTTCCAACTTTTTTTTTTTTTAATTGTATAAGTAGGATAATGCAACTTTTCAGTTTGTGATTTCACTGATGTTTTATCATGCATGATTCAAGTTTGATCTCTTCCTCTTAAACGTATATAGTTAATAGTTTATTGATTGATGATATTTTAAATGGTATATTTAAGTAGCAAGAGATCTCTTGCTATCAATATTTTATAGACTTGAGTATCGAATGACCTAGATATTTTTGCCTCTAATGATTAATTTAGACAAATTACTATGCCATATGTCTCATTTCTATAATGTTCTTATGCATCCTTTAAGTGATTTATTTATTTATTTATTTATTAACTTCATACTAACAATTTCTTTTTCAACTGTCTTTAAAAAGTCCTTATTCTTATTACATTTAGGGATGGAACCTAATATTCTTGCTAATGGAGACTTCATGAGCTCAAACTTATTTAGTTCAACCACTATTACTGACCACTAATCATATAAAACCCTTTCATATAGTGTACTTGATTTTGTGAGAGTTAGACCTTCATCCTCATAGAGGGTTAAATCTCTCTCTCTCACTCTTTCTCTCTCTCTCTCTCTCTCTATATATATATATATAACTACAAGAAAATTGCTATACAAGGACGTTTGAAAACGTCCTCGAAGCCATTTTAGGAAGTATTTTCAATTAGGCCGTTGAATTCAAGGACATTTTCAATCATCCTTATATAGTAATTTTCTAGTAGTAATCCATGTATCATAGATTCAAAAAGAATAACTTTCTTTTTTTAATTAGCAAATTGTTACCACATTGAATTGGAACATGATGAATCATAGTATGCAAAAGATATTTTTTCAATGTCAAATTCAATTGTTGCACATTCAAATATTTGTGTGGTAGAAGATGTGATCATATTTTGAATTTGCACCACTTTCATAATTAGACTAGCTAGCTAGTAAATAAGATATATAACTGCTTTTTTTCAAATAAAAAATAAAAAATTAAGATATCCAAAATATATATATATATATCTCTTTAAGCATAAAAATTATTTTAATACTTATTTATCATCTTATTCCAATTAATTCACCAAGACAACTATTTTCTTATAGGGTCAAATAATTATTACAATGAGGCATACACAAGTACAAAATGTTGTCACTATGTTGCAAAAAATATACATATGTAACGTATAATTAAATTTGATTACATATTATTATAATCAAAGATGTTAGGGCTACTCATAGGTCATAGCATACACATATATATAAATAGTAAAAAACTAAATGACATCAATCAATGAGAATACAATAATTGAAAATTGTCATCTAGTTTCCCAATTGGCCCAACTTCACAAGAAAATGTAATCAAAATAATGTAATAATAATTTTCTAAAACATTTTAGACTATTTAAACTCTATTTTCTAAATATTTTGTACATGAAATAAATATTTTTTTTACAAATAATATAATTTGAGTGACATATTTGGAGTACCATTTGATACCACATAAAAGATTAAGCCAAAAAAGAAGAAAAGAAATTACCTCTAACAATTATGTTGTTCATGGTAGATATGCTTCAAAATCACATAGATTTTGTCTTTTAACCTATTTGTTGTTAGCAAATTTTTCGGTAATGGTATATTCTTAAATAGAAAAAATTAGAGGACAATAGTTATTTAATAATTGTTATAAAATTAATGTAATTAAATAACAATATTAGCTTATTCTTTAATTAAGGTAACTTTCATTTATTTATAACTTGTTTTCAATTATAATATTTTATTTAGCGCTTGTGTGTGTCATTAATTTATACTAACACTTTCCACAAGTCTTCTGTCCACCTTCCTATTTCTTTTATAAAATACAATTTGTTCCCAACTTTTTGAATTTAAATATAGCAATGTGTATATTGTTAGTTTCATTTTATCTTTATCTTTAGAAGGTTAATAAGGATTGGATTTAAGCATATTCAAAATATCTTTAATTTGTGTTTGATGAGCACTAATGTATTTAATGTCTTTAACATTTAAAATATAATAATAATCAAATTTTATTTTGATTATTTATTGTTTTGTTTCTTTTTTTTTCTATCATAAGCTAATTTATATTAATTATTGATTGTTAAATAATGCATAGTAGTTTTAGTGTTGTATTTAAGCATATTGTTTATCATTTGTTTATTTAACCATTTATGTCATTCACTGGCTTTTGTTAAGTATTAGTGTCTTTTATTATTAAACTTTCTTATGTTTAATAATATATACAGTAGGTTGTCCACATAGTGGAGTGCATTCTTACAAAAAAATTATCATTTCAAGAGGCCTATAAAGATGTTCATAGGCACATATGAGAGAGTTCCAAATATATTTCGAAAAGACAACCATAGATATAGCTTTTTGTACACGAGGAAAGGTTAGTGTTATGTCATGTTATGCAACTTTTGCTCTCTTTTTGTTTTCTAATAAAAAACTTTATAGTCAATTTTCTTTATAATTAACTTTAATATCAAACTGCATAAGCCACGTCCAGTCTTGTGTAATGCATAACATATATATATATATATATATATATATATATATATATAAGATTCCCAATAATATTAGCATACTCTTGACATCTGCCAATGTTTGTGGGTAACTTTAGATGAGGCTCAATAGGTACTGTAGAAATTGGTTGATGATCAAAATGACGATATTCTGCAAGATCTTTTCAATGTAATGTGATTGAGATGATGATGCCAAAATATTATCTTTTTTTTTCCTTATAATTAATCTTAATACCCAAGTTCACATCAACTTTCCCTCACTCATTTATATCAGATAACATAAACCTTTTGCTTTCTTCAACATAAGCAAGAGAAAAGTTAAATATAAGTATAACACATACATACAAGCAAATAATGACACCAACATCATATTAGCAGTGCTTTTGATAATAATTGAGATTAACAGTGCTTTTGATAATAACATTAACAATTGCAAGAACTTTACCTGATGTGAAATTGAGATTACGAGTGCTTTTTACTAATAATTAACTTTATTTCAATCCAAAGGTGATGGCGAAGGGATTCCATAATGTGGGATCTCTTGTCTTCATGCTTGAGTTTCCTTTTGTAATTATTTCAAGTTGAAGTTAACTTAGGACTAATTAAGCCCTACTTGAAGTGTTTCTTTTAAACTAATACCAACAAATCTAACATCATCAAAACTTGTTGTGTTTCATGCACTTGTGCAAGAACAGATTTATATTCGGTGATCTTAAAATCTATAGAAATAAGATATTTTCTATTACTTACCTCCTCAATGGGTTCTTTATTGTTTGGTGTGCACTATACATATATTGAGTTCGAATGAGCATTCAGTATAGGTGGTCATTCATTTTTCTTTTCCTGTGTGCATTTGCTAAGTTGATCCTCATTATCTTTAAGAGTTAGTTCTGGAGTTCAATGTTATGATCTAGGACGTAGGAGTTTCAATGAACTCGGAAAAAACATTACTTTTTTCTTGTTGCCTTGTGAAATTCTACATCAAAACGTTTCAAACAAATAAGATCTTAAGTCATGATTAGTATGGAACGAGCCACGGTTTTCTCTATTGCTAAAAGAATACTAATACAAATTGGTGAAGAAAATAATAGGAAGAATTGAAAGGAGAAAATCATAAAATAAAGAATTAGTTGATCTTCTAACTTCAAGGAATGTAGACATTGTCTTTTATATAATATTACTCTTAGATCTTTCGATAGAACCACGAGAAAAAAGTGGGATACGAGAAAATCAACTACAAGATATTATAGATCCTTAATCAAAAGTGTTGGGTATGAATTATGTTTGCTCTAACCACAATCAAAATAAATAAATAACCAACGGTGGGTTAGTTCAGTGGTTAGGTGCAAACGCACCTACCTTGAAGGTCTCAAGTTTGAACACCTTCCATCACTTGTTGGCCAACGACGTCGTTGATGTTGGCCCAAGAATGTCCAAGAAGGGGGTAAATTGGACACTATAGTCAGTTAAAAACTTTAAGAAAAGCTTACAGTGAATTAGCAAATAAATAGTGCAAAAAATATAGATTACACAAATAATTTATAGTGGTTTAGCTATATGCCTACATCCACTACCTAACATTCTCAGTCAGGATTTCAAACCTCACTAACGGATCTTCTTATGGGTGATAACTAAACCGTTACACTTTCTCAATTTCACATGCTTGAGAACCACCGTTACACTCAACTTACAGTCTTGAGATCTATCTACACTCTTGACTTCACAGGTGCAAGACTACCTATACTTTCAGCTTCACAGGCGTGAGACTGCCTACATTCTTGGCTTCATAGGTGCAAGATAACCTACCCTCTCAGCTTCAAGGGTGTGAGAAAACCACTCGCTTCCTAACTTTTAGGGATAACTTTGTACAACTTTCATAATTACAGTTACAACTCGATTTAGATAAATGATATATATAATTAAGTACACCGAATCGTATGAACCTTTTACTTGATAAGCATTTCTTTTAGTAGTGAAAAATTTAAGTTTGAATAAGTTAAAAAGGCCGAGTAAAAATGCCTTTTTCTTTCACTAAGTTTTTCAAAGATAAGATGTATAAGATAAACACTCGATGAAAACTTCTTTGTAAAGAAAAATTAAATTTCGCAAACTGATAGAATTTGAAATTGAAAAAATGACTAACATTCAAAACATTTATTGCTCAGATCAAAAATTCTTTTCCTCAAATTTGAATTCTCTTCTTTATAGAGCAGATTGTGCGCCAAAACCGTTGTGTTCAAATTCAAAATGAATTTGAAACGTTGAGTCAAAACTTCATAAAAATGGTAAGTTCAGTTTTTGTGAAAGTGTTCTAGTTGAATTCAGTTTGTATAAGAATAGAAATAATCAGAGATCTTTTGATCATGCGATTGAAATGTCAGTGATTAGGTGACAGTTTCTTTTTCAGTTTTCTGATAGTGTTCTATCAGCGTTTTAATAGAACGCCAGCGTCCTGAAATAAATTGTTCTAAAAATTTGATTTTTACTAACTTGCTCTGGGAGGACGCTAATGCTTTGTCAGTGTCCTGACGAGCTTAAAACCAAAAACTTCGGTTTTTCAGACAAGGGCGCTAATGCACTATTAGTGTCCTAACCTGCAGCTGCTAGTTTTTAGGTTCATTCAATGAGGGCGCTCATACTCTATCAACGTCCTAACGTGAATGATAAACTTTTAAACCCAAAAACCATCAGCGCCTTGATGGTTTATAAGTGTTCTGTAGTGTTGGCTTGATTAAGTGACTAGCCATTGCATTAGCGTCATTATTGACCATCAACATCTTGATTGACCATCAGCGTCCTGAAAGACACTGAAAACAATTTTTCTTTGAAATTTGATTTTTCAAAAACACGATTAATCAAATCAATACTTAAGCTTTTTGGATCAAATCAAACGTTCAGAAAATTGTTCAAATAGTTCAGAAAAATGATTGAAAAACCTTCGAACAAAATCGATAGAAATCATTTTTCTTTGAATTTGAAAGTCTTTGAGAATAAGTATTGATTTGCTGAAAAGAGATTTTGAGTAATGGTTCTACAATCTAATATTTAACTTTTTTTAACCTTGATCTTGATAACTTGACTTGGTGTAAATTTTGATTGATTGAGACTTGACTTTCTTCTAACTAATTTGTTGAAACACTTCAACAACATCATTAGATCATAAGATTAAGTGGTTTTGAATCATCAAAACATTTTTTCACGGGGTTCCTCTTGAGATAATACTTGAGTGTTTGTGGTCGTGCTCCAAAGGGATTAATGGGGATGTAAGTTCTTGATACCCACTGATCTCAGAAAAAAAAAAAAAAAAGCCACAACCAAAAATACTCTAAGATGATGTCAAAAGAAAAAGTTGATTGATTATGAATGAGATAATTGAAAATGGGGGCTTGGATCTTTATCTATAGTTTTCCTCATATCTATTGGTGAATAGGTAAATGCCCCTTTGATTTGTTTTGATTAATAGACACTAATTCATGGAAATAGATGTGTTTATTTGATTGAATATATGTGCACTTCCATCAACCAACATTTTTTTTTGTCAATGCGTATATACCTTTTTCAGTATCAAGCACATCTCTGCTAATGCATATGTTTTAGATTCAATGAATTGAATCCAAATAACCCTTCATCACATTTTTTCTTCAAAAAATAAAACAATATTTAAGAAATGTTACCAATGGATTATTTTTCTTCCTCTACCTCAAATCATGTTTTCCACTCTAATTTAATTAACCCTTTTGCTCCTTTAAGTTTTTCATGTTTTTAATTGCATAAATTATTATTAGATGATGCAACAACAACTTAATTCTCTAATTCTCCAATCTTCTTGAACTTGTTTGCTTCTTGTGCCAACTAGCTTGGGATGGCAAGTGCATTGGAAACTCTCTGTGGCCAGGCTTATGGAGCAAAACAGTATCAAAAGCTTGGAATTCATACTTACAGTGCTATTATATCTCTTTTCTTGGTTTCTCTTCCTCTATCTCTCATGTGGGTAAACATGGGAAAGCTACTCACTCTCATGGGCCAAGACCCTTTAATCTCAATTGAAGCTGGAAAATATGCAACGTCCTTGATCCCTGCATTGTTCGCATATGCAACACTTCAAGCTCTACATAGATACTTGCTTTCTCAGAACTTGATTATTATCATGCTCTTAAGCTCAATCGCAGTTCTCTGTTTCCATATTCCTGTTTGTTGGTTTCTTGTTTTCAAGGTAGGACTAAGAAGTATTGGAAGTGCTTCAGCAATTGGTTTATCATATTGGTTGAATGTTATTTTCCTAATACTGTACATCAAGTACTCTTCTTCTTGTGAGCAAACTCGTGTACCAATATCAAAGGAGGCATTCACGGGCATCAAAGAGTTCTTCCGCCTTGCTCTCCCTTCAACTGCCATGGTCTGGTAAATTATTTGTTGTGCATAATCTATAAAGCGTCTGCATCGTCATTCATAATTGTTTGAACAAACGCTAATTGTTCGTTAGTACTACTTTTCCTAACTTGAGTTTGGTTGTCAATGTTGGCACTTGACAGTCTTGAATATTGGTCATACGAGTTGCTCATCTTGTTGTCTGGAATTCTACCAAATCCACAACTTGAATCTTCAGTTCTCTCTATATGGTATGGCCATTTAACACTGGTCCTCCACTTGGTAATCAATAGTATCCAAATAGAGTTTCAAATGTACAATTAAGTTTTTCTTTGCGAACAGCCTTGCAACCACTTCTTTTCTCTATGCCATACCATATGGACTTGGTGCTGCTGCAAGGTTGGCTCTAAACCATTTTCTGCATTCTTGTATTTATGTTGTTCTTAATTATGTTTTCCTGACCATATAAATTTGCCTGAAAATCATCAAACATATAGTATATGTTTTCAATTCGTACTAAAACACATAATATTGTAGCACTCGAGTTTCCAATGAATTGGGAGCTAGAAAGCCACAAGCAGCTCGTATAGTTGTATGTGTCACGATGTTCCTTGCGGTCACAGAGGCCATTATTGTGAGCACATTGCTTTTTGCTTGTCAATACACTTGGGGATATGCTTATAGCAATGAGAAGGAAATTGTCGACTATGTCACAAGAATGACTCCTCTAGTTTCCATTTCAATTATCATGGACAGCTTACTAGGAGTCATGTCAGGTTGCGCATCTAGCCTTCTTTTGATACATATGTTTTGGCATTGTTCTCAAGAGAAGAGCATGAATTTGATCTCTTTGCCTATTTCAGGTATTGCACGAGGTTGCGGGTGGCAACATTTAGGCGCATATGTGAACCTTGGTGCCTTCTATCTTTTTGGGATTCCAATGGCTGTTGTGTTGAGCTTTGTTCTACATATAGGAGGAAAAGGGCTCTGGATTGGAATATTGTTAGGGGCCATTGTGCAAACAATTATGTTTTCCATCATAACTAGTTGCACAAATTGGCAAGAACAGGTATGTTTTTCATCCATTTTTTTAATCCTTTCGTCATCTTCTTCGAAAGCATCTTAAAAAAAAAAAAAAAAAAAAAACAGTACTCGACTAAAACAAGAAGATGAACCTGAATACTTTTATTCCTGTTTTGAGTACTTGTAAATAAAAATTTTGCAGGCTATCAAGGCAAGTGAAAGAGTTTTTTCAAAGGAGGTGAAAACAGATGAATGTTGCTAAGAAGAATGCATTATATATACTGGTGGCTTCAACTTCTAAGTTCTATGAATGCATGTGCCAATGTGAGAACTAAATAGTTATATTTACCATAATAAAGAATTCTTCTCCCTCTTTTCTTTTCTCTTTTTGAAAGATATGTTGGGTCCTTTAAAAGGCTGGCCTAGACTTCTAGGAGTAATATAAGGTAGTACATTTTCCTTCATATATATATATATATATATATATATATATATATGTGTGTGTGTGTGTGTGTATATAAATATTATTGTTAAATTTAATCTTCACCTTTCTTTTTTTTTATAAGATACACTTTATATTTACTCTTTTTAGTTCTTAAATTTATTATTAAGAGAATTAATAATGAATATAATATGTTTATAAGAGAACAAATATATAGATGAAAAATCTAGATAGAGAACATATAAGATATATCTATCTATATTATACTGTGAAACATAAAAAAAATTAGAAATATAGTAAGGGTAATTATATGTAAGAACTAAAAAGGAAGATGTCATTAAGGTAACTAGGAAAAGAGATACAATTATATCAATAAATTTTATAATAGAATAAAACATAATTTACATAGTGCATATACACTCCAAATATGATTAGACCAACAAGAAAATCAATCGATTTAGTTCGGTTTGCAGTTACACATCACAAAAATCGATTTAAACCGAACCGAACTTAGGGGTAAAATATATATAATATTTTTGCATAAAGAATTTGTAGAATTTTGTTTATGAATATTGATCTTTTTTCAACATTTGTGATGTTAAATATGCATCATATTTTGAATTTTAACTTCAGTGAGAGTGAATATATATAATATGTTTGAAATGGGATATATTTTTATAGGTAGATTAATATTAATTATATGATACATGATTTTTGAACTTATGAATCAACTCAAACCAAACCAAACCAAATAAAGTTTGGTTCGGTTCAGTTTAGTTGATTGATCGGTTCGATTTCGGTTTTTGAAACGTAAAACCGATTAGGGTTCGATTTGATTTTGATTTTTAATGAAAACCGAACCAAACCAATCTATGCACATCCCTACCCACAACATACCTAGGCATTAATGCCATAAAAAACTAGGCAATAAGGCCTTCTAAATAGGGGCACTAAACCCTTACAAAAAAAAAGAAAGGGGTACTAAAGCCTAAATCAAATTCCCTTTTTTATTTTCTTTGATGAAATTTGAACCTCACCCACAAATACGGGTGTAATGAGTTGGGTTGGGTTGGAGCCAAAACTCAACCCAACTCAAATAGTTCAGGTTGAAAAAAATAGAACCCAACCTAAATCAAACTAGTTCAACTCAACCCAACCCAACCTCTTCTAGTTCGGGTTGGGTTGAGATTGCTTGATTTTTTTTCAAAAGAAATGGCTTGAGTTTTAAAAGAAATAAAAATAGAAAAAAAAAACCTTATTTTTCTTTGTTAAAGCAACAAATTAAGAAGAAGAACAACAAAAACCTTAGGTTTGGTTCGGTTCGGGTTTGGTTGGATTCTAAGGGTATTAACCCATGACCCAACCCAAACCGTTCGGGTTGAGATTTTTGAACCCAACCTAAACACCTAGATCAACCCATCGGGTTATGTTATGTTCGGTCGGGTTGGTCGGTTCAGTCAAGTTGATCGGTTCAGTCGGGTTGGCTTACACCCTGTGACGCCCCGAAAATTATTTCATCTAGCCCATAACCCAATTGCACTTTGCCCAAACTCTATGTGTTGCCTTGATATGGTTGGTGTTTGTTTGATGGTTGTTTAATGTTTGTATAGTTGATGCTTGATAATGTATATAAATATGTGCATTATAAATTGTATATGGGTCATGTTAAATTAAAGTATAATGCATATGTTATTATTTATGCATGGGTCCATTAAACCATGAATTGATATGAGTTAGGATTGATTGAATAAAAGGATAAATGAGAATGAAAACTTGGTGTATTAAATGGATTGAACATTTAAAATACATGGAAGCATGAGATTGGTTAAAGTACATGTGGTTGGTATGGATAGTATGAGACCAACACATGTGAAGGTTGGTGCATGAAAGTAGACAAGTGTCCCATGCCCACTTCTCTTCTCCAAGAATGTGCTAGAAAGTGAGGTGAGTGGAGAGAAAGGAAAAAAATAAAAGAAAAGAAGAGAAAGAAAAGAAGAAGAGAAAGAAAGAGGGAGTTGCAGGAGGAAAATCTCTTCGACGTTTTCATCAAAGAGATTGATCTTCGGGATATATGGTCAGATTAAGCTCAAATTTTGTCAAAAACTTCGTAGCTTATGGTTCTGTGTTCAGAACGGTGGAGATCTTGATTTGAGGTTTCTTCTAAGAGATCTAACATCTCAAACCAAGCTGCTCGGAAAGTCTGGATTTCTCTCGCCGTTTCGCTCAAACTTATAGATCTCCTCAATCTACCGTTGGATGGATATCAAATTTGGGTATTTAGTTTAAAACCAATATATATGCAATTTTCACGGTGGAGATCTTGCTTAGAGGTTTCGTCTAAGAGAAATAACCTCTCAAACAAAGCTGGTCGAAAAGTCTGGATTTCTCGCGCCATTTCGCTCAAACTTATAGATCTCCTCAATATACCGTTGGATGGATATCAAATTTGGCTATGTAGTTTAAGACTGATATTTCTGCATTCTGACTGGTGGAGATGTTTATTAGTTAAGTATGTTTTGTGATATAGTCATCTGAGTTTGAGTATTTGCAGCAGGAAAGGAGAAATTGTCTGATTAGAGACTTGTTCATCAAAGAAAGTTATCTTTTCGGTCCACCGTTGGATTGGGCTGATATTTGGAAAAAAGGTTTGTTTCTTCACATACTTCAATCTGTACGGTTGATTTTGTGATTACATATATCTGTTGGTAGATTGATACATCTGAACATAATATTAAATGAAGAATTGGTAGGGTTGCTTGTATTAGACCCAAATTTAGAATATGAACTTAGACCTTTCCAAATAGCTTGCATGTCAACTATGTTGACCTAGTTGCCATTGTTGATGAACCCGTGATGCAAAATCAGTGATATACATGGCTGAACATGGTGACCTAGTGTAAATCGACAATATGACCTAAGTATGGAAAATTTCAAAATTTAGGGCTTTTGATGCTTTTGGCCTAGAATCATTGAATTGATGCAACTTATGTTTAATTAAGCATGATTAGGGTTGATTATGCTACTGATTTGGTGGTTGTGACCATATCATGGGTTAGGCCTACTTGTGATCAAGTGACCCAATTTGGGCATGTTTATGCCTAAGGAATTGAAAATCAGTATTTTTGATTAATAGAATGGTTTATGTATGAGAACTATACATTAGAGGCCTAAGTCATGTGATTTGAGTTGAATGATGGGATTAGATGGGATTTAGGCCTATTGTCTATATCTGGGCTGATTAGGGTTGATGTGTAATGTCTATGTGATTGAGCATAGAAATTGATGTATGGTAAGATATTGATGAATGTTTCAGGATCTTGATTGGGTTGATTCGATTTGGTGGTCGTGTGTGGTTAAATACTCTCGCGAGGCTTGGTTGTAAGTAGACTTCATTTATGATTATATCTTTTATGTCATCATATCACTTATATATATTGTATGTTGAAAGCATGAATGTGTTCTAATGTTTTGAATGATGCATTGATTTGAGAAAACCTTATGACTTTGGTTGGGCACATCTATCTGGCTAATAGGGGGACTTAACCTTGTCATAGGAGGGTTTTAGGAAAGGAAATGATTGGGGTCAACAGTACGGTGAAATAGACGTGCACTAGTAACCCAATGCATGTGGAATGTGGATCCAAATTGATAAGCTTTTACTTGCATTGAACTTATTATAAATGCTTGATATCTATATGTTATGAGCTTTTAATCATGCTACACATTGACATGCATACATGATATTTATTGATGAGTATTGATAGCATATTTGAATTCTATTCACTGGGCACCGTTGGCTCACCCTCATTTTCCTCTTTCAGGTCCTTCTATCCCGAATAAGGGCAAAGGTGTAGTCATATCTTGAGGGTCTTGCTTACGAGAGAATTCAAGGCCTCGATGTGAGTTGAGAAGCATTTTGATTGAACTGTGTTTTAAATTATGAAGTATTATATTTTGGATTATGTAATTATAACACTTACCACATTGTAGTATGGGTGAGTTGGGACTTATTAGATAGACCATGTGGGCATATGACGGTTTTTATTTGTACCCACAATTTTGGACTTTACGTGTATGTCAATTTTAATAGACTGTAGGGATTTTGATTTTATTTATGGTTCATTTTTATGGATTATCTCTTGTCTTTGATGATTGATACGGTGGGTAGTCTTGTTTAGTACCTTTTGATATTATGTCGTTGTTTGAGATAAGGCTCGTAGGGTCTCAACCACCTCACGGGAGTTGAGGAGTGGTCGGAGATGCCTACGTCGGGCGTCCCGCCCCGGCATTCCGCACGTCATTCCCTGCAAGGTTGGTGGTCCGGGGTGCTGGGTCGCTACCCACCCCTACCCACAAATATAGAAAAGAAGAAGGTTGCCACCTTAGTGTTGTATTCAAACTTTTATTTGAAGGATAAATTGATTGCATTGTATGAAATAAATAGGAATGGGGAGAGAAAAATCTTGTGGTAATAATTATTATCAATTAACGCCTACCCACATTAAATGAGATATTATAGTTGAAACATGATTATAGATAAAGTTTAACTTTCTACGAAAAACAATTACCTTGTAATTGTTGCCATTTAGTTGCATTAATTTAAGAATATATATGGCCAACATGGAGTTGATTTGGTAAAGAGGTGGCTTTGGAACTCAAAAGTTAGAGGTTCAACTCCTGCTACTATCGCACCCTAAGGGGTGAGAGGGATTAATGGGTCAGGAATGGGCCTGATACCTCCCCAAAAGTGTTGTATGGTGATGAAACTAGTTATCAACTTACTCAAAATAAGAAATTAAAAGAAAAATTCATGATCAAGTTGATGAAGAAAGATTTAGAAAAATTGGTTGTCTTGGAGAAGTAAGGAAATTTTTAACAAAAATAAATGTAATCCAATTCGAGAGAGAGAGTGAGCAAACTTAGAAGAAAAATGAACAAACCCTAAACTTCGCCGCTTAGGGTTTGCGGCGGAGTAGTCGTTAACCTCTATTCTCTTTTTTCATTGTTCTCTTTTCTTTTTGTTCTTTCGCTGCTAGTTTTCCTTTGCTTCAGCTTGCCGCTTGCCACAGCTGCCTGTCGCTCGCCGCTCGTTGTTCTCCATATTTTTCTTGTTCTTTCTTCTCTTTTTGCAAGTCGTCATTCCCACCCCTTGCCTCTCTCGATCGTTGCTCTCCATTTTCTTGTTGTCTTTTCTTTGTTGCCCTTCCTTCACCGGCAATAGAGCTTGCGGTCAACGTGAGGCAAATGTTTTAGTTTTTTGTTGCTTTGGTTCTCTTTTGTTGTTTTGGTGTTTAGTTTTTTGTTGTTATAGTAATGCAAGGGATATGCCTTCTTGTTGTCAGAGTTTGTTCATTGTTGTGGGGTTGTACCTCTTGTTGTTAGGGTTTCATCCTATTATTGTCAGGGTTTCTCGTGGGTCTTTTGACTCATAGGTGCGCCTACAAAATGCTTTAGTTTGTGATTGTATCAACTGACAGGATGTTCTCCATTTGGAGATTTCTCTATTAATGGAATGAAAACTTTGACAAAAAAAAAGTAGGAGAAGCTAAGGAAGTAAAGTATGAAGTTGAAGAAGAAGAAGAAGAAGCAGAGTCAATAGAGAAGCGAAATGGGAATGTGGCGGTGTAATTGATGCTAAACGATAAGATGATAAGGAATGAATGATATATATATATATATATATCAAAGAAAAAATAGTAACTAATAAATCAGTTGTCACACCCAGCCCAGACGGGCCTAAACCGGCGGAACACTCACGGACGGGGCGCGAATGCATTATAACAATAATCGAGTGCGCAAGAACACAATTGAGTACAAGTCTGATTTCATTAATTTCAGAATATATTTTTGTATATGAAATAGTAAAGGGAACATCCTCCCAAAATTCTCAATTAATAAATAAAGGATTACAAAATGCGGGCCCAAAAACCTCCACCCAGTCCGCCCTAATTTCCTGAAAAAGAATTTGATAACAACGGGGTGAGTTACTCACCCAGTGGATAAAATAGTTCGTGAATATAACAATTAATAAAAGAAACTTCATAATCAAATATCACATAAACACATCATAAGCCAATCAATACAACATGTATGTATGCATGACACCATCTCGTAATGGTTCCATGATTGTACGTCACCTGAGTTCACGTACAGATGTCCTTCCCCAAGTGTAGCCAGATTCTCATTGTACGTCCCTCCTCAGGAACGACGCCCTGAATTCAGGTGCAGATCTCCATCCCCGGGTAAACCCGGGTTCTCACTGTACGTCCATCTCCAGAGAAATATCAATAATAGTGAGCATTGCTTCTAACTATTTTGTGGATCATAAACCACTTACGTACCTAGGTGGTGTTTATGTATGATGTCAATGCATGAACATGTCTGGTCTTTACTAACATTAGACAAAATTTGACAACGTCTAATGATTCTAATCAGATCGGTACCACCACGTGTAAAGTTAGGATGTTCAGTATCGCTTGTACAAGCTGATAGCTTTCAAATAAGACCAACCAGATCAGTCTCCAGTTTGAGAGGTGAGACACAAGGTCTACTTAAGTATCAATCGTCTAGAGCAGCACATTGCCTCCCATTCACTATTTAAAGTTACTGAGGACAAGACAATGTCTAGTTGAGTCAGACTGACCACTAATCTAGTATAGTAACAGTGTAATACATTAACTCCAAATATACAGGCATAAATATGACAGGTATAAACATTATACGCAATAATGTTGTATAAATGAATAGTAGACATA
The DNA here is from genome assembly GCA_035771175.1 of Paratinospora sagittata. Taxonomy (NCBI): domain Eukaryota; kingdom Viridiplantae; phylum Streptophyta; class Magnoliopsida; order Ranunculales; family Menispermaceae; genus Paratinospora; species Paratinospora sagittata. The sequence goes on along the minus strand of CM069602.1, from coordinate 45,650,278 downwards.
ATAATAAATGAATGTAAACTTTAATAAAAGTTATAAGACACGCAAACCTAACCTCGAGCATAACCGCGTTGCACTGCGAAGAAACTCTCGAAAAGACAGTCTCAAAGAGAGAAGAGAAAAACTCAAGGAGAGTGAGAGTGAGAGAAATCACAAGTGATTGGTGTGAAACATTTCTTTTTATAGAAAAAAAATGTCCGAAGTTCTAATTTTTATTATTTTATTTTATTTTATTTTTGTTGTGCAAACCTAGGGTATTACACTCTACCCCCCTTAATAGGATTTCGCCATCGATATTCAATCTATGTAGTTATGATTGTTGTTTGCGTGGGATTCACCGCCATCATCATTACTCAAAAAATCAGGTTAGTGCTTGTAAGGCCCCTGAATAGCACTGTGGCTGGTGGAATCCTCTATATTATTAAACAATGAAAAGCAAATAGACTCGGATTCATCCTCAAAAGGTTCCAACATTTGCCTCACACATGGTGACGTAGGGCTCTGCAAGTTGCAGCGTTTTAGGAGAGGTAGGTTGAGCAACGGAATATTTTTTTTCGTGTTGTTGCCCGAATCCCGACCCCTGGCAATTTTGGTAGGAGATCTTGATCTTGCCAAGATAAGAGTACAGGATTGTTTCGAACAAAATTGTTACGAAAAAGACATGCACGCTCTGGCGGTAAGGATCGTTGTCTATGGGGCAATGAAGTTGGTGATGCAAAGTAGTTGTGGGTTGACTCAAATCCTGAAGGAGTCGTCATAGGTTGCCAAAGTGGCCATTGCATGTGTACATCATTACCTCCATCGGCATTATTTTCAGACATCAGCATAGTTATTTAAATGAAAGAATATATTACGATATTGTAAACAAAGTTTCATCATTTTATTGATAAGTGAAAAGTACAATGTATCATGTCGTCAATTATTACTAGAAAATAATTCAGGGTATTTATGTTTAATTGTTGTCTCTAGTTCCTATGTTGCTTCCTCTACTTCGTGGTGATCCCATAGCACTTTCACAAGTAGTATGCTACGTCGTCTTAGCTCTTGAGTTTTTCTTTCTAGAATTTGTATAGCTCTCTCCTGACACTTGTTTCCTTCCTCAACTCGAACCTCGATCAAAGGGATCATATGCGAAGGATCAGGACGATACTTTCAAAGCATGGATACGTGAAAAATGTCATGAACTTTAGACATGGGCGATGGAAAGGACATACGATAAGCAAGTTTGCCAATATGTTCAATGATCTAAAATGGATCGATATACCGTGGGGAGAGCTTTCCTTTGATCCCAAAGCGTTTGACACTTCTTGTAAGCTGAACTTTTAGAAAAACCAAGTCTCTCTTATCAAATTCTAGAGGTTGTCTTCGCTTGTCAGCGTAGCTCTTCTGTCAACTTTGTGCTACACGAAGTCGCTCTTTTACTAGTGTGATCTTCTGAGAAGTCTCTTGAACTAGTTCAAGCCCCAACTGTCTTCGATCTGCCATATCTAACCAGCATACCGAATATCTACAAAGGCGACCATAGAGAACCTCATACGGTGCCATGTCGATATTGGTTTGGTAGCTGTTGTTGTATGCAAACTCAACCAAATGTAAATGTTTTGCCCATCCGTCATGAAAGTCCAAAATTCAATAGCGTAACATGTCTTCCAAAATCTGGATGAAACGCTCTGGCAGTCCATCAGCCTGAGGGTGAATGGTTGTGCTCATGGTGATCTTGAAGCCCATTTGACTCTGGAAGCTCTATCAAAATTTTGATGTGAATCGAGAGTCTCGATCGGAAACGATTGTCAGTGGTATGCCATAGAGGCGTACGATCTCTCTTTCACACAATTCGGCAAGTTGGCGGGGTTATCTGTGAACTTTATTGGTTGTGTAGACTTTGTAAGTCTATCAATGATAACCCAGATTGCATCTTGCCCTTTATTCTTTTGACGCAAAGCCATAACAAAATCCATTACAATGTTCTCCTACTTCCATTCTCCAATAGATAAAGGCTGGAGAAGTCCAGAAGGAAGTCTGCGTTCTGCATTTACTTGCTGGCAAACGAGACATCAAGCAACTAAGTTTGCAATCACCTTCTTCATTCCAGAAAACCAGAATTGTCGCTTGACATCCTTGAACAGTGCATTTCAGTTAGCACTTCTTTCCGAACCTCAGGATCGTTCTGTAGACAGAGACGCTTTTTTGTAGAAAACGGCCCCATCTTCAGAGACCGACTAATGAGGAAGGTCCTATCCGCTAAGTAGAAGTTCTTGTTTCTCCATTAACATAGGGGTCGTTGACCTGAGCTGCTGAAATCTTTTGAACCAGCTCAGAGTTTGTTGATAATTGAGAGAGTCGTGATCTTTCTCATTCCTCAATCAGTTGTAGGTTAAAATTCTCCATCTCTGTGGCCAACTTCCCCGTCTCAAAGTTAAGAGTGTAAGCAACATAAGATTTTCTACTCAGGGCATCTGCAACAACATTGGCCTTACCGGGATGGTACTGAAGTTGAAAGTCATAATTTTTCAAGAATTTCAACCATCGTCTTTGGCAGAGGTTTAGGTCTCTCTGAGTGTAGATGTATTTAAGACACTTGTGATCCGAGAAGACCTCAAACCGTTCACCGTATAAGTAATGACGCCATAACTTGCGAATACGACAGCTACAAGTTTCAAGTCATGCATTGGGTAATTACCCTCATGAATATTCAGTTGCCTCGAAGCATATGCAACAACTTGGCCTTCTTGCATTAGTACTGCACCTAAGCCTTGGAGAGAGGCGTCGGTGTATAGTGAAAATCCAACTCCATTTCGTAGAGTGATTAGTATCGATGCTATCGTGAGGCGTTTCTTCAATTCCTGAAATAATGATTCACAGGCAGGATTCAAGATGAATTGAATGTCTTTCCGAGTGAGCTTGGTCATAGGTTTAGTAATCTTTGAGAAATCTTTGATGAAGCGCCTATAGTAGCCAGCCAAACCAAGGAAACTCCGAAATTGAGTAACAGTAGTAGGTTGTTTCCAATTTACAACAACTTCAACTTTTGAAGAATCCACCTCAATGTCAGTACCTAAAACCACATGACCTAGGAATTGAACTCGCTTCGCCCAAAATTCGCACTTACTCAACTTTGTATACAACAGGTGGCTTCTCAAGGTCTGGAGGACAATCCTCAGATGTATCTCATGGTCTTCCTCAGTTAAGGAATATATCAAGATATCATCCACAAAAACCACCACAAATCTATCTATGTATAACCTGAATATGCGATTCATCAAATCCATGAACGTTGCAGGTGCATTTGTTAGACCGAACGGCGTAACCAAGAACTCGTAATGACCGTACCAAGTCTTGAATGCCGTCTTGGTAATGTCTTACTCTCTGATCCGGAGTTGATGGTAACCGGATTGTAAATCAATCTTAGAGAAGTACTTGACATCTCTAAGTTGGTCGAACAAGTCATCGATCCTGGGTAATGGATATATGTTCTTAATGGTGGCGTTATTCAACTTGCAAAGTCATAACGAACCATTCTTTTTGCTAACAAACAAAACTGGAGCTCCCCAAGGTAATGAACTTTTCCTGATGAAGTCATTACCCTCCAATTCCTTCAGTTGCTTGTCCAACTCAACCAGCTCGACGTTGGACATTATGTACGGTGGAATTGAGATAGGCCCAGTCCTAGGTATGACTTTGATTTCAAAATCAAATTTTCAAACAAGAGGTAGACCAAGAAGGTCATTTAGAAAAATCGTTGGAAATTTAGATATTACCGGGACATCATGTACTTCGAGAGGGTACAGTGTTGGTGATTCATTGTCATCACCAAGGGATAGAGCTCGAAACTGTGCCTTGTGAAGTGCAACAGTCGAGTTGTGTATCCATTTCCTCGTTCCTTGAATCTTGACAAACTCCCCAGTAAGCAAGGATAACTGAACTTGTTTCTTCATACAATCAATCTTTGCATTCAGAGGTGCAAGCCAGTCCATGCCGAGGATAATGTCAAAGTCTTCAATATCCATCACAAAGAGATTTGCATATATTATCTAATCTGACATTCAAAGCTCACATCGAGAACATTGCAAATTCACGTCAATACCAGATCCTAATAGTGATGTGACATGGATTGTGATGTTTGTGCGTTCAGGATGCAACCCTAAATGCCTTACCAATGCAAAAGATATAAAGGAATGCGTAGCACCCGAATCCAACAAGACATGAACCATTGTATTGAACAAGAGAAATGTACCTTCGACTACATTGTTGTCTGGGAAGGGCTGTTGAGAGATGGCAAACGCCCTGCCCGGGTTTCGTTGCCCCTGGTTCTACTGGTTCTGTTGGTTCTGTTTGGGTTGGGCATTAGCAGCAGGTGGGGCCTGTTGGACTGGAACAGTAGGAGCAGGTTGTCGTGGTTGATGAGGGTGACGACAGACATTTCTTACATGGCCTTGCTGGCCGCAGTTATAACAAGTTGGCCTCTGCTGCTGACGCGTCTGTTGCTGGTTCTGATGGCCATGTTGATTGTGGTGCTGACCACCAGCCCTGCCATTGCAGTTTCGACGGCCACCCTTTCCATTATGACCTCCTCAGCCTTAATTGCGAAAACCCTAATGGCCAGGGTTAGACGGTTCAGTCGAAGATGTCGTGTCCTCATTCTTCTGAATAGGTGCTAGGAGGGCTGGGTTTTGATTATTGTAGGGTTTCTACTTGTTGCCCTGCTACAAGCCCTGTTTATAAAACGTTGTAGGCCATTTTTCCTTATATATTCTCTGTTCTTGCTCAATCTTTTCCTGTTCAAAGCTCATGGTCATGTCAACTACCTCCCGGTAAATCTTGAGATCCAAGATCGACAGGGCTTGGCGGATGTCAAGACGAAAGCCGTTGTAAAATTTCTCGGTCTTATTTTACTCCATTGAGATGGTGGAGAGAGAGTAGACCGATAATTCTTTGAACCTGATAGCATACTTTCTGACTGTCATGCTGCCCTAGTATAGCCTGGCAAACTATTGGTGCTTCTGCCTCTTCACAGCGTCAGGGAAGTACTCATCGATGAACAATGACTCAAACTGCTGCCAAGTCATGTCTGTGGTATTGACCCTTAGATATTCCTTCAACGTTATCCACCATGTATTTGCTCCACCAACAAGTTGGTAGGTCGCAAGTGGAATCTTTCGACCCTCATCGACTCTCATCACCTCGAGAGTCTTCTTTGACTCATCAAGTCATTTCTGCGCCTCTTCCGCATCAATGGTGCCAGCAAAAGTAAGGGTCTGTAGCCTCTTATACTTCATGATCTGGTCGGTTTGGCTCTCCAACCCAGATCGTACATGTGCTTGTAAAGTAACTACTTGGTTGGCCGCAGTCTCACAAATGACCATCTGAACAGTTAACTTTATTGCCTCTACAAATTCAGCGAACAAGACTTCCATGCTCAAAGGCACGTCAAAATATGTGGGCTAAGGTGGCACTGCCTGCCCAGAAGTAGTGGCAGTGTCATGTGTGGCTTGTTCTGTCCTCCGAGGCGGCGGTTCCCGATTTTGAACAACATGAGGTGCCTCCTCTGCTAGACGGACTGTGTCTGGCCTTCCTCTCTTCCTGGTTTGCATTTTCTCACTGACAAGGAGAAAATAAAACCATGATTTAAGAACTGTAGCCAAGTATAATGTTATGATATTCTCAACAATAAGTTCAAGAGTTCTGCAATATAAAACCATCTATTTTTCTAGGTATGGTGTAAGGTTTTTGTTGAGGAATCAAATAATCTTATGTGCCTCGTATGCTTAGCCATGATGTAAAACAAGGTTAGAATGTTTATATAATAAGTATAAAACTTTGCAAGTATTTCAAATGTTTTGGTTTTGGTTTTTGTGAACATACATATATATTTCTTTAAAAATTCATACAAGTCATAAAGGTTCTAAGATTTGCCTCGGTAAATATCATAATCTAACGTTCTATCGCAATCCTATGTATTCAAACTCTTTCGCTTAGTCTTTTCGACTATTATCCAAGTTCGTGTGTCCCATACCACATGAATTTGGTAATAAGGATTTCAACCAAGTTAAGTTGTAAGAACACAGTCTTTACGAAACATTAACGGGAGAGGAGTTCACTAATAGTATCGTCCAAGTTTACTTGTCCCATACCGTGTAAACTTAGTGATAATGTTAGTAATTCAACTTTCCCCAAATGTTTCTTTTCACACAAGGTCGTGGGTTTTTTTACTTCCATGTTTTATTTAGTATCTTTCAATTTTATTGTGTCTCATACCACTCCAAAGTTAGTGATACAAAAGAAAGAATGGTTGTAAGTCGGCCCACCAAACATAGTCTCAAACAAACAATTCATTTATATATATAAAAAATAATCATTCCTAATTTTTTCGCCTACTGCTGCTTCTCCTAGAACTTCTGTTAGTTACACAACGACTACCAGAAGAACGTTGAAAAGATGTTCGCTCTTCTACCATGCCTTTCACACATGTTATCAAAGCATTCTGGGTCTCCTGCATTCGAGCAAGACTAGATACAATCCCATTTAATTGGTCAAATGCATTTGTCGATTGTCCCATTGATGGTTGGTAGGTTGTCTATCCCATAGGTGGAGGATAGACTGTAGGTATTGGTAGAAAATGTTGGTCGTATGGTTAACTCATAGGTGGAGGGTAATTAGTTTGATTATATGAAGACTTCCTAATTGGGACCTCTTGGATGGTTAGATATGTCTGAGTCGAACAATTTTGAAAGATTGGACTCATCGGGATATCATGTCTTCCAAAGTTCGGTGTCGTCCAATTTTGTTGCAATTGGTTCACAGGAACTTCTGGAACTGGATGACATGGTAGCTCAGGAGTTAGAAACCTTTGGTACGTCGTATTGCCTTGGGTTGGGAGGTTCTAGGAAGGTGGATTCAAAGGAACTCCCTGTCCATTCTGATTTGTTTGCGGTTGACCCAGGTTGCCAAAAAGATCATCCTCGGAAAATAGATGATCAGTTTGATCATTATTCGGGGTTGGGTCTGTTGTTGTGTTGTAGTTTGGTTCATAGACTGGTGCTTCCCTAATTGGAATCTTGCGCTGAATTTTTCGTTGACAACGTCCATTGTTATCTCTAGCTTTTCCTCTACTTTCCCCCAAAGTCGTGCCAAAAATCTCTTCGTCAGTCACCCCTCCTCTTGAGACGAAAGTCTTGAAGATGGAGGGTAACGTAACAACATTAGTGACTTGTTTCGAAGATTCATCAAAAGTATTGATGTTTGCCTCCCATAACATCCTCATTATCAAGACTCCGTAGCCAAGGAGTTCCTTCTTTGTAGGATTTTGAATCACCTGCAACATTTTCTGGATGATAATGTGAGGTAGGGAGATAGAGATTCCTTTTTTTAAGCAATATAGCACAAGAAGTTGAGCTCTTGTCATAAATCCTCTAGTCACTAATTCTAGCAAGATGTTGGCGAATACGATCTTCCCAAGGCTGGTAAGATATGGTTTAAGGAGATTATTTGGGAGGTAGGCGTACGTCATTTGGGTGTACGGCTTGTCGGCAAGGGAACTGAACAATTGTTCCCTAGATTCCACGATCTCTGCAACCGCCTGGGGTTCGTGTGGATCAATGATCTTTTCTCCTATTGGGATTTTCATATGTCGTGAAATAGTTTCAACGCTAATGGAAATCTTTACTCCCTTGATCATTGTTTCCAAGATAGGAGTAATCTCATCTTCTTAAAGTCCCACGTAATTCATGGATTCGTAAAAAGACTTCACCAAGTTGAAAGAGACGTAACCCTCAACTTTTGTTATATGTAACCACCCCAGCTTTGAGAGTTTGTCGTGAGGGATAGGACGGAAACGGAGATCTCTATTGCCGATACCCCCCATAGTCATAACCTCCCATTTGGAAAGTTCCGTAAGTCTTGTGGAAATCGGTTCCCGACTACCGAAAGTCGTTCATTTACTTGAGGTCGTTATTTTGTTAAAAGGAAAATAAAACTTGTAAATTACACAAAATATATTCCTAACATTTTTAAGATTTATGCCTTGTCGGTTGGGCAATATTTTTTTATTTTTCCTCTTAATGTTTATGCCATCATGAATCTAAATTTTATCATTAGCAACAAGTTATATATATATTATAAATCTTAACAATATATATATAGTTTTCATAAATCATAACTATATACATGTATATAAATCTTAACTATATATAGTTCTAAAGATATATATCTAATATCAATTTTTTTCTTCTCCTAATTGATGGACTTGGGTAGGCCGTGGACTTTTCTCTCTGATACCATTAAATGTCACATCCCGCCCAGACGCGCCAAAACCTGTGGAACACTCACGGGCGGGAGGGGGGCGCGAATGCATTATAACAATAACCAAGTGCGCAAGAACACAATTGAGTACAAGTCTAATTTCATTAATTTCAGAATATATTTTTGTACATGAAATAGTAAAGTGAACATCCTTCCAAAATCCCCAATGAATAAACAAAGGGTTACAAAATGTGGGCCCAAAAACCTCCATCTAGTCCACCCTAATCTCTTAAGAAAAATTTGATAACAACGGGGTGAGCTACTCGCCCAGTGGGTAAAATAGTTCGTGAATATAACAATTAATAAAGGAAACTTCATAATCAAATATCACATAAACACATCATAGCATCACAATCAATACAACATGTATGTATGCATGACACCATCTCGTAATGGCTCCATGATTGTACATCGTCTGAGTTCACGTACAGACGTCCTTCCCCAGGTATAGCTGAGTTCTCATGGTATGTCCCTCCTCACAAATGAAGCCCTGAATTCACGTACAGAGAAATATCAATAATAGTGAGCATTACTTCTAACTATTTTGTGGATCATAAACCACTTACGTACCTAGGTGGTGTTTATGTATGATGTCAATGCATGAACAGGTCTGGCCTTTACTAATATTAGACAAGATTTGACAACGTCTGATGATTCTTATCAGGTCGGTACCATCATGTGTAAAGTTAACATGTTCAGTATCACTTGTACAAGCTGATAGCTTTCAAATAAGACCAACCATATCAATTTCCAGTTTGAGAGGTAAGACACGAGGTCTACTTAAGTACCAATCGTCTAGAGTCGCACACTACATCCCGTTCACTATTTAAAGTTACTGAGAACAAGACAATGTCTGGTTGAGTCAGATTGACCACTAATCTGGCATAGTAACAGTGTAATACATGAACTCCAAATATACTGGAATAAGTATGACAGGTATGAACATTATACGCAATAATGCAGTGTAAATGAACAGTGGACATAATGATAAATGAATGTAAACTTTAGTAAAAGTTATAAGACACGCAAATCTATGTTTTGTGCCCCACCTTTAGATAAAAATTGCTTCTCGAACTAGCGTCTTTCCCGACCAGAACCACGTTGCACCGCAAAGAGAGTCTCAAAGAGAGAAGAGAAAAACTCAAGAAGAGTGAGAGAGAGAGAGAAATCACAAGTAATTGGTGTGAAAAATGAGGGGGCGAGGTTTCTTTTTATAGAGAAAAAGTGCCCGAACCTTCAGGCGGACTGCCCGAAGTTCTAAAAATTTTATTTTATTTTTGTTTTTTGTGCAAACCTAGGGTATTACATCAGCTACAGTTTAAAAAAAAACACACAAAAATAAATGTAGGATAAGTCATATTTATTTCAAAATATGATAGAACAAGAATGGTCTTGCACGTCTCTTGCAGAAATCGAAGTGATTTTGAAAACTTTGCAATTTAGAGAGTTTTAGTGTTGAGATTGATCGAGAGGTTACCCTACACACCTAAGATCAAACTAATGCATTGCATATGAAATATGTCGTCGTTCTTCGAGTTTGATCTTGGTAGTCTCTTCGACAGCTACTATTTGATGTGTTCTTGACGAATTAGTTGTAACACTTAGATAAACAATGCAAGTGATATCATGTGGTTTGTAATCATCAAAATACCAAGATACCGAGGAGCATTGGTCCTACATAGCCGTCATATCAAAGTGTTAAGGACTGATGGTGGTGGTGAATACACTTCTAAAGCCTTTGTTGATTATTGCACAGCTCAAGGAATCAAGCATGAGATAACAGCCCCATACATACCACAACCTAATGGTTGTTGAGTGAAAGAACCGGACAATCATGGATATGGCACGGAGCATGTTGAAAGCCAAAGACATGTCACATATTTTTTGGGTTGAAGCGGTTGCCTGCTCTATTTATTTGTTGAATAGATCCCCTACAAAGGCCTTCCAGCATATTACCCCTAAAGAAGCTTGGAGCGAATACAAACCAAGTGTTGCACACTTGCGAGTTTTTGGATATGTTGCATATGTGCATGTCCCTGATAAAACTAGAAGAAAGTTGGATGACAAAAGCGTGAAGACAATATTTATAGGTACATAAGTGGAGAATTTTGTGGTTACAAGCTTAATAATCCTACCACTAATGACATCACAATGAGTAGAAATGTTTTATTTAATAAGTCGGATGTTTGGCATTGGGACGACAACAGAACATGGTGTTAAGCCACCAATAGTGAGTGATTTCCTTTGATGATGAGGCATCAACTTCATTTAGTGGTTCTCTGAGTACTGGTGTAGACAGAGTAGCCACTGGCAACAGACCTCAGCGGGTTATCCAGCCACCTGTCAGATTGCGAGATTATGAAGTTTATTCAGGTCCATTATGCCATGTTTGCTAATATTAATCCCATTAACTTTGAGGAAGTTGTACAAGAGAAAAATCTGGTTGCTGCAATAAATTATGAGATTCACTTTACTGAGAAGAATGACACTTGGGAGCTTGTTGACATTCCTCAAGGTCATAAAGCAATTGATGCGAAGTGGGTCTTTAAGACCAAAAGAAAACCAAATGGTGATGGTGATCGCTACAAAGCACAGCTTGTGGCGAAAGGTTATGAACAAAGGCCTGGATTTGATTATCAAGAGGTGTTTTCTCTCTTTGCTCACATCGAAACTGTGCAATTGTTTATTGCCATCGATGGATGTCAAATCTATTTTCCTGAATGGGTATTTAGATGAAGAGGTCTATGTGAAGCAACCAGGTGGATATGTGAAACAGGGGTCTGAGGATAAAGTTTACAAGTTGAAGAAGGCATTTTATGGGCTAAAGCAAGCACCACGTGCCTGGAACAAAAAAGTAGATCAGTTTTTTCAAACTTATGGACTACAAAAGTGTATTTCTAAACATGTTTTATATGTGAAGATTGACGAGTCTACTAGTGCTATGTTAATTGTTTGTCTCTATGTTGATGATTTATTTTTGTTGGCAACAACTTCAACATGATTCAAGAGTTCAAAAAGGCTACGCTGCAGAAGTTTGAGAAGACAGATATTGGCCTCATGTCATACTTTCTTGGCATTAAGGTTGAACAACGTGATGATGGGAGTTTTATAAGTCAAAAAAAATATGCTTTAGAAGTTTTGAAGAATTTAATATGTTTAACTGCAACCCTGTCTCCACCCCTGTTGAAGATGGAACCAAGCTATCAAAGAAAAACCAAGATGCACCAGTTGATCCCACCTATTTCAAAAGAATAATTGGGAGCTTAAGATACCTGACTTGCACGAGGCCAGATATTTTATATGGCATTGGATTAATTAATAGATATATGGAATCATTGTGCTAGTCTCATCTTGTTGCTGCTAAACGTATCCTACGCTACATTAAGGATACATATGATCATGGATTGTTCTATTCTCGTTTTGATGACTCTCATTCCTTTGGATTCTAATAGTAATTGCGGAGGAGACCAAGATGATAGGCAAGTTACATCTGGCTATACTTTTTTATTATGGTACTACTACTTTCTCTTGGCCATCTACATGTGAAGCTAAGTATGTTGCAACCGCTTTTAGTGTTTGTCAAGCTATTTGGCTGAGAAATCTATTGAAACAGATCCACATGTCTATTGATGGACCTACACCGATTTTTATGTTAATAATGTGTCTGGCATTGACTTAGCCAAGAATCCAGTAACTCATGGAAGGAGTAAGCATATTGAAATGTTGTATCACTTCTTGCATGATCAGGTGCGACATAAAGAGATTGAGTTGATTTATTGCACATCTGAATATCAAGTTGCAGATTTATTTACTAAGGCATTGAAGATTGAGACATTTCTGAAGTTGAAGAATCTACTTGGTGTGTAAGATCTGAATTATGTTGAAAGTGTAAATAATCTAGATTATATTTTATTTCTAATTAGGAATTAGAAAGTTATGTTTGTGTTAGAAATTAGAACTAAGTTAAATTAGAAAGTTAGAAATCAGAAGTTATTTATTGTAAGTGTTTAAGAATTAGACTTTGGTGTCTATAAATACACAACATCCTACATTGTAAAAAAAATAAGTTTAAGAGAAATAAAGTATTCTCCCCCAATTTTTTTTTTGAGATCTAACAGAATAGAGATCAACACCCACAACTTAAAAATATAGGTAGAAAAATCCCAAAATGAGATAAAAAAATCACGAGCCAAAACAATTCACTATCAATTAACGAGTACCTTAAAGAAATTAAACACTTCAAGTACTTTTACACCAGATAGTACAAAGATCTGAAACTTTGATAAAAAAGAAAAACAGAAAGAGAATACACAAAATAAAACTAAAACTCCAACCGCATCACTCGCACAAGCTTTAAACTCTACTATCTTTTATAAAGCTTCCAAAGACCAAGTTTCACCTTCTTCTAGATCTCACTCACTAGTTGAGATTATCAATAGACAATGACGGACCTCTTATAAATAGCACTCTCCAGCCACAATATTTAGAAACTGTGACCTACAAGGATTCTTCATTCTATACCAACATATTTTTCTTATTCAAATACAACTAAATCATAAAATAATTACCCGTATTTATAACACGGAAAGTCCTTATTACTTTCTAAATATATGTTCTATGTTCTAATCCAACAAAAAATCTATGTTTGAGACAAAATTCAACAACCTTCATCTTGACAAAAACACCAATCCTTCGTCTATTTCAATCTCATGTTTTTGTGTATTTGCCCTCACCGGGAGAATCATCCAAGTTCAAGTCATAAAAGCTATTTTTAATGGTCTCAAGAATATGACAATGGCATCATTTTTAAATTGAATAAAGTGATGACCTTTATTTATATATATATATATATATATTGGCATAAGTGTGGGAGAGGATCAAATTCCATCAAAGACAATAAAAAAAAGGGAAATTATTTTTTTGGCATTAATGCCTAGGTATGTTGTGGGACTTTGTGTCTCAGCATGTTTTGTCCTAGAAAGAAAAAAAATTAAATAAAAAAAGCTACCTAATACTTGTTATGTGCTGAGAGAGTACCACTACTTCCTAGCAATTTTAGCCAATATAAACAACTTCCTAGTCGGCTAGGTTGAAACAAAAAAAAAAAAAAAAATTAGAATGTCTTGTGACAATTTCATAACTTTAAAACAAAGTAGAGAGGCTTACAAGTTTTACAAATTAAAAAAAAAAAAAAAAAAAGGGTTGGTTATTCTTATAAAAGAAATCACTAATATCAGGAACGATCTGTTATATATCTATCACTATGGCACATAATTTCGAATATTTAACCCATTTTTATGTTTTCAAGTTTTTTTTATCATTTAAGATAAAAATATATTTTTAAAAATATAAATTAAACAAACGATGTTTTCAGTTTTCATTTGGAATAATAAGTAAACTTTTGTTGTTATTCTTAAAATATTTAAAATTTATTCATTCAATATTATTAAATAATCTTATATATATAATAAATGTGCAAGAAAGATAAAATTTGACTGTTTGGGTTGGTAATAGTAGCTTACTAAATATATAAGTACATGTTTGTAGCAATAATCTCTTGTGGTAATCAAGTACTATCAAAAAATAAAAAAATACAAAATATTTTTTTATTAAATTACCCAAACTAAAATATCACATAGATCTAACTTAAAATCACTTGTACTTAAAAAAAAAAAAAAAAAAAAAAAAAAAAAAAAAAAAAACCTCATTTATTGACCATGCTCAGGCATCATTAATTTGTCAGTTTACATTGATTTTATTATCCAACATCCATCCATCATTATCATAACTATTTCCCCCACTAACAAATTATATTTAAAATATACAGCACCACACAACAACCCAATTAGAGAAAACTCATGTGTTTGGCTTCTTATATGTCTTCCAGGTCAACTTTGAACTTTCAACTTTGAAAAGTCTACATTAGATTTTCCCAATATTCCAGCCTAATCACACTAAATAAACGGCAAAATCCCAGTTTGCTATCCTATTAATTAAATGAGTTCAATGAATAATCCATGAAAAAAAAATCCAAAATATAGAACTTTGATTTCAACCCAGAAAAAGATTAAATTAAAAACCCTGTTCTATTTTATCTATCTATCATCTGGTTTTGGGTTTCAAGTTTCACGTTTCAAAACCCCTATCTTAGAAAAAGATGGAAGGAGAAGCAGCACAAGCACCGCTGTTAAAAGATAAGGGCTGTGTTGTTGATAGAAGAGAAGGATTGATAACATGGAATCAGTTCAAAGAAGAGGTGAAGAAGGTTGGTTATTTAGCAGGCCCTATGGTTATTGTCAATGTAACACAGTATTTGTTGCAAGTAATATCTATGATGATGGTGGGTCATATTGGAGAACTTGCTCTCTCCAGCACTGCCATAGCCACCTCTCTTGCCGGTGTCACTGGTTTCAGCCTCCTTGTGAGTAACAAATTTCACCCTTTTTTTGTTTTTCTTAGTCCAGTGATGCTTCCTTGAAATTCAGCTTGTTAACACCAATTTAATCCACCCTTTTGCTCTTTCTTTAATATTTTCAAGTTTTCTGATTGAATTGACTGCTATTATTAGATGATGCAATTTTAAGTTGAGACTTAATTTTTCAAGCTTCTTCAATGATTAATGTTGAACTTGGTTTTTTGGTTCTTGTGCTAAGCAGGTTGGGTTGGCAAGTGCATTGGAAACTCTGTGTGGCCAAGCTTATGGAGCAAAACAGTATCAAAAGCTTGGAATTCATACTTACAGTTCTATTTTTTCCCTTATCTTGGTTTGTATTCCTATATCTCTGATCTGGGTAAACATGGGAAAGTTACTTACACTTATAGGCCAAGACCCTTTAGTCTCAGCTGAAGCAGGAAAATATGCAATGTGGTTAATCCCTGCACTTTTTGCGTATGCCACACTTCAATCCCTACAAAGATACTTGCAGTGTCAGAGTCTAATTATTGTCATGCTCATAAGCTCTATTGCAGTTCTTTGTTTCCATGTTCCTGTTTGTTGGTTGCTTGTTTTCAAGACTGGATTAGGAAACATTGGAGCTGCTCTAGCAATTGGTTTATCATATTGGTTAAATGTTATTTTCCTTCTACTATACATTAAGTATTCTTCTTCCTGTGAGCAAACTCGTGTACCGATATCAAAGGAGGCATTCACGGGCATTGGGGAGTTTTTCCGCCTTGCCCTCCCTTCAACTGTCATGGTCTGGTAATTTTTTTTTTTTTTTTTTTTTGCACAATCTTTGAAAAGCTTATGTATTATTTACAATTTTTCGAATGCATTCTAATTTCTAGCCATGTACAAGTACTAGTTCTTGTAAATTGAGTTTGTTTGTTAATGGTGGCAGTCTTGAATGGTGGTCGTTCGAGCTCCTCGTCTTGTTGTCCGGAATTCTACCAAATCCTCAACTTGAAACGTCGGTTCTTTCTATATGGTATGACCATTCAGCAATGCTTCTACATTTGGTAATCAATGGTATCTAAATAGAGTTTTCAAATAACAATTTGGATTTTTCTTTATGAGCAGCCTAACAACCATTGCATTCCTCTACACCATACCATATGGAATTGGAGCAGCAGCAAGGTTGGCTCGAAACCGTTTACCACATTTTTCTCTTTATTTGCCAATATCTATACTAATATTATGTAATTTATGTTGATTCGTGGTTCGTACTGATTAAGGGTCTTTTGCATATTTTGGTATGCTTTTAACCCTAATTTTCCCATTAGCATATTAACCCTCGTTATTGTATTTTGGAAGATAAGAGAGAACTTGGTGTGATAGGAGAATTGATTTGTGTATGAGCATAGGCTGTATCCCTATTTGAATTTTCTCTATTAGTAATTGCTTCTCATCTCCGTGGACATAAGAGGACATTCACCAAACCACATAAATTTGTTTGTTCTTGTTTGCATTCGTTTGGATTAGTTCATTTGATTAGCATTCTACTTTGCTGCGCACAACAATTTAAACTAAATATTCTTTGCTCAAAATCATTCAACGTAGTATATAGATTGGATTTGACAATACCCATGTTTTCTATTTGCACTGAAACACATTATATTGCAGCACCCGAATTTCAAATGAATTGGGGGCTCGAAATCCACAAGCAGCTCGTATAGCTGTATGCGTTGCGATGTTTATTGCAGTCACGGAAGCTATTATTGTGAGCACATCACTTTTTGCTAGCCGATACATTTGGGGATATGCTTATAGCAACGAGAAGGAAGTTATCGACTATGTCACAGGAATGGCTCCTCTAGTTTCTCTTTCAGTTATCATGGACAGCCTACAAGGCGTCATGTCAGGTTGCTCTTCTAGCCTTCTTTCGATACCATTTATTTCGACATTCTTTTCAGAAGAAACCCTATACCCTAATCTCTTTGCCTGTATTCAGGTATTGCAAGAGGTTGTGGGTGGCAGCATTTAGGTGCATATGTGAACCTTGGTGCCTTCTATCTATTCGGTGTTCCAGTGGCTGTTGTGTTGGGTTTTGTTCTACATTTAAGAGGAAAAGGGCTTTGGATTGGAATATTGTCAGGAGCCACTGTGCAAACAATTCTGCTTTCTATCATAACTAGTTGCTTAAATTGGCAAGAACAGGTCTGTTTTTTCAATCCATTCTTTTGCCCTTTTCATCATTGTCTTCGAAAGCCCATAAAAAAAAATTAACATGTAGATCAAACAAGAAGCAAAAGAACAAGAAGATGAAGCTGAACATTTTCTTTTCCTGTTTTTGAGTATTTGTACATTAATTTTTTGCAGGCAGACAAAGCAAGGGAGAGAGTTTTTTCAAAGGACAACAAAGCAGATGAATGCTGCTAAGAAGGAATTTTACTGGTGGCTTCAGCTTCTGATCAGTTCTATGAATGAATGTTCCAATGTGAGTGAGAACTAGAAAGCTATCTTTGGTTGACACTTAACACTCCAATTTATTGAAGATACTAAAACTGAGGCATTCTTTTCGGAGTTATCGATCCATTTTCTCACATTTTGGTTAAGTGTAGGCTTCAAGAGGATTTAAGTTAGAATTCCAGACAAATTTGTACAAGCAGTATAAGTTAGTCAAATTTCCTCTTTATATCAAGGTATTAGATTTCATTGTTAAGGTAAATCTTCACCTCAAGGGAATTTGAAATGTGTTTCAAGTCAGGGAACGACTGAATTTTGAGATTTTGTTTTTGGGTAATTAGGTCAATAATGAAATAATTATTGACATGATAAATGACAGTATATGGAGTTAGAGAGTTATTTTGTCAAAAGTCATGTTTGTTGTAATACCAAGGATATATGATAATGCTATTTTAAGTTGGGCACCTTTATTGATCTACTTTATCAAATTTCATGAACTTTATATATCACTGCTAATTAGCCAACATGGGAATGGTGTAATGACAATGAATCACAATTAGAAGCTTTAAATCAATTATGATGATCAGATAACATGCATAGTGTCACGGTCATGTTGTCCCATGCACCGTCATGTCTTTTTCTTTGTAATCAGGGGTATTTTTGTAATTTTGGGGGTCAGTATGATTGGCCTCACATTTTGATGTTTTCTTTTGGGATTAGGGTAAAAGCTTAAGATCTACCTTGTAGGGTAGGTGCTAGTCGCCTAGAGGTAGTGCTTAGGTGTCCCCTACAACCGAGTGTCCCTTGTAAAGCTACCAATGTGTGTCCCTTGTGGTTGCTTGCTATTGCTAGCTTGAAGTTCTCTAGCAGTACCTGCTCCCCTAGGGTATGTGTATTCCTTTCATGTAAACACCAACTTTACAGCATTTACTTGAGATTAATACAAATATACTTTCCATTTACTTGTTGCCTGTTTTTGTGTGTGTTATTGTTCTTTACTTGCAGATTGGCTGACCCTGTTACTTGATATTACTGGGTGCCGCACGGGTATCGTCTTGCCTCATTGACTCACCCGTGACAATAGGCCTAATAGGATGGTTATTTACTAATCTTTGTCATGCTTACTTCTATACTATAGCTTCCTTAATATGTCATCAAACTATGTTAGAAAAGCAGAGGATTGAAAATTTTACGTCGAATAAAAACTTCATTCCTAAAATTCATAATCAATTTGATGAAGATAGATTTAGAAAAATTGGTTATTTTTTAGAAGTTAGGAAATTTTTAACAAAAATAAATGTAGAATAACTCATATTTATTTCAAAGTATGATAGAACAACAATGGTCTTGCACTTCTCACTTTTGCAGAAATGGCAGACATGATTATTCTTTTAAAGTTATTATTTAACTCTCTCAAGCATTTTTTTTTTTCCTTTTTCTTTTTTTTCTTTTTCTCTTTTTTTAGAAGTGCTTGAGAGAGTTATTATTTAACTCTCTCAAGCACTTCTCAGTAGTATTTTTATCTGTGTCTTACAGAAAATTTGCAATACTTATTGTGATTTTACTATATGTAAACCACACAATCTACTTTTTCTTTTTTTTTTTTTTTTGGGTGAGACAATTCTACTTTTACATGATCTAGTAAATCTGCTTAAGTAATTGCTTAAAGAGATCAACAATGACTGATGCTTAAATGATGTGAATTATAAAGAGTATATGACTATCAAGGAAAGGGTATAGGCTCATTTGGTTAGTAATTCAAATACATGTTTTTTTTTATTTTATTTAAAACTTAGAAGACACAAAAAAAAAATGGATTTAGTTGTTGGAATATAAAAACAGCTTCAAATATTTTACTAAAATAGGTCATTTTCGTAAAAAAAAAAAAATTTATAAAAAAATCATTTTTGAATTGTCACTTTTCCTCTCATAAATCATGCCTCCACCTTCTCATTGGCTCTATCACTTTGCTAGGAACCTCTTATCATAAAAATCCACCTGATTGATATAGGATTCATAAAATATGATCAGCATTTCTTCTTTTCTTTTCTTTTCTTTTCTTTTCTTTTTTTAAAATTGAATTTTCCTATTTGAAGGTGATACTTGATCATTCCTTAGAAGCTTGCCAGCCACCAAACTCTTGACTGAAATCTTTCAATACCTAAATTAAGGATCTGTGTTTGTAATACTCATTAAGTTTAAGCAATGGAGTCTTTTTATTATTTTTTTTTCTTTTTTCTCTCTTTTATACAAATGCTCTTCATTATGATTAATTTGCATATAAATTTGTGGTGTCTAAGTAGGAGTAATTTTATACACAATCACTACAGAAGATCATTCACAAGCATTCAATCCAAAAGAAATGAAGCGAGGAAAACTAAATAACTCTATGGCAGCGACACCAGAATGCAGTCCCGCCACTTTTGCCTTCGGCTACAGCTATCTCCTCATCCACATAAAACCAGATGAAAAAGGGATCTTTGTTGCTTGGTTCTCTCTCTTCAATCTGGCCTAGACTTATCTGCAATGGACCAAATGGCCCTATTTTTATTCCAATGTTCTCAAAAATGAATGCCAGTATTCTATTTTTCCATGAGAACCTTCCTTCAAATGTCAAGCTCCCGATTGGCCCCAAAAATATTCCATTCTCAATTCTCTTCCGCTGATAATTCCATGGGAATTTTCAGATACTTGAAAAATGCATGGCAAGAATAGAGAGTTTCTATATCAAAAAGTTAGTTGGGGCACCTATGATTCTTTTTTATTGGAGAGGACACAAAGCATTTGAATTAATTAAAGAAAAGTAGTATAAAATGCTAGATGAGGAGTACCCGAGGTACTCAACCTACAAAAGCAAAAAGCTAAGCAACAGACCACTATCCATTATAAGCAGCATT
Source organism: Paratinospora sagittata (assembly GCA_035771175.1). Taxonomy (NCBI): domain Eukaryota; kingdom Viridiplantae; phylum Streptophyta; class Magnoliopsida; order Ranunculales; family Menispermaceae; genus Paratinospora; species Paratinospora sagittata. The sequence goes on along the minus strand of CM069602.1, from coordinate 45,630,241 downwards.
TCCATTTACTAGACCAATCATTGATAGAAAAGTCCCCAATGATTTGGAACGCAACTAACCAAGAACTAGCCATGATAATGGTATCATTCCAAAGATTATCAACATTCCTAGCAACCCCATCAAAAATGCGATGATTACGTTCCAACCCATGGTTCAAGCCATGACATTCATCAATCATCTCATCAGTAATGAAATTACATTATCAAGAAGTTTCTTTTGGTGTTTGTAAACAAGATGAGATAAACAAAGAGTAGGAGAAACTAGTGAGTTCCCAATTACTATAGGTTTACACCAAGGATCTGTTTTAAACCCTCGTCTTTGTGCCTTAGTTATGGATGAATTGACAAAACATATTCAAGAAGATGTTTCACGGTATATGTTATTTGCAGATAATATAATGTTGATTGATGGAAACAATCTAGAGTAAATGCTAAGCTAGAGGTTTGGAGAGAGGCTTTAGAACCTAAATGGTTCAAAATTAGTAGCATTAAAACTAAATACACTGAATGTAATTTTGGTGGAATTAGTAATACAGATAAAGAGGAAGGTCAAAAGCCAAGGGATACCAAGGAGTGAGCATTTTAGGTATTTGATATCTATTATGCATCAGGAAAAAAAAAAAAACATGTGAGGATGTGAATGATAGCGTTGAAGTGGGAGGGGTTAAACAGGGGAGTGCTTCTCTAGTATTATATGATTGACACATCCCATCGAAGTTGAAAGGAGATTTTCATAAAACTGCAATTAGGCCAGCTATGCTATATGGAACAAAATGGCGGGCATTAAAAAAAACATATGAACAAACTAAGAGTAACGGAAATGTGTATCTATGGTATAACATTAAAACATAGAGTTATCTATGAATATATTCGAGAAAGGGTAGGAGTAGCCCCAATTGAAGATAAAATGAGCAAAAATAAATTAAGGTGATTTTGACACATATGACGAAGACCTTGAGCCTTTAGATGCTCCAGTTAGAAAGAGTGACCTAATAATAATCCACGGTAATGATAGAGGTAGATGAAGACTTAAAATAACATGGACAGAAATAATTAATAAAGATATAACTACTTATAATTTAAGAGTTGACTTAGCTCTTGATTGAGCAAAGTGGAGGAACAAATTCATGCAACCACCTCTATGTAGTTTGGAAAAAGCTTAGTTGAGTTGAGTTGAGTGAGTAAGTTGAGTTGAGTGAGTTGAGTGAGTTGAGTGAGTTGAGTGAGTTGAGTGAGTTGAGTGAGTTGAGTTTAGAGAGGGCTCTCTATCCAAGAGAAACAACAATTGCCCCCTTTCATCAAAAACTGGAGTCTGGAGGAGGAAACTGGGAAAATTCCAGTTTCCTAGTCAAAGTATCAATTACTTCAAGGTTTTTTTTTATAAATGGAGCATTTGAAGGCTTAACCCATGTTTGAGTGTCTATAAAAACAGCAAAATGAATCAGTTTGAGGATATGGAACAGTTTCAGTTAAAAGAGAAGTTAGCTATTAAGATATGCAGTCTCCTACGTAAACATGGTGATGTGAGAGCATCTTGAGAACAAGGAGATCAACAAGTGCTCGTAGGTATGGTATAGTACCAGACACAGTTGAAGGGCCTAAACTTTTTTGGGATTTTCAGGAATCTAACAAAGAATTTGGTGAAGCATTTTTGGGGAAATAAGAAATGGGTACGTTTCAATTGTAAAATTCTTTATGGTTTAGGCTACCCAGTACCAAAAGAGGGAGTGAGCTTGCAAAGACCCTTCATGTAACTCAAACCCAGTACAGTTTACAAGTTTGGTTAGAAATATAAAAGAAGAAATTCAAAGTTAAGCAAATTTAAAATCAAAATTTATCTTGGTTTCAGTTTGGGATCATCGTTATAGGAAAACTTCAAAACAAATTACACAACAGAAGCAAACTTGCAAACAAAATGTCTTAGAAATCAAGATACAAGGGTTGGCCAAATGAATCCACCATGTAATTTGATAATTCAAACGACCGAAAATCTCCAACAAGACATCAACAATTCAAACTTGGTAATTAAAATTTCACTTAAGAGGGAATGCTTACAGCTGCGTCGAACCGTTGAACAGCAGTAATTGGGAAATATCTACCACTCTCCAATCGTTTCTAAGACAAACAATCAGAAATTGAAATTCAGATACTAAAAAAAACACTAGAATTCAAGTGAAACCAAGCAAGAAACAGAGGATTAACAACCTGGGCAGTGAAAATAAGCATCCAAGTTCTCCCAGGCGATTCAGTTCCACCAAGGGTATCAAGAAACCCAGAGGGATCAAGCTTAGCCTTCTTGATCACAGCAAGTGCAGCAAGAACCTCCTCTGGAGTAACCTTCCTTGTCTTGGCAGCATTCTTGAGGACCTTCACACTCTCTTCAACACCACCCTTAACAAAACCAAAAAAACAAAAAAACACTTAAATTGCTTAAACAATAAGAACTTGAATTCACTATTTGAGATTGAACCCAGAAAATGAAATACCTGGAAATTCATACCTTACTAGTGTGTGATTCTTGTTGAAGAAAGGGGGGAGAGGTTATTAATGGGTCTTTTTCATCAAGAGTGGATCTTGGTCTTGATGAAGAGAGCCTTGTTGATGTGTTGATGGGTTTGGTGTTGTGATGAAGAGGGGTTTGGAGGGAGTGGAGTGAAGGATTGAAGAAGAAGAAGGGTTGAGATGAAGAAGAGAATGAAAAATTAGAGTTGAAGAAGTGGGCTTGAAATGATGATGACGCCATTGTTGTTCAGTTAGAACAAAGCCACTTAGATTTGGTTGGGTGGATTGGCTTAGATGCATTTTCAACTACTCAAAATCTGATGTGTATATAAATCAGGCAACGTCCTGACAAAAACTATACGCAGGTCAGAGTTTACAAATGAAGAATTAGATAAAAGGAGCTAACCACATGTTGTTGTGGTGGTTAAGGCATGGGTCTGGTCCTATAATAATTATTAAAAAATTAAAGTTAAAATTAAAAAACCAACAAACAGATAAACGGGTACCCAATTTTAGGGTAATTTTATTATTATACAAACTATTAATAAATCCTAATTTTTGCAATAAATACAACTACAATTTCAAAGTATAGATCATAATATTTTTTAATGTTTACAATAAATTTAATACTATTTACATTACTAATTCTCTAAAATGCACTGTAAAATTTGTCTTCAACTACACTTACTCCATAACTAATAATCTCATCATTAAAAAGACAACAAATTTTTGGTGCATTTTTTGTTCTTTTGGCATCTCCAATTGTGAAAGATGCTATTCACATTTTTCTTTTCCCATGTCCTCCTCACATGAAAGTATGTCAAAGAGAGGAGTCCCAAACACCGTACATGAAAGGAAGAAAATAAAAGACAAGAGGGGCTTAACTTAAAAAAAAATACTTTGAAAACACACTTTATTGACATTGCCCTTGAGAGTTGTTGAATCATCTCAAATTATATATGAACATATGATTCGAGATAATTCAACAACTCTCAGAGACAATATCAACAAAATGTATAAAAAAAGTGTGTTAATCAAACATTACTCTTAACTTAAACATGTGAATTTGCATTCTGAATAAGACCAAATTTATGGTCAAATTGAGTACTCTGAGTCTTTTAAAATTGTAATTTTTGGATTTGTTAACTAAAGACAAAAGAATATGAGAACAAAACCTTGTAGAAAATCAAAATTAAAAGACAGAATAAGGTCCTAATACATTGGTGATTGACGTGAACATAGTCCTCTGTTAAGGGCAACAGAAATAGGGGAAGTAAATCCCAGAATAAGATGCCTTTGTCACAATTAAGCTCACATTTTTTGGCCATTCAAATGTTTACAACAATTCACAAAAAGCAGATTGGTACACAACAACAAATCGAACAAACATGCCCATCGATTCTCTATTCAACTTAAACTAACCTACAAATCAATGTATAAACCAGCAAACAACCAGCTCTTGTAGAACATTTCACCAAAACACTTTGGATTCCTGGTAGATTCTTCACCTGAAACAATCATCATTTGTGTATTCTCCAGAGAAAAACTTCAAAAAGGTTAGAAGTTGGAATTTCTAGCTATTCAATTTTAGGTTGAAACATCAGGATTCTGGCCCATCATTACGATGATCAGGGCATGGGGGCTGCTCGCCATTCTCTCTGGTTTCAGAAGGGTGGTCTGGTGAAGGAGGCTGCTGACCACTCTCATTGGTTTCAGGGTGAAAATTGATAGGGAATTTTGTAACTCGGGGCTTATCTGCCAAAATATTTCTTTGTACCCTATCAATTATGACCTTTTGAGGAGGTTCTTCCCTTAGTTGTTCATCATCATAATCATTGTTCACATAATATCCTACTCTGATAAATTCTTGGCTCAGATAAGAACAAGTCAATAGCAGCACTGTCACACCAATGATATCCTCTTCACGGATCTTTGATGGATCTGGTGGGTCTGCCTGGAAAAGGGTCCAAAAAGCATCAAAATCAGCATGATTGTCATTATCATTTATGCCCTGATCCAGAAAAATAGCAATTACGAAGCACAATGTCAACGTATGAAATCCACTAAGAAAGAGTGATTAGATTGCCTGGAAGATGAAGCGATAGTTGCCAATGTTGACAGGCCCAACAAGCACACTCTCCAAGAGTTGGTCGTAAGTCTCATCCTCAGCTGATCCCACATAAATGAGTTTCCATTCCAAATCTGTAATGGATTGCAAAGGAAAAAAAGGTTGTTAGAATTAGAAGCAGACCTCATGGTGGCAACTAAAATTTGCAAAACCAACACAGCTGACTCAGCCTTGAACAGGACAAGACACCACAAACAGAAATAAATACAAGTTAATTACTAAAGGTAGATACTACATACAAAAGAACAGGTAGTATGATAAATTTGGCTCCAAAATGAGCTCAGGTTCTGTCATATTTGGTCAGAAACAATTGAGACCTCATTGGGTTTAGAAGATGGCATTCTTAAATTGCAAGAACATATCTCCATAAATACCATGCAATCACTTTTATGATGATAAGATCGACATGCTAGCAATCACTTTTATGATGATACTTTTATAATGATACTTTTATGATGATAAGATCGACATGCTACCTTGAAGTACCTTCCACTTTTTCAAACAATGTGGACCCTTCATGTCCCACCAATCACTGCTTCCAAGTCCAACCATAATCACATAGTTTTTTTTTTTTTTTTTTAACCATAAACCCTAATCACATAGTTAAGATGTTCTTTGGCAAGTTTTAAGTCCAAGAAGGGGAAAATGAGCCTAAAATCAGTCAAATTGAGGAGACTTTTCAAAGTTCAATATTAAATACGATAAGAAAGCTTCAGGGAAAAAAAAGACTTCAAGACTAAACCTAGTGAAATTTGCGATCAACAGTCAAGAGAAGTGTGTTTTGGATAATAGAAAATATTTGTCTCGTCAAATGTATTTCATAACTTAGCGCTTATTATACCTTATACATTAGTAGTTAGATGCAAGGTCTCTACACATTTTAATTTTTTATAAATACCTGAAAATATTTGTATTAAAGTTTGCTGGCTTTCTGAAGTCAAGAAAATTGGGAAAATTCATTGACTTTGTCACATTTATACCATGGGTATTTTTGGTGCTTTCTTCTGCTCAAGAAAAATGTTAAAATTCAGTAAGATTATTTAGGTTACAATGAATTTAGTTCCTCCTACTTCTTGAATCTAATTCTTGCCACTAAATCGGTTGTCGTTGTCTTATCAAGCAAAACAGGTGGGTGGAAAGTATTGCACTCATAGATCCTGAGGTTTGACAATGAATTAAAAGCTATATGAGATCATTGACCTGAAGCCCTCAAAGTGTCCACGGGTCCAATTCGGATCAAAATTCCATTTGGCCTGACAGTGATCTGGTGATTAAATCTGTAATATGAAACTGACCCAACATTCTATATGTCATGTTCCCATCTGACCATCAGATTAGGTCTGACTGGTTTTTTTTTTTTTATACGAACTAAAAGTGTATTGTATTATATATATGTGGTAAAGGATACAATTAATCTGTACAAAAACCTCATAGAGGCACCCCTCTGACTAAGAACAAAAGGTTGTCCACCCTCTTAGCTAATCCCCCAACCCCAGCCCATTAGACAAACAATTGTTTGCCACCCAAAAAGACGCTAAAAAATGTGAATTCTCCCACACAGTAGCCGGCGAGGAGAAGACATCATGAAACACTCTGTTGTTCCTTTCCTTCCATATAGACCATAACACAGCCAAACAAACAACCTTCCAGTGTTCACGCCATGAAGCATGGATATTCTAAAGGAATGGAAAAAGAACATGCATACTATCCATAACAACCTCGACATCTCCCAGGACAGGGAAATGGAAATGCCAACAAATATGACTAACTGACTCCAACTCCCTTTTACAAAGAAAGCACCAATATGGAGACAAGCACATAGATGGGAACGTCTTTTGCATCATATCCCCAGTGTTCATCTTCCCATGAGACGCCACCCAACCCAAAAACCTGACCTTCGAAGTCACGTGTGCTTTCCAAATAAAATTATGGTTAGGAAAAGGAAGACCATCGGGCACAGAGAGAATAGAGGAGTGGAAGGATTTTGTGGTAAACAATCCAAAAGAATCCCATGGCCAAACAATTCTATCATTGTCCTCAGAAAGATAGCACCCATCAAGCACTCCAAGTAAGGACACCACCTCCGCCTCCTCCCTAGAAGAAATAGCACCCCCAACTGAAAATCCCAAGATAAAGTAGAATCCCCAGGATTACGGACAAAGTCTACGATCGCCCTATTGAGAAGAGAAGAACAACGGTACATATTAAGAAATAGTGACTGTAATGAGTCCGCTCCCGACCAAACATCCTCCCAAAAACGAATGGAATCCCCTTTGCCAATCTTGAACCGCACCAAAGGGGCAAAGGATGGATATACAAACGAAATAAATTTCCAAGGGCTTCTAAACGTAGCTCTAGAAGCTAAACCCGCATTCCTATGGTTATCCCTGAGACTGTGTCTGCTCCGGATCACCTTCCCCCATAACTAATCCGACTCTCGAGGAAACCACCACAACCATTTCCCAACCAATGCCTCGTTCCTAGCAGACAAATTGCCTATCCCCAACCCACCGTCCTCGACCTTCCTTTGGACAACATTCCAAGCCACTAAATGGGACCCATCCGATGATACGTCATTCTCCCATAGGAAGTCCCTCATCACCTTCTCAATACGAGCCTCCACCTTTCCAGGAATCCGGAACACTGACAAGTAATAAGTAGGGAGAGCATCCAGAACCGCCTTTATCAAAGTGAGTCTCCCGCCTTTAGATAAAAAGCTAATTTTCTACCCATCTAATCTTTTTGCAACCTTTGAGAGAACAGGCTCCCAAAAATCAATCTTAGAGGGATTTCCACCTAGTGGCATACCTAGATATTTCATGGGCCAGCCACTAATAGCACACCCAATTCCACTAGCCACCTCCCCAAACCTAGGTCTGACTGGTTGTTGAGTTTGCATACAACACCAACCTAAAAAACTTTAACATCAAGTATTAATTTTATTTTATTTTTAACTTTCTTTTTGCAGTAATTACCAAGGAAAATCATGAGAGAACAAAGAAGAGAGACGGAGTTGGGGGGCTCTTGCTCTTTCATAATAGGCAGTGCACACCCTCTTCTTCCCTCTTCTCCTCACTCCTTGATGGGGACTACTTCAGCCTCATCTATGGGAAGACAAAGGGGCTTCCCCATCTTTAGTCCCACATTAGGGAGTTAGGAGAAGAGGGAGGTGCTTTCCCTGATATGAACATTATGCATGGTTGGAAGAATTTAAAACTTTTATTGATTTCTATCTTTTTTTAATCCTTTTACCAAAATGATATAATTAAATTTTTTTTTAAAATTTTGCACCTCACTTTACTCAGATGTGTGTGTCACCTTGTGCCTCAGGAAGTAAGGCCCCTCATCTCCTTAAGTGCACCTTGTGCCATTAATTACCTAGCCAAGAACCAAAGAAGTTCCTTGGTAATAATTTTATATTGCTTATAATTCATAGTTTTATGCTTTATTCATAGTTCCATACAACTTCCTCAAAATACAATCTTGAAAGGTAATGTATAAGATACATTTACATACATGTCAATGCCAATTTTAAGCCTGACATTTGATCTATAGTTTTGAGTTTATAAATTAAGAATTCGATCAACCTAAACAAATGGATGAAACCCGCCTAAATCTAATCCGTGAGGTAGGTCAGTTGGGCTTTTTGAGTGGTTGGATTTTATGCACACCCCTATCAAGCACCACACCGTTAAAAAAAGAAAAAGGGCAACCCAATGTACGATTACCCACCTATGTGAGGTCCCGGTGAAGGGTGGAACCACTTTGGGTTTATTGAAATAAAAATATAAAATGGTTGTTGGAAAATGAAACATGTAATTATACCAGGCCTACTAAAATTTAATGCCATATTTAATTTTGTCCAACCTTGAAATAGAAACCTACTTAGTTATTCATAAACAACATAAATAATATATATCTCAGATTCTTAGCCATAAATGACAATATGAAGAGTGAAGAAACCTCGTAGATCTTTAGAATCCAAAGTGAGTAATGATGTTGAGTGGGGAAACACAATGAATATTGCGAATTTCCTTTCATTAAATGCATTGCAAATCCTAAAAGGTGATGTAGATAATTTAGTCTTGAGCACCATACATACAAGCAAGTAACTAAAGTGTACAATAGCATTGTCCTCTTACCATGAGCAATGCGTTCTATGACCAAACACACCTACACACCTTCACCTGTTCCTTGCATGTCCTTCCTAATACTATTATCTTTGATCAAATAGTTCACAATATGGGAAATTCGGATTAAATGAATTTGTTCAAGGCATTAAGGCATGCTATTGATATTCGACGTAATTCTCAAAATTTTCATCAATTTTATCATTTTTTCAATCATCAAATTACAACTACAATGTAATCAAATTATTACAAAAAATTCATCAAAGTTAGGTAAAATATTGAAATAATTTGTGAAAACTTAAAAAATCATTTAGTATCTTTTTACTTTTCCATCATCAAAAAAAATGAAAGCTAACTTCTACTTTAGCCTTTAGAAAGGGCACTTTGATAGCTCTAATAGGTTGAAACTGATTTTCATCTCCTTAAATGAAAATGTAGATTTTTAAGATAACTACATGTTTTTAAAGTGTTGACTGTAAATGTGTGAAGAAAATGGGATCAAAAGATCAAAAGACAGAAGAAAATGTAGAAATTCCATATCTTGTACCTTTCATATTTCCACAAATTATTCAACAGTTCTTAAAATGCTTAACGTTGTAAAGATGTCACAAACACCTAGCAAACAAACAGCCTGTGCAATTTGAGTCCAAAATTTGGGCAATGACTTGAGGCCTTGACAACATTGGAGTACACAATATGTGAACTTAACAAAATAAACAAGTGGGAAGTGGGGAAAACCCTACATTAGTAGCATTTTAGAAGAAAATACCACCTTCAAGCCAATGTTACCTTCAAATATTTAATAAAAAAGGACATACTCAGAGCACGAGGCTCCCACCATTATAGGGTCTAAGTAAGAAACAATGTATGCAGCCTCAGTTCCACCTGGAGTGGTTGTTTCCGGATTCAAACTAATGGAGAACCTCAACCATTCCACCAAGGCCTGCCCTTCCTTCAAATTATTTAATTATTAACCATATGTCTAATTAATTCGTTTGCCAACACAACAAAATATTAAGTTAGAAGATAGTACCTCTTAATAATGTTTCATATGCATCAATAATAAATGGCACATTGAAGGCAAAGCCAACTCTACGGATAGGTGACTTCAAGAGCACACAAGGCCCCAAATAGAGTTAAGCACCATTTTGTTTTACCTTCTTTTTTTTCCACTCTCTACCTTGCATCATCTAAAATTTTAAACTTCTTTTGAGTTTTAAGTTACCAAGTTAGACAGCTAAATTAGATACAAGTGTTGAGCGATTGAGTTCTAAAGTTTTAAAAGCACATGACTAGCCTCAATTTGTAGCCAAGCTTATATAATAAAAAGTTTAAATTTTATATCTAAAAAAATTAGAAGAAAAAAAAATATTGATTATATTTTTACTAATTTTTTATTCTAGCTTTATATACTAAAAAGGCCAATTTTTTGGATTTTTGTCCAAGGCCTCAAACATTGTTGACCCAACTTTGCATTTAGGCACATGCCTTGGGCTCAAGATAAGGCAAACTCACCTTAGCCATCGTGAATATGCCAAGATGATGCATATGAAAGTCAAGCACAATCAGCATCACATGTTGTGCCAGTATGCCTTGGCTCAAGCAAAAGGACAAATGGAGAAAAAGGTCGCTTTACTTTTTAAGATTTCCTTATTTTCATTTTAGAAAACATACTATATAATGCTCTATAATATATGTATACTAATCTCATGTAAACAACATTCTTTGCATGTCTTGCTTCATAACACTATTTTTTTTCTTTTTCTTTTTTTTTTCTTTTTTTTTTTTTTGAGAGAGAGAGAGAGAAAGGAAACAAGATATAATTGTATTAAAACTAACAGCCAAAGTAATACAAAAGGAGGAGCACCAATAACAGTCAAGACCCACCAAACCCAACATACAACAAGTGCAACCCAGACAAATTACAACAGACTCGCCCAATTCCTAAACCAATTAGATGCACTATAGCCAACAACAGCCATATATTGCATCTTAACACTTCCAACTTACATTATTTATGCTAGTTGCTCTTTGTCACAGTGGCCAAACCACCTTAAATTGACTGTACATCTATCTGCCATAAATGGATTCATCTTTTACTCTGGTATTGCTAGTTTTTTTAATCACATCTCACCCTTAACCCATCTACATACACGTTACACAATGTTCTACATGCGTGTTGTTTCGAGACTACCATCGCCTACTCTATAGAGAATGACTAGTCTAATAGTCACCACGTGTTCTATGTGTGTGTTGTTTCTTGACTGTAATTACTCTACTCTATAGATAATGGCTAAACTTATAGTCATAACATAACTTTTTTTTTCAATTTCATACATAGAAAAGCTTAAATTTAATAATACTCATCTATTCACACCACTCCAACACACTCTACTTCTCCAAGAAACTCTAATTCTATGAGATAATATATGGAAGATATCATTTTAGCATATATCTTAGTTGTCAGTCACTCAGTCTTGGGTGCTTCTCACTTTTACAAAAACAATATTTCTTACATTTAAAATATCTTGAAACTTAATTCTCAAACAACCCTCCAAAGTTCTACTTTTATATTACTTTACTACCAATTATATCTGTTCCAATTCTACTACTTATCAATCACAATGTCTTTAACTCCATTTGTATTGAGCTTATTTGCATATATTTATACACAACTAGTCTGAATCCAAGAAAAAGGAGGATTGTGTTAACTATTAAGTAGTTGACAACTAGCATCAACGTACATAATCAAACTACACTAGGGGCTAGAATGTTGTCAACTTAGCTCTTGATAGAGTGGAGTGAAGGAAATGGATTCATGTACCCAACCCCATGTAGCTGGGAAAAGGCATTGTTAAGTTGAGTTTTTTCTTATTTTCCCTTATTCTGCTCCATATGATAACTTTGGCCAAATATAGAATTTTCTAGTTTTATTTGTTGGAAAAAGGAGAAGTCATGGTGCACCTAGTACCCTTATTGGTGTTTGCATTTGTAATCATGTTCAAATAGTATAGATATTCAACAGATTATGTACTTCTTAGAACTACAAAGACTTCACAAGTATATGCCAGGGCATTCAACTAAAACAACATAATACTTTTCTAACCAGCAGGGAAGTGGGCAGCTAATATAATTCTTTAATAGACATTTGATCTAAGATAAATTGAAGACATCAAGCTATCAAAGAACTTCCATAAGAACCTGTTAATGAGCAAGACTTTCTTCCAAATTGTATACAGCTTAGTAATCATTATTAATAACTTATTGGAAAGAAGAAACCATTAATCAACATGCAAGAACCTCCCCGACCTATCAAGAATCTAATTCTAAATTGTAAATGAGTTTTGAGTCAAATTTTAGGGGAATCTTGTCAAATAACAAAGAAAATCAAGATGAAAAGATCACATTGAATTTCCATTAATCAACATATGAGGTCCAAGACCTAGAGAAGAACATGTTCCTTTCAAGAGAAAGTCACACCAAGGCAAAAGAAAATAGATGCAACAGTTTAATTTACTGGATTGCCTATATACTACTTAAAACATAAATATAAAACACATCAATTCAGCCAAGCAGCAACCTTCAATCTCTCATACATCATTTAAAGACTTAAAGTAAAAGGTCCTACCAAGGGAAAAACAACCACCACAACAGAGACTCAAAGGAATGGATGCAAAAATTTCTAAGTGTTTGGGTAGAATAGCCATACTTGAGGCTTAGAAACACTAGTTCTTAACGATTATGACATGATGAAAACATGTTCTAACAAGAACATTGAATTTTTTTAAGATTACATCATGCTGGGAACCATTTTGTGGACAAAATATTACCTAAGAACCTCAGTCGTTGTTCTTTCCCAATTATCCTAGTTTTATTTGGTGATGGGGGTCTAGATGGTTCTTTCTTTTTTCTAATTTTTTTTTCTTTGATAAGAAACAATAATTCACTAAAAGAAAGAGAATAGCAACTAAAGGCAGGAGAATAAGATGTCTCCAGTCTAAGAAAAAGAAAAAGCAGAAAAAGAAGAATTACAGCAGATTAGCCAAAAGAATTAACCAAACAAATAGGCTGCGGCCTTTGGAAACTTTCCCTACTACTAAATGGCTTTCTCTATTTGGTTGTGCAACTTTTAACTGTATCCTCAATCATGATTCTTTAATAATGTTATCATAGAGGAAAAATTATTACATATTATAGATACATGTGTAAAAAGATGATAGATCTTTTTACAGCAGATTAGCCAAAAGAATTAACCAGACAGATAGGCTGCGGCCTTTGGAAACTTTCCCTACTACTAAATGGCTTTTTTCTATTTGGTTGTGCAACTTTTAATTGTATCCTCAATCATGATTCTTTAATAATGTTATTATAGATGAAAATTTATTACATATTATAGATAGTTAGATACATGTGTAAAAATATGATAGACTGGCTCTGCAGTACTGCCCTTTTCCCTCCACCATTTGTCCTCCTCCCTCTATTATTTTCCTTAGACTCCATTAAGGAATAGCCGGGTTATGTATTTAAGTGATTGCAATATATTGCTTTTAAACGTAAACGATCATGGTATCAACGCATACCATGGGATATGTAATGCTCGAAAGAATTGGCAGTCTTCTGGAAGACCGTGAAGCAAGCACTGAGGATTTTTTTTTTTTCCACTTTTTCAGTACCCCCCACCCCACACACACACCCCCCCACCCAAAAAAAAGAAAACCTATTTTGGTTTAAATTCAGTTGCAATAAATTAAAATGCTAAACATTCATGTTAAAATTGTTAAATTATTGAACTAAGAGCGTTTGTTGTAACTTATTTGATTTAACAGGATTTGTTATAACTTAAAAGAGCTTTTCTTTCTTTAAGAATGCAAGGGTGAACGTTTTCTTGATTCTTCCATTCCACATAAGGCTCTAACAAAACGGAAAATATAGACAAGGGCTTCTCTGAAAGTTGCGGAAGATGGGCAATTATCAAATGCATCTAGACAGGAATTGGTTCCTATGGAGCCCTCCAAAAATCTTAATTTACCATGTATTCACAATTATGAGCAGACAAATAACCCATTGACTCAAGCTAAAACAGAAGCATGTGCATAACATTTTACATAACGTGAGACAAGGTACAATAGGTTTTTCTTTCATTAGCAACAGGGATTCCACTCTATATATTCTTTCTTGCTTTCTCTACTTCCTCATACCATATAAAAACCACAAAACCAAGGAAAAAGTGCAGAAAACACATTTTCATGATATGAGCAAAGAAATGAGAAAGCTGAGATGGATATTCATCAAGAACCGAACTGCATATTGGTATGATATAAGGAATCGTGTAGTAGATTCAATGAAGAATAAACCTCCAAGACCTCCCCTCCAAATGGGAAAAAAAGAAAAAAAAAAAACAATTCTTTGCAGGTTGAAGTTCCTAAGAAGACATGAATCAGGAAATAGTAGATGAACTGAATCCAAAGACAGTATATGACAACAGACTTGGATAGAGGACTTAGAACAGAGTATAAAAGCTGGAAGAAATTCTCAATCTCAAGATTTTCAATGCAAGAAACCAACCAATCGACAACAGGCAGCACCTTTCCAACAATCATCATCTATCCAGAACTTCAACAAATGACCACAGCACAACACCACTAACCACAAAATCAGCTCATCACAATTTAAATGCTAGCAATCAATCAATCAATAACAATAAACCACCGGATGATAAAGCTCCAGTTACAGAAAAATCTAACCATCCACAAACCCTAAGAATCTTTCCTACTCTTAAAACCCTAGCTCATCTCTCAATCAATCAATCAATAATTTCATTAAATATATATATATAAACACAAACCATTAACAACTGAAAACAATCCAAAACCACAAGAATTCAAAAGCATACCGTCTTTGAGAGAAATCAAGCACTCGTAAGAGATCTCGAACTGAAAAGGATTGAGAAACGGCGCCGGATTGTCCAAAACAGTCACGTTCGTTATATTCACAGCGCTCATTATATCAAATCCGAACTACAAAAAATCAAATGAAATAAAAACCTTCTTCTTCTTCTTCTACTGCAAATCGATGAATCAAAACCCTAACTTGCTGTACTCATTAAATGAACCGAAACCCTAAAACGAAATCAAAGAGGAGCATAAGCAACGCTCAACACCTGAAAAAAATAAAAAAATAAAAAAGAAGATTTCATTTCTTTAGCCATTTTTCTTTGTTTTATTACTTCTCAATTGCAACTTCCAAATCCTATTTATTCATTTATTGTTTTTTAATAAAAAAAAATTACCAGGAAAAAAAAAAAAAGGGGTAGTGAGGATTACCGGGAATACCGGTAGCAACCGGTAAAGCGCGGGAGCTGAGTGCAGAGGGAGATTTGGCGGGAGATTTTTGAACTTTAAAGATGTTAGGAGGAAAGAATGAGCGTTTTCTAACTGTAAATTACGTGTTAGGGTTTTTTTTTTTTTGATTGTGTATGCCCGGTGTTGGACAGTGTTACCTATTAGAGGTTTTGTTAGTTTGCCACGAGTGTACCGCATTGGAACGGGATTTCGGGCTCCTTTTATATTTTTTTTAAATTTTACTTTCAAGAAATTAAAAATTAAATAAAAGTTAGCACTTTTTTTTGTTTTTTTTTTTTCCTACTTGTATACCCTCTTCGCCGAAACTAATCCATGTTCGAGTATTGTAAAGGCATTGGACGGCTTTTTTCAAGTAAACACGACTAAAGTGAGCAAGAGTTTTGATTATGAGACTTTTACCTCTCATCCACCTAAAACAACTAACGAATTTTTTTATTTTTATTTTGGGTTTCTAACTTATGTTTATAAGTTATAAACATTTATTAAAACACCTTCATTTTAGGTTGTGTTTGGTACTTTGATTGATGATTTAAAAATTAGAATATAACTTAAAAAGTAAAAATTTAGAAAATGTTTTTTTGTTGCTTTCTAAAACAACTTGTTCCCTGTGTAAAATCTCAAAAAAATGTTTTCCAATCTAGCCAACCAAACGAGTTTTCTATGTTTTTCGATTTTGAAATATAGAAAACAGTTTTTAAATCATGAACTAAACATGACCTTAACTTTTTATGGTTATTAATGTAAGACGTGACCAACATTAGATTTATCGATCATCTCAATTATTTCATTTTATTATAATCCAAATCTATGCATGTCACAATTTTACCCTTTCGGGGCTCATAGGTTTTAATAAGCGCTTTCACTTAGCCTAACATGTGCAAAAACTAGGTGAACCCCTCAAATTTTAGAAAAATGTGTTGAAGTCGCATCAGCAACGTAGAACTATTTCACAAGATACATACCAACATGAGGCCCCTAACCTTAGCAATTTATATACTATGCAGTAGACATTCTCGAGAATGAGGTAAATGTTGATAAAAGATCTGACTAACATGAGATTTATCGATACTATCAATTATTTCATTTTATATTAGTCTCACCTAAACATGACAATTTTTTTAGCCCTAGAGTCTCAATAAACATTCCATGTACTCTCTTATATGATTTAATCGTGCACGCCAAATGCTTAAGTCTTTTTGTATTATTATTATTATTATTTTGAAAAGCCATTGTTGTAAGCTTGCAAGGGTGATGCTACTAAAATCAATCATTTTCTCTTTCTTCATCCACCCATATTCTCATTATACCCTTTACATTTTCAAACCCCAACACCCTATTCCATTTATCTCTCTTCCGTTTCTTCTCTTATTATCTCTGTTGATTCACTATTTCTTCGAGTTTTTAGGGCATTCAAACAGTTAGAACACCGTTAGAAAGGTTTTTGAGCAACTTTCTCACGAAATCTTGCATGAAAATCGTGTTATTTAGGGTTTTGGAGGCCTCAAAAAAAAAGTAATTCAAGAACTCGAAGCGACCAAATCGATAAGTAAATCTTGGTTTTTTCAAGTTTTAAGTTGATTTGAATGCTACATCGTTGGATTGAAATGTTTTTGTGCAAAGAAAATGGTTGAAAATTGTGAAATGGAGGCGGCGAAAATGGGTACCAGAAACCCATTCTGCACGTCGGAATCGCAATTGAATGTGTGTCTGCCCTTATGGGTTGGACAAATGCTCTATGTTCGGCCTGTCAGGAGCGGACACACATGAAAACATCTGACTCTGACAAGTCGAACAGATAACATTTCTCCGTTCCACTAAGCTAAATATCAACTGTTTGTCCTAATTGTATAGTTTTTTGTATGTATTTTGCTATTTTGATAGATATATTGCCAAGAGCAAGGAGAGGTCGTTCGGAAGAGCAAAGCTCGCAAAGAAAAAGGCTGATGACCTCAGAGAGAAGAAGACAACGTGAGTCACCACCACCACCCCCTGTTATACATGAAGAAGAAGAATAACAATCTGAAGAAGAACTTGTGCAGGTTGGGGTGGAGGGAAAAGGAGACGATGGCCTATTGAAGGGTCTTTGCCCCAGGGGACCTACGGATCCTTCGGTCCTCACCCATTTCAAGAGATACATAGCATACTACGTGTGGCAAAATCATGTATATCATTCTTGTAATTTAATTTAAATTCAATTGAGATTATGATTAAATTTATATGTTGGTAGATTCTTATAATTATTTGTTTATTCACATAGAAACGAAATATAAAAAAGTGTCAAAACCACAAGCCAAAGTTAGCTTCTTGGGACCTCATCTCGAGAGAGAGAAAGAGTCATGGTGATAGTTTCAAACACAGGCCTCCATCATTTGGTGGTTTGTATTTATAGTTGTCCCAGCAAGCCGTTGATAGCTACTTTTGTGGAGAGGTGGCAATTGAAGACTAATTCATTTCACCTACCATTCAATGAAATGACCATTACATTGGACGATGTAATGGTCTTGCTTACGATTCTAACATTGGGCAAGACAGTGAATGTAGATGCACTAAGCAATACAGAAGCAGTGATCATACTTCAAGAAGCCTGGAGGATTTCGGCTCGTGAGGCATTTGATGAAGTGAATAAGAAGAAAGGTCACTCGGTTTGATTGGATTGGTTGCAAAAAAAATTTGGATCGAAGCTTTTAGGAAACCAACAATATCCTTCAACCAAGCATACTGCGATAGCATATCTATTGTTCATCCTAGGTTGCACTCTTTTCACGAACAAGAGTGGTACAAAGGTGAACATAATTTACTTGCTATTGTTGATGAATCTATATGAGGTGGGGGATTTTGCATGGGGAGCTACTTGTCTGGTGAATCTATATCGTCAGTTGGGATGTGCCACGAGATATCACGTGCAACAGATTGCGGGCTACATGACATTACTGGAGGTATAACTATTTCAATCATTTTGGTTTAAGTAAATTAAACTTGACATAAATATGTTTGGGCTATAGTATTTGTTGGTTTTATATTTGGTAGGCATAGATATACGAGCACTTTCCATTCACCGCACGTAAATCGTGGATATAAGAACAACCTCCCTCGTGCCATAAAGTGAAAACCTCGCAAAGAACAAGGTCTAGCAGAAGATTACGTTGAAGTTCTACGCGAGGTAATTGATGATCTTCACGTAAATCAGGTAAATGCTACTCTTTTAAATTAAGTTTAATATATACAACACATCAACTTATATCTTAGGTCCTTATTATTTTGTTTAGGTTGCATGGGGACCCTTACACAGACTGTAGGGCCGAAAACCCTCTACGTGAAGTGACATTTTATACTTCGTGCGTAAAGTTCTTTGATGTGGTTGAGCCCTACCATTCCGATAGAGTTTTGCATCAATTTGGACCTGTATATCCACGTCCTCTTATACGTCCTGTTCGAGCTGAGAGGAGTGCTAGGGGACGTGATTACAATGTCCATCACATGTTCATTGATCAGTATTGGGAGAGCTGGGAAGCTGCACGAGGGGAACAAGTTTCTAATTCATAGGACGCTATACCAAAATATCTTGAGTGGTTCAAACATATTTCACATCCAAAGGTGCAGAACCTTAAATATCGACTATTCACTCAAGTGCCAACTTCAACGGAGAATATAGAATTTTTGGTAATAAATCAAAATATATAGAACATTATTAATATATTTGACATTAATTGATATTTTGATTTCAGAGGGAATGCAACAACCTAGATCTAGCGACGTGGAGGTCCTTGAGAGCAACTCAAGCACCTGAGACATCGATTGATGCTGTGTTTCGGGAGATTGACAACATCATCACAGTTAGGGGTGACAATTTGTGTTGCAGTGTCATAATCGGTCATGTCGTAATCGTGTATAATGAAGTATATTATGTCATTATATGTAAACTCAAACACGACATGTTTATTAAACGGGTGGCTCGTACACAACACGTTTAACTCGTTAGTTAAACAAGTCATATTCAGGTCGTGTTTAACCTAACACTACACATTAATTATTTGAACCTAACACGACACGTTTAACCTGTTTATAACTTGTTTAACCTGTTTATAAAATAAGTTCATTCTAACCTATTTAACATGCACAAATTTAAATTTACATAATACATCAAAAATCATAATTATACAACCATAAAGACCAAATAAAATATTATGGAATTTAGTCTCAACAACATGACAAAAATTATTAGAAACTCTCCACACATTGAACACAAGTTTTAACACAAAATATTTACATTCTAGACTCACGATTCATGAAGCATGTAAATAACAAGAAACTTCAAGTCTTCAATTTCCAACAGAATTTGAGCATGTGGCTGAGGATGGATCTTTTTCATTCAAGTTCATCTTTAATACATCTTGTGTGATTTCCAAGAATCCATTTCATAGGTGTTATCTACCACAAATATTGAAGCATATTAGTAAACTTTAAGTTAGAAAAGGTAAAGAACAATGAAAATTGAATTAAAGATAATAATTTAACCTGTTATTCCTTTACACATCCAATCTCGCAAGCAGATAATTACTTCTGTTGTTTCAGGCTTAAGTGAAGAGCGAACATCCCCCCCCTCTGACACACTAAATGAAGCTTCAGAAGCAACAGTGGATACTAGAATGCTTAATATGTTGGGGGCCATTGAAGCAAGATTGAGATAACGAAATTGATTCGACTTCCGAAAAGCAAGGACATCCAATTTCACATTTTGTGTCATCTTTGGTTAATCTAAGTAAAGCTCTAGTTGAGACTTTTGGGTATTGCTTTCCAACGCATCAAATGACATTTCATCAAATTCCTAAATCACAAAACAATGAATATTAAAACAGAAAAGATACTATAGTACAAAAAAAATAATGTATGAAACTTTTTACCGTAAATGCTTCCATTAAAGTAACAAAGCAATCAACCCCATTAATAACATTAGCATCTTTTTTCTGTGAAGCATTCCAACTTGAAGGTTGAATATGAGCTTTTGACTTGTTTGTTTCAAATAAGTCTTGCAACTTGCTATTGAATAGATAAAATTCAAGAGAATCTTCTCCATAAAACTTCTTGTAGACAAAGCAAACAAAACTCATCTTATATCGAGGGTCCAATACACATGCTATAGCCATAGTTGTAGAAAATTCAGACCAATACTTCTCAAACTTTGACCACATTTTATCTTCCACGGCTCTCAAGTACTCATCATTCCTATTTTTTTGTTTTTTTATTTCATTGTAACACATATACATTGCAGGGTAATACAAATTGGGAGTAGGATACTTGGTGCCAAAAAACGTCAAAGTGGAATCATAAAACACTTTCAGAAAAGAACAACTTTTCCAATTTTTCCCACTCTTCTCTTAAAGGACAATTCTTATAGTTTGAATCACTTAATTCCATGTGTTGGAATGCCTGACGATAAAAAAGAGTACTTTGAAGCATGAGATAAGTTGAATTCCACCTAGTTGACACATCTTGACATAATCCTTTTTTGTTTCCATCTGACATTACGTTAACACATTTTAAAATTTTTTGCCTTCGTACTTGAGATCCCTTGACATATTTGACACTCTCCTGAATTTTGACAATAGATGAATCAACTATTTTTAATCCTTCTTGGACAATCAAGTTAAGAATATGTACACAACATCGCATATGAAAATGATCACCATCACATATAAGTAAGCCCCTAAGCTTCAATTGTGTTTTCAACATGCCAACCGAAACATCATTACTAGCAGCATTGTCTAAAGTGATACTAAAAACCTTGGCCTCAAGTCCCCATTCACATAACAAATTATGAATTTTTTCTGACAATGTCACTCTAGTATGTGGGAGAGGCATAAATGTAAAGCTCAACACTCCCTTTTGCAAATTCCAATTCTTATCTATGAAACGACATGTCAAACACAAATATCCATCGGCAGTCAAAGAGGTCCACAAATCAAAAGTAAAAGATATTCTCCTAGGAACTACTTCTAGCAAAAACTTCACTATTGGCCTCTCTTTTTTATACAACTTAATAGTATCAGCCTTTGCAGTGTTTCGTGACACTAGTTGAATTGCAACATTCAAATAACTAAATATTGACCTTATACCCACATATTCGACAAATTGAAAACGTAAATCATGCATAACTATAGCTTGTGTCACTAAATTATGAAACGTTTCAGAATCAAAGTTAGATCCACCAAGAGAAATAACATCACTATCTTGTGAAATCAACAATTGACCAATATCAGGATGATTTTTCCTAACACATAAATCAATATGTCGTTTCAAGTTACTTGTTCCATATTTTCTATCAGCAAAATACACAACTCTACAACGTTTGCACTTAGCCTTTTACTTTTTGTCAGGACCCAAATGAAGCAACTCAAAACTGTTTCACACATGGGACGTGTGCCTCCTCCTATGCTTCGACTTTTGTTCATTGACATCACCTTTGTCAATATCATCTTCAAGATCAATGCTCACATCAACATTGTTGGCATCAAGCTCATCAAGATCACTTTCAAGTCCTTGATTATCCATGTACATATCAAAATCATAACATTTCAAAGTTAGACATATTCTCATGCTCTCAAAAAGTAAACTAATCAACTGGCAAGAAAGAAACATAGTAAAAGAGAACACATATATTCATACTTGTATTTAAAGAGAGAATCTAGTATATAAATGATTATCATAATGGCATGACTACTATTCCCTAGTTGGTATTGCTAAATATCACATGCTCCATAATTTGAGAACATTTACTGATGCATAGTACAAAAATAGTGTGCTCCGTGTGTTATTGCAGTACTTCTTATTGAATAATTACTAATGGTTCTTTTGTATACCCAGTACCCTTTCTATCTACTTTTTCTAAGTCTTTAAGAAACTTATTGGCCAATTACTGAAATTTTAATGTCCACCAAATACGTGAAGGGCTAACATAAAATTTCCAACAATCTAATGTTGAAGTTCTTTTTTATGCTTGTTTTTGTTCTAATCTCAGTTGAGTTCATCAAATCTCAAATTAATAATAACTTATTTTTGTTCATATCTCAAATCCTGCTTGAGTTCATATCGAGCATTAATAATATCGTAGATCTGAGTTTTTTTCTTTCAATGTAATTCAAGAGAAAAATGTCAAATGAACAACACAACCCCATAAAAGAAAAAAGAATAGAAGACTTGTGAAGCAAAGTGAACAAGTACTGAAAAATACATTAAAAAAAATATGGGATTCTTGCGAACTTTTAGTTGCTAGGATGTGAAGAAACTAGGAAGAAGAGAAGAAGAAAAAAAAAGGAAGAAGATTATACCTATTTTTGAAGAAGTTGAACCCTTGTTGCTGTTGAGGCGCTACAGTTAGAACAAAGAAAATGAAAATGGAAAACCCTCTTGCAATTCGAACAAAGAAGATGAATTTGAAGAAGAAAAGTAGAAACCCTTTTGCTTTGTTGTTGTTGCGGCACTAGTAAAAACCCTCTTCACCGGCGCTCGTGAAGATGAAAACAGAAAAGGAAAACCTATTCAATCGACTCTTCCTCTTTTAGTCTTTCTTTCGATAAGTTTAGATTAGGCTAGGCACCTTTTTTTTTACGAGTTTAGCTAGAGCATCTTGTTTTGAATTTTACTTTTATGATATACAATAAAAATACTATTCACTAAAAAGTTATAAACAATGATATTAAAAAATAAAAAATAAATAGAAGGGTAGCAAGTAGCATCCGACTAATAACATCAAATATTTTTTTAAAAAAAACAAATGAAAAAAAAACTGTCATCAACATGTTAATAAATGGGTTAATTTCGGCTTAACCCATTTATGACATGTTTATTAATTTGTCTTTAATCGTGTTAAACAGGTCAATTTTGGGTTTAGCGGGTTGACCTATTCTTGACCTAAAATTTAATAGTGTCTAATTGGGTTTAACCTATTTTGACTCGCACCTGTTTATGCTAAACCCAAACCCGCTAACTTCGTGTCGGTTTCAAGTCGTGTTATCATGTCGTGACATATATTGCCACCCTGATTCACAGTTTTAGTCGACACAAGCATCAACGAAGAAAAAGAACCTGCCGAAGAAGAACGAGCCCAAACTCCAATTCTCAACTTCGAAGACCCGTCACATACTCCAATTACACACTTTGAATGTGGTGAAAGCTTGCGCGAAGTTGAAAAAGATGCACCTGGCAAAGTGCCTACCCTTCGATTATGAATTCGAAGAATACGAGAATATACTTGATTTTTTTGTTTTTTTGGTTTTGAATCAGCATATTTCTTGATCTTTTGTGCAATGAATTTTGAACTTCAACAAACAATTTCATTAATGTCAATGAACAGAAAATTACATGTATTACATTTGTCGTAAGTTCAAAAAAAAAATTCAATCCTCATTAATTGTTTCTATGGTTGCTATATTGTGAACTGTACCAGTAAAATGCAAAATTCTATCTAGATATGGGGTGTCCCAACCCTTAGCGCATGATAGATGATACTTCGCCCAATTTGCAGCAACGGGTGGTACTGAACTTGTCAGAGTCAAAATAACCTGTCAATGAACAATTATCAATGTTAATCATCTAGACAAGGCAAATCATAAAATTCTATACATTAACAAGTATAACACAATACATAATGTTTTTATACCTGCACAAAGTGGCATTTACTCACAAACCCCATAGCAAATAACCTTCTTTGCGATGTCGGAACAGGTTCACTCTTTATAAGAATAAATGTTAAACACTGTTGAGCTAAGATAAGTACAAATGTCAGGTTGTACTTGCCTGCAATCAAGTGACTCATCTCAGGCATTGTCATCCAAGCACGTGACGGTGCTGGGGTCTCATGACATTCAAGTGCCTTCATGATTTCATCAACTCTGCCACTATACTGGAAAACGATCTCGTAGTGATCCTTGAAACTCATGAGTTATTCTAGAGCTCCTGCCTGCCTAACCCTTTTCCATTCACCTTCCCCATAACCCAAAAAAAGGCAATTGCTCGATAACCACAATGTCCGTCGGCCTCCACATCTTTCACCTACTGGATGTAAGCATTCAGAGAAGTTGGAAATTAATTTATATACTTGTGTGAACCGAGGTTCCTTGTTCTATGAACCTTAAGACGTGGTGGTTGCTAACCCGTAGTCACCGTGTTTTTAGGGGAGCAACTGTCTTGCTAGGATAAGACGTGCTCAAAGAAGGATAGATCTTTCTTGGTTGCCTTATCAACTTTTAAACTCGACCTTCCTTGAGTATTTCTTTTTGTGGCGAGCTTAGAGATCACTTTAGATGATGGCTTGGATATCTCCCTCAACCTCTTAACCATTCTTTTTCTCCCAGATGTGTCACATTGTTCAAACTCCTTACAAAAGACCTTGATCTTCTCGTGGCATTGTAATTGGTCTTGGGACTCTTGATGTGATGCCCCGAAAATTATTTCATCTAGCCCATTACCCAATTATATTTTGCCCAAACTCTATGTGTTTGCCTTGATATGTTTAGTGTTTGTTTAATGTTTGTTTAATGTTGTATATTTGATGCTTGATAATGTATATAAATATGTGCATTATAAATTGTATATGGGTCATGTTAAATTATAGTATAATGCATGTTTTATTATTTATGCATGGGCCTATTAAACCATGAATTGATATGGATTAGGATTGATTGAATAAAAGGATAAATGAGAATGAAAATTTGGTGTATTAAATGAATTGGACATTTAAAATACATGGAAGCATGAGATTGGTTAAAGTACATGTGGTTGGTATGGGTAGTATGAGACCAACACATGTTAAGTTGGTGCATGAGAATGGACAAGTGTCCTATGCCCCATTTCTTTTCTCCAACACATGTCAAGTTGGTGCATGAGACCAACACATGCCAAGTTGGTACATGAGAATGGACAAGTGCCTCATGCCCCATTTCTCTTCTCCAATACATGTCAAGTTGGTGCACGAAAATGGACAAGTGTCCTATGCCCCATTTCTCTTCTCCAACACATGTCAAGTTGGTGCATAAGAATGGACAAGTGTCCCATTCCTCATTTCTCTTCTCCAATACATGTCAAGTTGGTGCATGAAAATGGACAAGCGTCCCATGCCCCATTTCTCCTCACCAACAAATGTCATTGTCACACCCTGGGTTGCACAGCGTGCCCCCTACCCAGGTGCGGGCGCACCCCCTCCGGGCGAACGCCTAGCCATTATATATATCCACAGTATTGTCTTTATTGGGGTCCACAGAACACTGCACGCACCCAACGACCTTTGTCCTTTTCCTATGCAGAACACTGCACAGTCCAGGGGCCTCCCCCAAGTTCGAACTCGCAACCTCTTCCTCATAAGGTTAGATTTCGCAACTTGAGTATCCATTGACAAAGGTCGTTGGGTGCGTGCAGTGTTCTGTGGACCCCAATGAAGACAATACTGTGGATATATATAATGGCTAGGCGTTCGCCCCGAGGGGGTGCGCCCGCACCTAGGTAGGGGGCACGCTGTGCAACCCAGGGTGTGACAAAAAGGCCTTATGGAATATAGAAGGATTACCCCTCACTGTACCACACAATATTGTCTCCTGGCCACCCGGCGCACGAATCACAACCACCCTTTGTCCAAAACAGTGCATAGCACAGTGCGGGGCCTCCCCACGGTTCGAACACCGGACCTCCCCCTCGAAGAGTCCTCCGTCGCAACCGCAGTAGCCACTGAACCATATACATAAGGCCTTTTTGTCACGCCCCGGTCGCAGCCGCGAGCGCGGGCGCACCACCACGACCTCAGCCGTGTGGCGAACGCCAGCCATTATATATCTATAGTATTGTCTTCATTGGGGTCCACAGAACACTGCACGCACCCAACGACCTTTGTCTTTTCCCTATGCAGAACACTGCACAGTCCAGGGGCCTCCCCAAGTTCGAACTCGCAACCTCTTCCTCATAAGGTTAGATTTCGCAACTTGAGTATCCATTGAGCCATTACCTGGACTGTGGACCCCAATGAAGACAATACTGTGGATATATAATGGCTGGCGTTCGCCACACGGCTGAGGTCGTGGTGATGAGCCCGCGCTCGCGGCTGCGGCCGGGGCGTGACAGTCAAGGTTGGTGCATGAGAGTGGACAAGTGTCCCATGCCCTACTTATCTTCCCCAAAGAAGTCCTAGAGGGTGAGATGAGTGGAGAGAAAGGAAAAAATAAGAGAAAGGAAAGAAGAAGAGAAAGAAAGAGGGAGTTGTTTTGAGGAAAGTCTCAGCAATATTTTCATCAAAAAGCTGGATCTTGGTACTATATGGTCAGATTGAGCTCAACATTTGTCAGCAAGTTCGTATCTTATGGGTATTCATTCTGGTCGGTGGAGATCTTGATTGGATTTTTCGTCTAAGAGATATAACCTCTCAAACAAAGCTGGTCGGAAAGTGTGGATTTCTCACGCAGTATAGAACTTCTAAATCTACCATTGGATGGATATGATAATTGGTAATGTGGTTTACAACTGATCTATCTGTATTATGAACGGTGGAGATGTTTATGGGTTAAGTATGTTGTGTGGTATAGTCATCTGAGGTCAAGTATTCGCAGCAGGAAAGGAGAAATTGTCTGATTAGAGACTTGTTCATCAAGGAGTCATATCTTTTGGGTCCACCGTTGGATTGAGCTGATATTTGGACAGAAGGTTTTTTTCTTAACATACTTCCATTAGTACGGTTGATTTTGTGATTAAATATTTCTGTTGGTAGATTGATACTTCTGAATAGAATATTAAATGAAGAATTGGTAGGGTTGCTTGTATTAGACCTAAATTTAGAATATGAACTTAGATCTTTCCAAATAACTTCCATGTCAACTATGTTGACCTAGTTGCCATTGTTGATGAACCCATGATGCAAAATCAGTCATATACATGGCTGAACATGATGACCTAGTGTAAATCGGCAATATGACCCAAGTATGGAAAATTTTATATTTTAGGGCTTTTGACGCTTTTGGCCTAGAATCATTGAATTGATACAAATTATGTTTAATTAAGCATGATTATGGTTGATTATGCTACTGATTTGGTGGTTGTGATCATATCATGGGTTATGCCTACTTGTGATCAAATGGCCCAATTTGAACATGTTTATGCCTAAAGAATTGAAAATTAGTATTTTTGATTAATAGAATGATTTATGAATGAGAACTATGCATTAGAGGCCTAAGTCATGTGATTTGAGTTGAATGATAGGATTAGATGGGATTTAGGCCTATTGTCTATATGTGGGCTGATTTAGGGTTGATGTGTAATGACTATGTGATTGAGCATAGAAATTGATGTATGGTAGGATATTGATGAATGTTTCAGGATCTTGATTGGGTTGATTCGGTTTGATGGCCGTGTGTGGTTAGATACTCTCGCGAGGCTTGGTTGTGAGTAGACTTCATTTATGATTATATTTTTTATGTCATCATATCACTTATATATATTGTATGTTGAAAGCATGAATGTGTTCTAATGTTTTGAATGATGCATTGATTTGAAAAAACCTTATGACTTTGGTTGGGCCCATCTATCTGGCTAATAGGAGGACTTAACCTTGTCATAGGAGGGTTTTAAAAAGGAAATATTTGGGGATGAGAACGGTACGGTGAAATAGACGTGCACTAGTAACCCCAATGCATGTGAAATGTGGATCCAAATTGATAAGCTCTTACTTGCATCGAACTTATTATAAATGCTTGATATCTATATGTTGTGAGCTTTTAATCATGCTACACATTAACATGCATACATGATATTTATTGATGAGTATTGATAGCATATTTGAATTCTATTCACTGGGCACCGTTGGCTCACCCTCATTTTCTTTTTTCAGGTCCTTCTGTCCTGAATAAGGGCAATGGAGTAATCATATCTTGAGGGTCTTGCCAGCGAGAGAATCCAAGACCTCGATGTGAGTTGAGAGGCATTTTGATTGAATTGTGTTTTAAATTATGATGTATTATATTTTGGACTATGTAATTATAACACTTACCACATTGTAGTATGAGTGAGTTGGGACTTGTTAGATAGACCATGTGGACATATAACGGTTTTTTTGTACCCTTAGTTTTGGACTTTATGTGTATGTCAATCTTGATGGACTGTAGAGATTATGGTATGATTTTATTTATGGTTCATTTTTATGGAGTATCTCTTATCTTGGATGATTAATACGGTTGGTAGTTTTGTTTAGAACTTGTTTATATTATGTCGTTGTTTGGGATAAGGCTAGTAGGGTCTTAACCACCTCACGGGGGTTGAGAAGTGGTTGGAGATGCCTACACCGGGCGTCCCGCCCCGGCATTCCACACGCCATTCCCTGCGAGGTTGGTGGTCCGGGGTGTGGGGTCGGCACACTTGAACAGGGAGAAACATATCCAATTTCTTCCAATGTGCATCTACCAAGGTAGTAGGGATGGGCCGACTTTTTTTGTGATATTTAAAGATCTTATGCGCACAAGGTAACCCATGAGTTTTTCTTAACACACATCGACAAGTAGAAGTATCAAAATCTGTCTCCTTGAAACATTCACATTCTTTCTAAATCTTTTCGATTGCAAAAATCAAGACAACCCCTTGCAAGTGCCCATATATAGGGCCCCTATGGACGTGTTTTCTGTTGAATAAGCTTTTCTCAAAAGATGATGATATCTCGACATGTTGATAAGATACATAGAATGTATTGTGGTTCAACTACTCTCTAACGTTCTTTATGAAGAACCCCAAGTGTTTCTTCAACTTTGTATTTGCACTTTCGGCCCGGTTAGTAGTGACATTGGCTAAATGCATGATCTCATTTGTCCAAGCCGCCACAAATTGTTCATTGTGGTTCAACAACCACTTATTGTATAGATAGAGAAAGAGCATAGGGTAAGATTTATAAAATTTTGAAATCCACCAAACCATGTCACATGCCCATGAATTTCATATGGTCACTGCTACCCTTGAACAACAGTTTCGATTTCGATTTCATCTGCACATTCTTGTTAATGTGCCAACTGCACAACAAATTTCTAACATTTGAAAAAACAATATTCACTGCATTCATCAGGGCCAATTCTCTATCAGTAAGAAAAACCTCTGGTTGTGGCCACCCTTCTACTAAATCCTTCAACTTCTCAAGTGCCCATATGTAGCTCTCATGTTCTTTGTTTTTCATGAATACATGCGCCACTAAAAATGTGAGATGAGTTGATGTAATGCCAACTATCTCAAGCAACGGATATCGATAGATATTTGTCTTATATGTGCAATTCATTATCAAAACTTTAGGAAAGCAATGTAACAAGTTGACGAATACTGGGCGTCCGTAAAAAAATGTCCGTACATGATTGGTGTTTTTGTCGGACTTGTGTCACTCGACGTATTATTCTTCAGCTAACTTCGCCATCAAATATTGCATTTGAGACCTCTTACTATGTTCGAACAATTTATACTTGCTACGTGCATTATGTATGGTCTTCAGTGTAGATGCATTGCCTGCATCCCTTCACTTCAAAACATTTAGTATATCTCTAGGCCTTTCTTGACTCCTGCTCATATCCACAAGCATTTCAATCTCATCCTTTGTCAGTCGGCTCACATAAGAGTGTCCATCCATTCGATCAGTAGGTAGATGATTATGAGTGTCGCAATTCACTATTATCATCCAATTGTCATCAGTGGCCAATTTTTTCCCCCATAATAAAAATGGATAATTACACTTTTTCATTGAAGTTTCATTGACTTTATTTTTTCTTGTGTCTTACGGATTGTACACACCGTACCTCTCACATGCAAGCTTGATCCTCGATCGCCTACCCTTTGTCCCTCCTGCATCTGAGCTCTTGATAACGATAACAAAATCATTTGCGCGACCTACTTCCCTTATCTATGCAATAAGTTTGGCTTTACTCTTAAATACAATATCGGTTGTGAACTCTTTAGTGTGGTCCCAAACTAATACCAACTCATTGCCAAGAATTTTGGATTCATCAAATCCCTCGTCATCCTGATGAATTACAACTCAATATTAGTATTACATACAAAATAAAACAAGAAAACAAAAAAAAAACCTTAAAACACTAAAAATGCTATGTCCGCCATGTTAGGTCGGACATAAGCTTTTTGTTCAACTAAATAAGGTCGAACATAAAGCTTCTATTCGACTGAACATGTCGGACATAAACATTTTGTTTGATTCTGACAGGTTGAACACAACGTTTGCAATCATCTAATTTGTTATGTTCGACTCCTCTTGGTGGACAGTGTGTGGTATGTCAGACTTTTTTAGGTCGAACATGAGACTTTTTGTCCGTCCACGAGGGGTCGGATAGAATAATTCCAGGGGCAATTTTTTGGATTTCGAAACCTATTTTCGCCTCCTTTTCACTTAGACTTTAGCATAAAAATAATGTAGATACCAAATGCACGTACCATAGGGGGTGAAGAACGGCTTGAATCCTTTTCCATTGTAGGTCGAACAACTTGCTTGATGGTGCACACTTCCAACACTTTGAACACTTCAAATAAAAAAAAAACCACTAGCGAACAGTTCAAATCGAAAGAAACCACTTGCGAACAGTTCAAGACGTGCTTTTGATTTGAAAAATACAGTAAAATTACAAGATTGAAGATTGGATTTGTTGGAGAGTTGAATAGTTGAAGGGTTTAGGGTAGAGAGTTGAATGGTTGATGGGTGAGTGAAGAGAAAGGTGGAAGGGTTTAAGGAGTTTAATAGTTATCTTTTTTGGTAACTTCACATGAGACTTTTTTGTCTTTTTACTCTTTAAATGATGTGGGTGAAGATATAGAAAATAGTGGGTGAAAATAGCCGAACCCTAAATATATTTAAGAAGTCTCATACTTAATACATGAATAAATTATTATTCCATGAGATGCCCACTAACAATGTTAATTAGTTATTTTTGACAAAAATATAATTTTAAATGAAAAGTACTTTTATAATTCTTTGTCAAATAGTTATTATCATAAGAATGTCTTTTTGAAAAGGGAAATGTTAATTGCAAAAAAATGTAATTACAATTGCAACACTACATACTAGTGACCACACAAAATGACTTTGAATGGTAAATATGTGTGTAATCAACCTCCAAATAAGCATTTATATGGTAAAAATGTAAATTGCAAAAAAATGTAATTACAATTACTACTATATATCTTACATGCAGTAAGATATGTAATGCATACATATTCAATGAAAAATGATACTCCTACGATCACAACTTTAATTTTTAACTATTTTATCTGAGTGGGAGCTGACATGAAAGCATGTATAAAATTTAGCTTTCACTGTGGGAAATAAAGTGCATGATTCACTAAAAACAAAATTGGAATGGGTGGAAGATGGAAACGATTAAGGGTGACGTTTGGTTTCTCAGTTAAATAAAGTTATTATATGAGAGTACTATTATTTATATACTGAAATAAGCAATTGCAACCAACCAAAATATGGAAATGAAAGTGAGTCTTAGGGTGGATCGAAAGATTCATCATGAGTTCAAGCCCCACCCTGTACATCTTCTAGTTAGGAGAGAAAAATCCACTAAACGTCCATCGAACCCCTCGAGGGCAGGAGAATTAGTCTTGCCACGAAGCGTAAAAGGACACCTCCTGAATGTTGAAAAACTAGTTAACAAAAAAAAAATAGAAAATTCTTTCTGAACTTTACTTCTGTCCGAACTGACTCGTCTAAGTCAACAAATAATTCTTTCGTGCCACACATATGATTACACCCAGTGTCAAGATAACAAAGATTGTTGCTTTTTTGGTTATCTTGAATTAAAGTTGTCATCAAAAGTGTTTGAGTACTATTATCATCATGTTCTTTGGAGAATGATGTTTGTTCTCCATAATTTGTAGGTTGTCGATGCCAACAATTAGCTGCATAATGACCAAATTTGTTGCAGACATAACATTGGATGTACGATTTATCACTACCTCGTCCACAACCACCGCGACCACTTCCAGTACCTCTACCGCGGTTAGATTGCCTGCGACCTTGATTTTGGTAGTTATTTTGTCCTCTACCACGTCCTCGGCCACGACCTTCGTAGCTTGATCGCCCTCTATTTTTATAATTATCAGATCTGAAATCGCCAGAAACTTTGTCTGTAATTGAGGAACCTTCAATCTTCAAAGCCTTTTAAGTAAGCTTCTCCACACTCTTTTCATTCAACTGCAGCTCATGGGCCTGTAAGGACCCAATCAACGCATCAACTGTCAACAAAGATAGATCATTTGATTCTTTAATTGCAACTGCAACATGCTCGAATTTCGTTGTAAGAGATTGAAATATCATTCAACTACTATGAGTTCTTCGATTTTCTCATCAGAGCTCTTCATCTGATTAACCAAGACTTGCACTCGATTAATACAAGTTTTCATAGGCTCTACATCCTCCATCTGAAGTAATTCAAATTGACATCTCAAAGTCTGTGGACATACTTTTCTGACTTTATCTGCACCTTTTCGAATGCTACATCATCGAGAATCTGAAGAATAAAATATAATGTTTTTTTATCTTTTTTTCTATTTTTACGTACCGCATCACGTTGATCAGCCGATGTGTTATCACTTGGATCGACAAACTCTTGTTCTACTATAACCAATAATTCTTGATAGGCAAACAAAGTTTTCATCTGCTTGTTCCATCTATCAAACTTTTTATCAACAAAAGTGGGGAGTGACGGTTGATTCAAACCATTACTAGAAGCCATTTTAAAGAAAATCTCCAAATAAAATATGCAACGCGGTGTGAGGGACACACCACACCATAAAAAATTAATTCAAAAACTTCAACTCAATGTCAAAGAATAAATTTGTGCGATATGAGTTACCTTTTATTTTATCGATTCAACTGTAGACCACTACCGTACATAAACCGTTGGGTAGTCCACCGTTACATGATGCACTTGGTTCTTAGCCAAGTGAATGGCACTCTGACTGTCGCAATGAACTAATACACTCTCTAGGGTAATCCCCAAGTCACCAATCAAACCTCGGAGCCATAGAGCCTCATTCACAGCCTTTGTCACTGCCATATACTCTGCCTCAGTAGTAAACAAAGCAATTGTAGTCTACATCGTACTCCTCCAACTGATAGGAAAAGTGAACACATACCCTGTAGTAGAACGCCGCTTGTCTAAATCACCTACATAATCAAAATGCACATATTCATTGATAAGTGAACCTGTACCACTGTCCCACTGGAAAACCAATCCTACATCTAATGCACCTCGAAGATTCCGCAACAACCACTTCACTGCTTGCCAATGTTGTTTTCCAAAATCTGTCATATATCTACTGACAACACTCACTACATGTGAAATGTCTGGCCTAGTGCACACCATAGCACGTCTGAGATGCTAAATAAACGTAAGAGCCATCTGGAAGCATTAGAAAGTAGACACAACTGTCATACTTGTTCCTCATGTATCCCTGTCTGATCATGAAAGTGTCAAACTTCTTATACCACTGTCTGGGTGACTGCTTGAGCCCACATAAGAACTTTTTCAGCTTGTACACATGATCACTCTTACTAGCAACCTCAAAGCCTTCAGGCTGCTTCATGTAAATTGTCTCATCCAAGTTCTCATGCAAGAAAATTGTCTTGACATCTAGTTGTTCCAACTCCAAGTTAAATAATGCAACCAACGCCAACAATACTCTAATAGAAGTGTGCTTCACAACAAAAGAAAACACCTCATTGTAGTCCACGCCTTCTCTCTGAGCATACCCTTTGGCAACCAATCTTGCCTTATATCTCACACTCTCTGATCCTGGATGACCATCTTTCCTGGAATACACCAATTTGCACCCAATAGCCCACTGACCATTAAGTAACTCTACAAGGTCCCAAGTCCAGTTCTTTATCAATGAGTCCATCTCATCCTCCATAGCTTCTTTTCATCTTTCAGAACAACTGTCACTCATTGCCTCTCTGAAAGTGGAAAGATCATCTCCACAAGATGTTAATGCATATGCTACCATGTCTTCAAACCCATAGCGAACTGGTGTTTTAATTATCCTCTTAGCTCTGCCATTAGCTAAGGACTGCTGCTAGTGCTCACTGGCTCCAACTGTTGTCTTTTCCACATTACTCTTTGAATTTTCTTATGGAGTACTGAACTCTACCTGCACAAAATCACTTTCATCCTCTTCTTGAGAATCTATCTGCTTACTAGACATCAAAGTAGATTCAACCTTGGACAACTTCAACCTTGGATGGATATACTGAAATCCTCTCATAACTCACCTCATGATCTAAGAACGTTACTTCGGTGATCCAAAACTCGCACTTGCTCAACTTTGTATACAGCTTATGCTCTCTCGGAGTCTGCAATGTCACTCTGAGATGTTCCTCGTGCTCAGTCTGAGTCTTGAAATACACTAATATATCATCGATAAAGAAGATGATAAACTTATCCAAGTACTGTCTGAAGACTTTCTGCATCAAGTCCATGAACATCTCCGGTGCATTAGTCACACCAAATGGCGTCACAAGGAACTCATAATGTCCATAACGGGTCTTGAATGTTGTCTTAGGCACATCCTCCTCCCTAATCCTCAGCTGATGATACCCGGAGTATAAATCAATCTTCAAGAAAAAACGTCGCTCCCCTCAACTGATCAAACAAGTTATTAATCCTTGGAAGATGGTACTTGTACTTGATGGTCACCTTGTTCAATTGGCGGTAGTCGATGCACAACCTTAAGCTTCCATTTTTTTTTACAAAAAGAATTGGAGCTCCCCAGGGTGAAACACTCGAGCAAATAAAGCCCTTAGCCAACAACTCCTCGAGCTGTTTCAGCAACTCTCTCAACTTGGCTGACGCCATTCTACATGGTGCCATGGAGATAGGCTTCGTGCCAGGGAGTAGTTCAATGATGAAATCAATCTGTCATTTTGGTAGCAATCCTGGAAGATCCGTAGGGAATACATCTCGAAAGTCCCTGACAATGGGAATATCCTCAAGTATCACCTCACTAGTCTCTCCCTCATCAGGCAGTAAACCAGCCAAAATCTTCCTATCTCCACCACTCACAAATCTACCTCTCGTGACTGGTTGATCTGAAGCTCTACCCTATAGTTCAAACACTAGGTGTCCGGGAATCTGGAAAATGACTCTCTTCGCAAAACAGTCAGCAACTGCATGATAAGCCGCGAGCTAATCCATCCCTAAAATCG
Organism: Paratinospora sagittata; assembly: GCA_035771175.1. Taxonomy (NCBI): domain Eukaryota; kingdom Viridiplantae; phylum Streptophyta; class Magnoliopsida; order Ranunculales; family Menispermaceae; genus Paratinospora; species Paratinospora sagittata. The sequence goes on along the minus strand of CM069602.1, from coordinate 45,594,902 downwards.
CATCAAACTCTAGAAACTCAAGGACTCTAAAGTCCATAGGCATTTCAAAATCACCAATCCGAACCACACACTGGCTACAGATTATGTTCAAGTAAATCCTCTCCCGGCTACAGTACTCACTACTAACCGTGTACTAGCCCTAGTGGGAGTCAAATACAAACTATCTACCACGCGTCCAGATACAAAAAGCAGTATAATTTCAGCACAATGAATGCATACTTGTAAAAACATATCACAAATAATGATCATACCTTCCGCCAGTGTTATTGGTGCTTTTGGACTGGGTTCAACAGCTGCCTTCGTTATCTCTTTGGCACTGGATTGCCGCACAAATCCCCGAGCCCTCGGAAGACTCAGGCATTCTGATTTCTTATGCCCAACCTGATCACACTGATAGCAGATATACGGAGCCCTAGGCGTAGATGACCCTATCTGGGATGCCTCACCCTGCGCACCCTCGGACCGTGCTCCCTTATAAAACATATTTTTCTTCTACCATTTGCCCTTTTGTTTCATCACCACACCCTCAACAAGTATAGTTGTCGAACGGGGGCATAGGTGATGCTGTAACAGGATTCATTATAACATTCCTCGTGGCTTCCAAGCCACTGATAGAGGTTGTCGGTGGAACTAACACTGTTTGACTCAACAGACTCGCCCTAAGTGCCTCAAATAGCCTGACCATTTGAGTGTTGGTGTTGACCAACTCGACTATTTGTACTCTCTGGGCCGCGATCTCTTGTCCTTGAGCCGCAACCAGTGCTTCGACCCTCTTAAGTCTCTCTTGATACGCATTCTCCATGTGATCCATTACTTTCGTCCGCCTCTACCGCTCAGATATTATAGGACATCAAATGAGGCAACCATCACATATAGAGAATAACAAATGCCTATTATCATAACTATTTGTATCATATAATACACACATAATATAAGATAGTAAGGCTTTTAGTTAGTGTTTCAAGCTTTTTAATCACCTAAAGCTCTCACCCAATTCCTGGGTCAAAGTCATCTAAGTCTATCACCTAGACTAAACCTAGTAAACAAGGTCTCTGATACCAACTGTGGCCACCCCACACCCTGGACCACAAACCCCACAGGAAATGGTGGGTGGAACGCCAGGCATAGGCACCTCCAACCACCCCACAATACAACCGAGGCGATCGAGGCTCTACAAGCCTAAATCAAACTCGAAACATAATCTAAACAATTCTACTATCCAAGATAATCCTCAAGACAACAGATAAAGATCAAAATAAATCCACAAATAAACCATAATCCCAATAGTTCATCAAGATGGACATACACATAAAGATCCCAACCATGGGTATGAGAAAACTGTCATATTGGTCATATGGTCTAACTAAAAGTCTCAACTCACCAAAAACTACAAAAGTGGTAAGTATAATAATTACATAGTCGAAAATACGAATACATCATAATTAAAAGCAAAGTTCAATCAAAATTGCCTCCTAACTCACGTTGAGGCCTTAAACTCTATGCCGGCAAGGTCCTCAAGAGATGACTACTCCCTTGTCCTTATCTGGAACAAAAGGACCTGAAAAAGGGAAATGAGGATGAGCTAACGGTGACCAGTGAATAGAATTCAGATATACCATCAATACTCATCAATATAATCCATGTATGCATGTCAATGTGCAGAATGATTGAAAGCTCATAACATATAAATATAAAGCATTTATAATAAAGTTTGATGCAAGTAAAAGTATTCCGCTTTGGATCCACATTCCATATGCATTGGAGTTACTAGTGCACCTATATTTTATCGTACCGTTTTCATGCCCAATCATAGTCATTTGAGTTTACTAGTGCACATATGTTTCACCGTGCCATTCTCATCCCCAAATACTTCCATTCTAAAACCCTTCTATGGCAAAGTCAAGTCTTCCTTCTCGTATGCTAGCTTTGTTTTGTTCCTTGCGCAAGCTTTTTTTCAATCACTAAGTCATTTAGGTCCTTGTAGGACAGACTTAACTCTCTTTAATGGCAAGACCTACTAGGCCATAGGGTTTTATAACACATGCATCATTGAAACACTTGTAACACATTCATGCTTTTAAAACATATAAGATATAATTGATATGACGACATAAAAGATTTAAACATAAATGAAGTCTACTCACAACCAAGCTAACGAGAACATTCTAACCACACACGGTTACCAAACCGAGTTAACCAAAATCAAGATCCTGAAATAATCACCAAATTTTCATTCTCATTAATCCTTTTATTCAATCAATCATAACCCATATCAATTTATGGTTTAATGGGCTCATGCATAAACAATAACACATGCATTATATTTTTATTTAACATGGCTCATATACAATTTATAATGCACACATTTATATATATTATCAAGCATCAAATACACAAACATATACATCAAGCAAACACACAGTGTTCGGGCAAAATGCAAATGGGTTATGGGCTGGATGAAAAGACTTTTGGGGCATTACATGCCCTGATAACACATACAAGTTACCAAGTTTCTTGTTTTTCATCACCACCAATGCACCTCGGACTACCTTTAGAACTCCACCTTCAACTACAATCCTGTAGCCCTGTGAATCTAAGGTACCCACAGAAATAAGATTCTTGTGTAGCTCTGGAACATGTCTGACCTCTGTCAAAGTCCTCACAACACCATCATGCATCTTGATCTTCATTGTTTCTATCCCTATTGTCTTACAGTTTATGATCTTCTTGTGTCTATATATATATATGTGTGTGTGTGTGTGTGTGTGTGTACTTTGTAAGCACTGATTGATTATTCGAATATAATTACATTATTTTCTGCTATTTGTTTTCTTCTTTCTGGTTCTGTAATATGGTATCAGAGCAACTTTGCTGAAGATGTTCGATTTTCTTCTTTGTTTTGTCATATCTCTCTTGCCTATCCTTGGAGCTCATGGAAACTCTTGGATCTGGTTCTTTCATACTCTCATCTGGCAAATCCGTCATTGATGATTCTTCGAGTCCTTACTATCTTCATCATTCAGATAGTCCTGGTCTCGTTCATGTTTCACAACAACTAACTGGAGATAACTATGTCTCCTGGAGTCGAGCAACGGTGATTGCTCTTTCTGTCAAAAATAAACTTGGATTTATCACTGATTTTATTCCAAAGCGTGAAGATAATGATCTGCATCTTCTTAATTCTTGGATTAGAAACAACAATATAGTGATTTCTTGGATCTTGAATTCTGTTTCTAAGGAGATATTTGCGAGTATTATCTTTTCTGAAACTGCTTGTGAAATCTAGCTTGATCTTAAAGATCATTTCCAGCAAAGTAACGGTCCTAGGATTTTTCAACTTCGTCATGAGTTGATTAATCACCATCAAAATCAAAACTCAATGTGTGTGTATCTCACCAAGCTGAAGGCATTATGGGAGGAATTGAGCAATTTTAGACCTTATTGCACCTGTGGAAAGTGCACTTGTGGAGGAATCAAGGAATTGAATTCCTATTTTTAGATGGAATATGTTATGTCTTTTCTCATGGGCTTGAATTACCCTTTTTCCCAAGTTTGAGGTCAATTGCTGCTCTTGGTTTCTATGCCTCCTATTAACAAGGTTTTATCTCTTGTTTCACAAGAGGAACGTCAAAAATCCATTAGTAATCAAGTTGTTAATGGTCATTTTGATTCGATGGATACAATGGCTTTTGCTGTTCATGTTGATACTGGCAAAAGGTCTGCTAATGAAATTGGTATTTCTGGCGGCAGTAAATATCAGAAGAAGGAAAGGCCATTTTGTACTCATTGTAATTTCCATGGACATACAATTGATAAGTGTTATAAGCTTCATGGTTATCCTCCTAGTTATAAGCATAAACAAAAGAATCACAATGTGGTTGTCAATCAGGCTTCTAATCATTCCAATCTTGATGTTCTGACTGATCAAGATAGTAGAAATGTTGGAAGTTTTATCAAGAACCTTAATAGTAATCAATATTAGAAATTGATGGCTATATTTTCCACACATTTAACTTCATATGTTTAGACTTCTGAATCTCAAGATGTTCCTTCCACTTCATACTTGGTAGATACATGTTTTTCTGTTACCTTGAATCCTCTTCTCTCTTCAAAGAATGTTTGGATTGTAGATTCAGGAGATTCTAGGCATATTTGCTCGAATGCCAATGCTTTTATTTCCATGAAGCCAATTAAGAATTTGACAGTTACCTTGTCGAATAATACTTGCCTTCCTGTTAGCTTATGTGGAGACGTGCAACTTAATTCTCAATTGGTTTTATTCCCCATAAGTACAGTACCACCATTCACACTCTGATAAGAAGCGAACCAGTCCATATTGGGACACATATGATATGAACATCGCGAATCAATAATCCACTCATCACCTGAGCATCCCATAGTGGTTGAAAGAACATTAGTACTATCAGACTCTTTCTTTGCAACTGTTGCATTACTAGAATCTACTGATTTTTGTTTTCCTTTGTGCTCTGGACAATCTTTCTTAAAGTGTCATTCTTTGTGACATTCAAAGCACTTTAATTTTCTCCCATTTGATTTTAATATGGATCGACCTCCATGACCTTTGGAACCTTTCTGTTCAGATCTACCTCTAGCAAGCAAGCCTTCACCTGAGTCTTTAGATTTTCCTTCGGCAACCATCTTTTTTAACTCATTCCAGTTCAAAGTTGCTTTGACATCCTCTAGAGCCAGGGTGTCTCTACTGTAGATCAAAGTATCCACAAAGTGCTCATAGGAATCCGGTAGTGAACATAGCAAATACGTTGCTTGGTACTCATCACTAAGTTTGTACCCAACATTTTTCAATGTAACGCTCGTACCTTAGGATGGCGTCATTTTGACCCGTAGAGTACTCGTATACGTGTACGTATACATATATAATGCTCAACAAGGGTTGTTTCAAATGTCTTTGCATGATTTTATGTCGGTTAGAGTGCGCGTGAAGTTTCAGAATGATTCGAGACACGTTCGACGTCGAAACATGTCGAAAATGGTGTTTTAGATCAGTGGAGCTCGCTCCATGAAGGAAAAAAAAATTGTCACCGATGGCATCAATGGCTTGATCTCATAGATATGTGGTCCGATTGAACTGAAATTTTGTCAGCTTATTCTTCTCTGATAGATCTTCATTATTAACGATGAAGATCTTGATCGAAGCTTTCAAATATGAGGTATAAGACTCCAAACACTGTTTCTCGGATTTGCGAATTTTCTTGCGCAGTTTTGATCAAACAGGTGGATCTAGAAATTCCACCATTGGATTGAGCTGAAAGTTTACCAGAAGGTTGGTAACTGATTCATAAAACTTTTGATCTATTAAGATTTGAATTGGTGTGTCGTTTGAAAGAAATTGATTATCTAAGTGCAAATAATTGCAACAGGAAAACTACTTTTTTATTAAAGTGTGGGCCCAAAATGCCACTTAACCTCTATATAAGCCATTGGGACGTGATTTCTCTTATTTTTCACTTCCAAAAGAGGCCAAGGAGCTTGGAGAAGAGGAAAGGAAAGGGAGAGGAGAAAAAGAAGGGAAAAGTTGGGATTTTGGGTGCATTCTTGCTAAAGAATCCTCAAGGTAATCATTTCTTCCTCATTTTTCTTCCTTCTATTACTTTTATTCATGTATGCTAGCTTGCTTTTGACCTAATGGGTGTTTTCCACTCATGAATCCTAAAATTTAAGAACGGTGGTGGAAAATACATTTTTGAAATTATGGTTATAAGTATTTGACCAAAACTAGAATTTTGGACTTAGGGTTTCCTATTCAATTTGCATGTGATTTATGTTGAATACATGGATAAATGTGGATGTATAATAGTCCAATTTACTTATTTTGATTAGTGGATAACCCTCGTGTAATGTAATTTTGGCCTATGCCGTGTAATTTGGGAAATTTCAATGAATTTGGGGATTTTGACTTAAACTTAGTCAATTGATGAAATTGACTTGATAAATAGTCTAATTGACCATAATTATGATTGAATGTCTTGTATTATAGTGGTTGGATCATGGGGATCAATCTATTGCATTCAATTGGGTTATGTATAGTTTAATTTGATTTAAAATGGTTGAATTGAGCAATATGAGATTGACTAATGTGTATAATCATTTTAGAATCTTAATTGGCTATGAAATTGAGTTTGATCATGGTTGTTTGGCACACTAGTGGACTGATTTTCAGTAATGTATAAACCATATTTCATGCAGAGATTTTGGTTGATTTAAGTCACCCAAATAAGCCAATTGGGGATTGAGGTGCTTGGGGTGATTGTGCTCATTCTAGTGCTCTCTTGTAGATTGGATTGGATTGGCTAAGTCTAGCCAATCAAGTTGTGAGTGTTTCTTTACTTGTTGGTTTCTATATGTGTCATTGTTGTATAGAAATGTATTTAAAATGCTTATCTATTGTAATATGCACGATTTAATGTCTCATGAAATGTATTTGAGCATAATCTAATAGGGTTAGTAATTTGGTAGAGTCTCCTAGTTGAGATTTTCTTCGGAGAATCTCGTAAGTCTAGCGGTGATCCCTAATTGAGGACCTGGCTGAGGATTTCTATGGGTTGTGTATGTTAGGATTCGCTTAGGCATGACACTTGTCTTGGTGGGCGGATCTTATGATTCATACAATTCTAGGAATTCTAATAGAATACGGGTAAGAGGTCGATCGGGCGATGGGTGTCGCGCACTCAAGCCCTTATATTGATTCTTACTCAGGAGGTGATAGGATTGCATGAGCATGTTTATAAATAATATGCATTGTCTTGTATATGACATAATGCATTGTATTGAGCATGTATGTAATCTTATTTGTATCCATAATATTTAAATGGTTTTAATGATCTTGCAATGTTTTACATAAATGCATATATATGTTGTCACTTGTGGAAAATATTCATTGAGCTTGTTGTAGCTCACTTCTCACTCTTATCCTTTCGGGTTCGGATAGGAAGGGGAAGGGAAAGGCTTAGTTGCGGATATTTTTTCTACACTTTTATGACGTAGGTATTTAATATTTTTTTTGTATTTATTTTGATAAATTGTACTATGTAACACCTAATGCTTATACTTAACACATAGATGGGTTGTAATTTATGGTTAAGTAGGATTTTGTATATTTTGAACATTATAGGCTTAGAATTTTTATTTTTTATTTTTATGGTTGTCATTTGGGTATGCTTTTATATTGATGATCTATTATTACCCATGTGTTTTGATGTTGATTATTGAGATTATGGTGTATTATTAGAAAGGTGACGAGATGTCGGGGATATAAAAGAAGGATTTACCTGAGGTTCCGTAGCGGTCATGATGTCACAGATAGTGGGTCGTGACATTCAAAGTCATAAAAATCTTGTTAAACTCATAATGATGTTTTTTCATGGATGCACCTATCTTCATCTTCAATATGTGCAATTGCTTCTTTTTCAGATACAACCGGTTTGTTAGAGACTTTGTCATATACAAACTTTCTAGTTTCAACCACAATCCTGCAACTGTACTTTCATCTTCAATTTCTCGCAAGACTTTATCACTCAAGTATAAAAAAATTGCAGTAAATACTTTTTCCATGGTTTCATATTTTTCTTCTTCCATCAGCCTTACAGGCAATGTATCTCTTCCCTTTAACCCCTTTTGTAGCCCATCATGTACTAACAAAGCTCGTATCTTAATCATTCAAAGATTAAAGTTATTCTTTTTATTAAACTTTTTAACCTTATATTTTGTAGCCATATTAACAATTAACTCTAACCACTACGTAAATCTCATCAACACAATTACACTTACAAAAAATGGAACTGAAATCTAACTCCGAACGACTTCAATATCAAATAAATAACTTATGCCGTTGAATTTCTTCTCACTAGGCATACTTGGGTGCAACAACAAAAAATAAATAAAAAAAATTCCTTTCCTTTTCTCGGTTGCAAAAACATAGCAAAACAACGGGGTCCCACCTTTTGACTTTTCAAATAACAAAGAGGAAAAACTTTTTGTCTTTTTTCTCAATTATGATTTTCAAAGCATTAATTCGTAATGCTTACCCACGACTACAACTCAATTCCGCACTGTCAAAGACCGTAAAAACGCCTTTCGTCTCTTACTGCAATTCCGTTTTCTTTTTAATTGCAGTCAAACACCAAAAGAAAAATTGCCACACAAATAATCACAGTCAACGATCAGCCGATTATTACACCTTCATCGATCACTTCTTCAACCAATAATCCAAGATCACACCACGCGTTTATATTTTACAGATCCTCGCTTTGGTATCAATTTGTTAAGATTTACATTGTAGAACAAATATTCAAACACACACATACAAATACAAATTAAAAAAAATAAAATAATGCATCTAAATTTATGTGATTCGGTGAAGATCTATCTACGTTTATAGAAGATGAAAATTTTATTAATTTGAAAAAATTTAGTATAATACTCACAACGTCTCTCTAGTTTCACTCTTACCTTTCAATCTCTGATACTAAGTATATATAAAGAGCTTTAAACTTAGTTCCTAACTTAGACAAGAAAAGTTTCCTACTTAGTCCAAGAAATTAATGCGGTCAATGACACTAATAAATAAAAACACATGATAATAAAAATATCACTAATACACATAATGCACTGAGCCATACTATAAATAACACTCATATCATTTGTCACGTCCTGCTTAATTACCTCGATATTATTTATTTTGAGAACATAGCACCTTATTTGCACATATCCAAAAACCCTAAATAGTAGCATTGATACTATTTGGCACAACATATAATATTCTAGCTCTCATGACATTGTTTCCCTTAGTTTAAGATCTAAATATAAAAAAAAACAGTTCGTTTATTAAGTCGGTCTAACATACAAAGCTTTCACTTATACATGTCTGGAAGAATGGTCACACTATTTGTTGTATTTGATTTGCGATGCAAAAATAAGAATATAATAAAAAAATAGAAAACTTGAAAAATAACTTTTCATCGTTTTTTGAAACACAACCTATTTTCTTAACAAAAAGTAAAAAACTATTTTTAAAATCTTTTGAACCAAACAAGTTCGTGATGTTTATGAATTTTCGAATACAAAAAACTCTATTCAAATAAAAAACCAAACGGACCTTCATGTTTCTCAATTTAGATTGTATTCTTTTTGTAATCATAAACCAAAGCAGTCTTCGAAAACAATTGTCATTACCGTAAAAATACTACAACTATTTCTCATTTAGCTTAATAGTTATTAATTTAAGTAAATAGACAAAAACAAATCCAACGGTGAAACAGCGACACACATAGTTCATTTCATCACAGCCGCTGATGTACTCCATTTTCAAATCCGTAGAAAATCTAAAAAATGAAAGCATTCGATGAAGACAACCGTATCGAACAGTTAAATAAAACCAGACCTTCAATCTTCCCTCCAAAAACCCTGCAACCGAACAACCATCACCTTCTTCCTTTCTTCTTCATCTCCATGACACACACTCATCATTATTAACTTCCATGGCCGCTCACCCATCTCCACCCCTCAAAAAAACCCTAACCCTAACTCTGAATTCCCCAAACATCTTCCTCCAATCTTACACACAATTCTCCACACAACAATCCCCACAAACCTCTCCTCCTCTCTCCTTCACTCTCCTCTCTCAAAACTCTCCTCTCCCTCCAATCCCCTCCAATTTCCCTCAATCCAAACTTGTTCCCAAAACCCGTTTCGTCGTCGACGGATTCCGGTTCTCCGGCGACCACTCCGTCTCCTACTTCCTCTCCCATTTCCACTCCGATCACTACACCGGCTTGACCCCTTCGTGGTCGAAAGGCCTCGTTTTCTGCTCCGAAACCACCGCAAAATTACTCGTTGAGATTCTCAGAGTGCCGCGGTTCTTCGTCGTTTCGTTGGCGATTCGAGAGCCGGTTTGGATTGATGGGTGCGAGGTAACGCTCGTTGATGCTAATCACTGTCCCGGCGCGGTTCAGTTCTTGTTTAAGATTCCTGGAATTGGAGTAGGGAAAATTGAGAGGTATGTTCATACTGGCGATTTTCGGTATAGCTGTTGGATGAAATTGGATAATTTACTTGGTGAGTTCGTGGGGGCGGATGCGGTTTTTTTGGATACGACGTATTGTAATCCGAAGTTTGTGTTTCCGTCGCAGGACGAATCAGTTGATTATATAGTTAGGACTATAGAGAGGGTTAGGGCTGAGAATTGTGGTTTGATGAAATCTGTTTTATTTCTTGTAGCAACTTATGTGGTTGGGAAAGAGAGGATTTTGGTTGAGATTTCGAGGAGATGTGGTTGTATGGTACATGTTGATGGTAGTAAAATGGGAATTTTAGGTGTTTTAGGGTTTGGTGAAAGTGGGGTATTTACGGAGGATGCTTGTGCGAGTGATGTTCATGTGGTTGGGTGGAATGTGTTGGGCGAGACATGGCCGTATTTTCGACCTAATTTTGTGAAGATGAAGGAGATTATGAATGAGAAGGGGTATTCTAAGGCCATAGGTTTTGTTCCTACGGGTTGGATGTATGAAGCTAGACGAGATGGATTCGCGGTGAGAACAAAAGGTTCGTTAGAGATACATCTTGTGCCGTATAGTGAACATTCGAGCTATGATGAACTCAGAGAGTATGTTGGGTTCTTGAGACCAAAGCGTGTTGTGCCTACAGTTGGTTTGGATGTTGGAAAATTTGATAGCAAGCAGGCTATTGCAATGAGGAAGCATTTTGCCGATTTGGTTGATGAGATGGCCAATAAGCAAGAATTCCTGATGGGTTTTCACAGGAGGTTGGATGACACATGTGAAAAAGGTGATTGTGACATTGGTATTGACTCAGACCAGGGACTAGATAAGGTGAAAGAGGCCAATCCATTGAAAGATAGCTCAGAAACCGTTAGCAACTTTGATCATGGAATTCCTCTGGACTCAACATCTTCTCTTCAAGAGCCTGGTTTACAAGATTCAAATGCACTGGAGGATAAGGATGTAGAAAGAAATGTTCAAGAGTTCCGTGACTGTTTGCCCATTTGGGTTACTCAGGATCAGATGGTGGACCTACTTAATAGGTCAGGTGGAAATATTGTTGAAGCAGTTTCTGACTTCTATGAGCGTGAAACAGAACTTCGGGAGCAGGTAACTGTTTGTACCCAGCCCATTGCTATCTCTCAAACTAGTTCAGTTGGCGCTTCGGATTCACTATCTGAAATAACTTCTGTTAATGGCAAATCTGTTGGAAGTATGAGGAGCACTTCACGCCTAGAGAAGAATCCTTTGAATGTAAGTCAGACACTCACTAGCAACATTTCCCCTAGGAAAAGGAGGGCAGGCCTTGAAAAAAAACCGAACAAGAAAGTAAGACTGAATTCTAATTTAGAATCTAGTGGGTCCAAACAATCTGCAATAACAAAGTTCTTCAGTAAAATTGTACCCAACTCCTCAAAAGTTGTGAATGCTATGGCTAATGAATGTTGTGATAGTGGTGGAAACTTGTTACAAAATGCTGCTGATGAACCATATAAAGAGCAGTCTGATCAATTTCTTGAGGTGATGAATGGCAGCATGCCAAGAAGGGATGCTGTGTCTTTACTAGAGAAGGCAAAAGGAGATGTTAATTTGGCACTGAATATTTATTATAGCAATTGTGGTTGTGACCTTGACAAAAAAGAAGATACCTTTGAAACTCCACCAGGTGAGACTACCTGTTCTGCTGGCAATGAGAGACAGTCATCAATGGAAGTAGCAGATGAGCCTGGCCTATTTGGTCAGAGTGCTTCATCGGGAGATTTGACTGCATCTGCTGTATTGCTACCCATGGAAAAGTATTCTCCCATTGAGCATGGTTGGTACTATCGTCTCTTCCATCGAGAACCCAATAGGAAATTCAATAATTGACATTATCTTTATCAATTTAAATTGGCCATATGGATTGCAAAATGATGAGTTGCATTCACAGCATGCTGGAAAGCTGGAGAGCCGGCTCCTTATTTACATCTTGTTAGAACATTTGATCTAGTGGAGGGAGAGAGAGGCAAGATAAAAGCTACTGGCATGCTTTGCAACATGTTCAGGAGGTCAGTTTGGCGGTTGCCTTGTTTTGTATCTATCAGATTTCCTTCCAAAGAAATCGACTTTCTTTTGGGGGTAGTCCACTATGATATTACTGTTGCATTTGGGAAAAAAATCTTGAAATGCTTCTTGTCATGCAGCTTGCTTGCTTTGTCACCCAAAGATGTACTACCGGCAGTCTATCTGTGTACAAACAAGATTGCAGCTGACCATAAAAATATGGTTAGTTTTTTTCATATTGCCTTGTTCATATCAGTGCTTGCTTTCTATCAGTGTGAAACATCCATCCTCTGCGGTTTTTCAGTTTTTAGTACTGACATCGTTGACTTTCTTGAATGGTATATGTTGTCATTTCTGCAGCCTCTTAAAAAATAAAACTTGATATGATTGTCTATGCTTTGTATTGTTTTGCTATCTCCCTTCCTTAGACCAAATTATTGAACTCACGTAAGTTTCAAATCAGAGTTGGACTGGGTTCTAATCACAAATGGAATCTCTCAATTTTGAAGGGAACTGACATAAAATAAAGAAAAATATGTAGAAGATCCAAAGAATATTTTTTTTTGAGAAGAAACGTAGATATATATTAAGGAAGAAAAAGATAATTACAAACGATGGGATGAGTTATCCCAGCTAATTACATAGAAGAAAGTATATTGTTCCAATTCATAACCCAAAATCCAAAGAATATTAAAATATTTTTTTCGCCAATTTCGGATTACCATTCGTCCATGTTAGTTTTATCTACTTTTTTTTTTTCTTTTAATAGTTGTGAACACCATTTTTATGTTCCCTCATAGAACCTCTCTTCTCTTTCTCGGTAACTCCCTGAACTTAAATATATATAAAACTTCAAGATTTTGAAAAGAAAAAAAAAAGATACCCAAAATTCTGAAAGTTGCATCATTAAAAAATTATTTCATCGAATATCTTGAATTTATCACTTATTTATTTTATTTTTGTTGGGAAATGTTAACAAGAAAGACAATAATGGACGAGAATGCCCTTTTATCCATCAATGGTAGTGGATGATTTATTTTTGTATGATGCAATTCTGCCTTTTTCATGGATGTGCCTCCACATATGCACACCACGTACGTGGTAGGCTTCGATTGGCTTTTCAGATGGGCCTTATGTGCATGGCATGCTTACGTGGAGGCAAACCAATGAGGGTGGTCTGACCCAAGGTGGGCAATTTGTCGCATGGTTTGAGTGATTTGTTACAGACCCAATATCATACATCCAAATGGTTTTCTTTATATTAAAGTACATGAAAACCGCTTTCAATGATATATCAACTGTGAAAGATTAGTTTAGAATGATAAAAGTGAGGGTAAAAGGAGAATTTTACTCAACAATTTTTGCAAAATGTTTACTAAATAGATTGGAGCTCACTTATTTTTTGATTTCTAGGCTTCAAACCTTCTTTGAATTGATTTGCTTACTTACCCTAGTTTTCAAATAAAGATAACCCAGATTTTAAATTTATGGTTTCTATTCAATTGAACTAAACAACACCAAATACACTTTTGAAGTGAAAATTTCACGTTACTCGCTCAAAATTGAAAAATCCTCTTTTCTACATTTTGGAGTGCTTTTTTACAACTATTCAAAGCTCTCAAGTTTGATTTCGAGGTTGAAATCTAAATATAAAATTAGGTGTTAACATCAATCAAAGTTTCACAACCTAAATCATCAATTTCTCAAACCTAGAAACACTTTTCAACTTGAGATAGAAGCTTTAGCACTTCTTCCAAACCTTGGGCATCTAGTTTTTAACTTCTAAACTTATCACAACTACTAAATCTAGGTCAACAGAAGTAAATCTATTCAAAATAGAAAGAAAATTGAGAGATTAAAGAAATTTTAACACAACTTGAATGTTTTGTTCTCTGTTCTTAATTTTTCTTTTTTTCTTCTTTCATCTGCAACATGCAGGGATCGCCTACGATTTCTTCCTTTCCTTGTCTATTCTCTTTCATTTTCTCCTATCCACTTTCTTTCTCTTCCTTTTTTTTTTCTACTTTCTTGCTCTCTCTTGTTGCTATGCACACAAGGGGATTTCACTCCTCTACATGATGGAGAAGGGTTGAAACACTCCTTCTTCCACCACCTCATGTGTGTGGTGTGTGTACGTGGGGAAAATTTGTGAGGATAGTAAATTCAAAGTAGACAATTGGTCTCATGGTTTGAGTTGTTTGTCATAGCCTATGTTACCAGACTCTTTACTAAATACCCAATGTACATGTGTTGACACTTAATGGTACCAACATTGATGTGGGATATGTGTTTGAGACTTCAAATTTTGGAATGCTACTGTGTAGATTCTCCAAAGAAAAAATGAAAGCAGAAAAGAAGAGATTGACTAATATGTGACAATTCAATTAGGTTAGGAAAAAAAAGATAATAAATGATTGAAAAGAAGGAAAAAAAAAGGAAAGAAAAAGATTGGGTATGGGCTTAGTAATGAACATAACCTTGTCCAAGTAACTAGCTCCAAATTTTTGGATACTTTTTAGTCGAGTTCCCATTTCCCATAATTTAAAAATGAATTAGTCCGACATTTAGATATTTACCTGCATTGGACACCAATACTCATGTTCGGGTAACATAGGTCACAACTCAAGTGTGCATAAGAACATTTTACTAAGATGTTCGTTGTTGGAGTATATTGTTTGTTCTTGATGCAACTATGTCTTACTTACGCATGATGACTCAGGAATTGAACATTGGTGGGTCTTTGGTGTCAGCTGCACTTGAAGAGGCATGTGGAACAAACAAGTCAAAAATAAGGGAGATGTACAACGACTTGGGTGATCTTGGTTGGCACTAATATTTCTTTTCATAATGTGTCTGCCTATTTCTTTTTCCACATTTTTTTTTTAGTTAAAGTCATTATAATTGTGATTTTTAGTCAAATCTTTTATTTTCTCTTCTACTCTTTTGCATCATGCTCTAATGGTATTTCTTTTTGAAGGGGATGTTGCACAAGTATGTCGCCAAACACAATCGTTACTTGTTCCTCCTTGTAAGCTTTTAGTCCAAGAAGTCTTTTCTGCACTTCAAAAAATAAGGTATACATTTGGTAAACCTTGTGGTCCATTGACCATGTTATGAAACAATCAACTTTAACTCCAGTTTTTTACATTCGTGCTTTTGTGGAATAATTTTTTTTTTTTCCTTGTCACATATTCATTGTTTAGTTATTTGTTTTGACTTAGAATTAGGTTTACCATTTACTTACTTTATCCACTATTTGTGGGTCTCAATGCCAAAATGAGATTGATAAGTGTCATTCACACTCAACTACTAGATTTTAAGTATGAGGTTGAGCGACGTGCCCACCTTCAATTTGCAGATGGTACGTTTTTTTTTTTCTTGGATGGTGATGGTCAAAGCTTGCATTTCATCACTCTCATTCTCAAAATCTTTTGTTGGCTATCAGGGCTGAAGGTCAACATGTCCAAGAGCCCATTTCTCGGCTTCAATACCACACAATCTTCTGTTGATTAGTTGGCCCAAAGGTTGGGGTGTATTATAGGGAAGTAGCCAATTAATTACCTTGGCTTTCCAATCGGGGAAAATCTGCAGCATTTTGAGTTTTGGGGCTAGTTTTCCCCATGGTCTCCAAGAGCTTAGAGAGGTGGAGAAGAGGCTTCCTCTCAAAAGGAGGTAGGTTGGTTCTTATCTGGTCGGTGTTCGAGCCCATTTCGTCTTACTTCCTCAATATTTTTAAACTTCTGGCTAGAGTAACTTAGGTGTTGCCGTGTTGGAAAGGAAAATTTGGGACTTTTGGTGGGATGGTTTGGTGAATAATAACAACTCTCACATGTTACCTTGGAGGTCGTGCAACATCCACTTGGAAAAAAGGGCTTGGAGAATGGAGAACTTCTGAATAAAAACAAAATCCTCAAGTGGCCAAGTGGTTGTGGAGGTTCCTTAGACTTAGAGAGTTTGAGTCTTTTTGGGCTAGGATCATCCAAAGCATTCATGGGCTTAAGTACCACCATTGGGATGCAGACCAACGCTTGGATCCACTTTTCTTCAGCTAGTAAAAAGCTATTCTGACTACTTAATAGGTTTTCCTTACCCATACTGCTTTCCAAGTTGGTGATGGACGTAAATATGCTTTTGGGATGATGTTTGATGAGGTCAATGATCTGTAGTCGAGTCCTTCCCCTCATTATTTCTTGTTTATTATTTGAATAACCAACTTATTTCATAGTTTTTAGGTGATAGTTGAGAGCAATATCCAACGGGTTAAAATTGAGATCTTCACCTTAGAAGGGATTTGAAGCTGAAAAAATTGGTGAAGGTGGAATCTTTATCGACCCTCCTTGACCAAGCCTGACATAGGCTCAACACCTAGGATTGCAGAATTTGGACCCTCGAACAATCGGGCTACTTTACCGCAACTCTTTTTCTAAAGCTCTCATAGATAGTTTATCCCCATTTTTACCAACCTCTTTTTTTTTTTTTTTTTTTTTGAGAAGAAACAACCCCAATCCCCTTGCGTACCATCCTGTAGGGTATCAAGGCACTCCAGAACCCACTAGTCCCCCCACCAAGAGATGTGGCACAACAATACAACCCCAAGAGCCTGCCTTCAGTTGAGTTTGATAGTTTTTCCTCTTCCACAATGCATACCCACGTCTATTCCGCTTTATCCTAGAGAGAGCTTTTTGTCCATGTTTGCTAAACTACTGCTTCTCGCAAGACTCGAGCCCTTGACGTCCAGCCTCAAACTACTTGAAAGCATAGGTCTCGTTTAAGATTAAGATCTTTGGGTGACTAGTGGCTCATGGGAGGATTAACACCTAAGAAAATATGCAAAATTGTGTTTATCTTCTACTTTGTTTGTTCTATGCAGGCAAAACAATGAATCAATAGAGCATGTTTTTGTCTATTGCCCTTTTCAGAGTAAATGTAGAGGTGGATGAGTAATGGATTCAACATGCCCTTTGGGAGACCAACAAATAGAAAGGAAATCTTCTCCACTAGCAAAGTCACTAATGCGTGTAGATTTATCCAAATTTTTAAGATTGTCACCATGAGGGTCTTGTGGGAAATTTGGCAGGAAAGAAATTGAATAATTTTTGAAGACAAATTCGAGGATGTTGATCCAGTGTGGGAGAGACTAGAGCTTATGCCTCCAATTTGATAATGGTGAGGATGGTGGGTTTGGGCTCCCAATGTTGGAATGGCTTAGAGGATCATTCACATGTTTTAATCTGATGTGACCATTTTTTGTTCCTTTAGAGTAGGTTAGCTTCTTGTTTGTTTTCTTTTGTTGGTTGGTTCTTAGCTTTGTGAGCTCCTTGTCCTCCAAGCTGTTTTTGTAGCTCTTTGTCTCTCATTATTATAAGTTATAGCATATATCTTTTGTTTCTAAAAAAAATAGTAAGAGGTTTAGGGTGGTTATGTGTAGTTGTAATAATGCTTTCTTGTGTCCGAGGCCATTAATTCAACAAACTTGATCCGGAGATAATTTATCTGCAAATTCTCAAAATAAGCAAAAATACCTAGGGATTGTGAGGGAGGGTTTGAAATAATAAATATGATTGCTCGATGAGCCTGCCATGTTCTCATAATATGATTTAAAAAAAAAAATTATATTATTTTTGAATTGAGGGAGAGAAGAGGAAAGAGAGAGAGGAGTCTACTCGTATTGATGAATAACCTGATGATTTATTTAGTTTTATTATGATATTAGTTGCTTAAATTTACTAGAAGACTAGATGTCCAACTTGTTAATTTTCTTATGGCTCTTGTTCTTAATTTAAGTGGCAGATTGGGAGTCAAACCCTTTAGTTTGGTTTTTAAAAAATACCATTGTTTTAGTTGTCTGTTCCACTCTCATGAATGGCTATTGTTTTAGAATTGGATAAGTGGGTGGGGCCATTTAATTGGAGAAGTTTTTATATATTGTCCCTTTCCTAGGTCCTGCAATGGTAGGAGCATCTTGCACTAGGTGCACCTTTTTGTTGAATATTGAGTTTGAGAAATATTATGTGGTTAACTCATTACTTTATCTTTGATTCTTCCCTTATTTTTTTATTTTTAGTTTGCACAACTTTTATTATTTATTTATTAAGATCATGGGTATCGGGGACCCCACTTCCTACTAATCCCATGGGGCCAGACACAACCCAATAATACCAGTGACTAACAAATGGTGGGAGATATAGACTTGAACCCAAGACCTCTCGCTGAAGTGGATTTTAGTTGCTTTGCACCTAACCACTCTCCCAACCCTTTGTTGGTTTAGTTTGCACAATTTTGTATCTGAGCCAAATGATCGATTTCATTCTCTTCTTTCTTTCTTTTGTTTGTTATCATTTTCTTGTATGATTCATATTTCTTTCTTGGTTTCTCCACACTCTTAAATTTCATCTCTCTTTTTTTAATCTTTCCTTCATGCCCTATTAATAAATAGGCACCGAATATTGAGACTAGTATCGTTTTTGCAAAAAGGCTATTTTACATGTTCAATTGAAATTACGTGATGGTCCTCTAGAAAATTACATGGTGGTCCTATAGTTTCTCTCCATTTTATCTTTCTTCATCCCTATCTTCCTTCTCTCTCTCTCTACTTTCCTTTCTTTTTTTATTCTCTCTCTTAATACTCTCTGGTCTCTACTCCTTCATACCCTCTTTATAGTTTCTCTCCATTTTCTTTCTTCATCCCTCTCTCTCTCTCTCTCTCTCTTTTTTTTTTTTTTTTTTTTCTGCTTCTCTCTTTTTGCACATTTTTTATATTAACAATGTATCATCAATTTGTTCCTTTTACTAGTGGTGCTCTTGGAAGGACCTAAAAACGTAGTTGATCTCCCCGTTCTTGTTTGTTACATATACCATGACTACTGCAAAACCTCCTCCACCATGCTTCTTGTGACTAATGAGTTATTGAATGTTCTTAATTTGCTTCTTAGATTTTGTTCATCATATAGTCTCGTTTTTTTCATCACATCTATAGACTAAACTTTTTTCTTTCTTTTTTGTTTTTTAATCTCTTTTTTGTTGATTGATGGGATATACCAAATGACGGAGAAAAAAGGGTACAAGCTCTCAACCAGTGTTGTCAAGGCGATTGGCTTCATTTAGGCGAGGTGGTGCCTAGGCATGACGTAGGCATTGCAAATAATATTTATTTATAGCTCCCAAAGTAAATAATTAATTAGTTTTTCACATGCAAACGTTATATTTATAATTCTGTACATACTCCATAATATAGAAGTATATTGTGTAAAAAATTCTTAACCATATCTTACTCTCTTTAATCTTGTGTTCAAAAATTAAAAAAATAAGACAAGCTGGCATGTAATGAAAGTATAACAATTTAAAGAGTCATATTTGATGTAATACTTATGATAAAAAGAAAAATATTTGCAGCAATATAACAATAATAAAATAGAAAATCAGAATTAGAAAATAGGAAAAAGAAAAAAAAACTTGTATAATGGAAATATAACACTAGAATTGAAAGTTATGTCAATGTTGAAGCTATACAATCACACAAGTACAATATAAAGAAAAAGAAAGCCTTTTTGCGTTATATATTTATATTGACCACCTAAACTTTTAAAAATTTTCAAAGAGCCCCATGGTCTGCCTTCAGTATGGTCTAGGTGATTTAGTTCCAAATGACCTATAAATGATGGACTAGTCTTGGCCTAGGCAGGGCCTTGACAACATTGCTCTCAGTGAGCATTATGACTTATGAGGTGTGGGGAAGGGTCAGTGTATCTAGTATTACTCTCCTAATCCAAAAGAATGTTTTTAAATGTGAAGTTGTGAACCTTTAACCTCCAAGCACAATGGAGCAAACTTTAGTTACTTTACTGCTATGGCAAAGCATGTCGTTTGTCACAATGATGGAAAAATTAAAAGAATATATTTTGAGAAATGGATGATGAAAATGTATCTTCTTCGTTTTTACTTTTTATGTCAATGATTTTAATTTCTATAGCATGCTAATCTATGTTACTTGGACTCGGGTATGAGTGTTGGATATAGGGACATATCTAGAGGTCTAACCTGTTCATTTTCAAATTTTAGGATACAGGGACTTGGTTATATTATATGTTGTTCTTTCCTTTTTTTTTTCTTCTTTTCACTCGTTTATTGTTCGTTTTGTTCTTCCACTTAAGTGAATTTCACCTATTAGTCATTATCTTCTTTCATGCTTTCTCTTCTTTTTGTTAGAGAATCTACATAGTAATATTCTAAAATTTAAAGTGCCGGACAAATATCCCATACCCATGTCGGATGATGAAGTGTCGGACACGGGTACGTCGGGCTAAAGTAAAGAGTCTAGGTAATATAGGTGCTAATTGAATTATCATGGTGCAAGGATTGAAAAATTCGACTTTGTCCTACGCTTTGGTAACTTGAAAATTAGAATTAATTCGAAGAAGTTTAATTTAACGTGGAGAATTTTTGCAACAAGTTCACCAAATTAGAAAAATTTAGAGAATTTGTTCACAGATGCCGAAATATCTAGATTTATAGTAATATATGATAAAATTAACATAAATAGACACTTTACTAAAAGTATTCATAAATGACTCGATAAATTAATCTTGTTACTGGTTGATGAAATTGAAACGGTGGCTCTAGTCTTAATTTGATTTAAAATTTTTGTTGTGACTTGTGCCTATACCATATAATTACTAGTTTGACTCGATAAAAGACACTTGATTTTACTAGTTTTTTTTTTTTCATTTGAACTTTTTTTCTTTCTTTTTTCTCCACAAGACATCCCTTAAAATTGCATAATTGGGTTGCTCGTTATTAGACTATTGTTTTTTTCTTTTAATATTACTATATTGGTTGATAAAATAAAAATATTTTGCATAACTTTTGATAACTCTTTTTTTTTTTGTTGTTGAAATAAAGAACGTCAACTTCTCTGTCGAATTTTATCAAATATGGTTTGCATAATCTAATAGAAAAAATAAACTTTTATCGAATTTTTGCATTTTCAAATTACCAACGCTTTTTAATTCGACAACTTTGACATAAAAAAAAAACCTTGCCAAAAAATTGGCAAATTTTGTCGATTTTTCATACTTTGTCTTGGTGCTTATGGTTTTAATTGCATGTTGGCTATGTTACTAAGTTAGATGAACTTTGTTGTCGATTTTTTGAATTTTCAAATTACCTACACTCTTTAATTTGACAAGTTTGACATAAAAAAAAACTTGCCAAAAATTTGACAAATTTTGTTGACTTTTCATACCTTGTTTTGGTGCTTATGGTTTTAATTGCATGTTGGCTCTGTTACTAATTTCAATGAAGTTTATTCACAATGTAGTTATCTTGGATTTGACCAGTGTGGAAACAGGCCATGGAAGCACTGTTCGAAAGAAAACTCGCATTGTAAAGTTGATGCGTTCATGTAGAGAGAAGGAAATTAAGTTCTTAGTTCGGACATTGGTAAGAATCCTTCCCATTTATCGGTATGATGCATTTATTTCCTTGAGATTGCTTTGTAGTCAATATTTCTCAATTGAGAGTTGCATGAAAACATTGAATACTATGATCTAGCTCCAGAGAACCCTAGTGGTGGTTTCTACAATACTCAAGTCCCAACTGATGTTAAATTGTAAAAAGATGTCGTAAACAAAGTGACGGAGATCAGTTTATTGATTGTTGAAAATCATGAACTGCTTATGCATTCTTTTTTACTTTCAGTTAGCAAAAAATTTTCTTACTTTTTTAGTAATTTTTGATATTCTATTTATAGTTATCTCACAATTAGTAAAGTGGCGCATGCAATGCACAAGGCTCTTACCATTGTAGAGTTTGTGGTAGGGATAATGTATGAACTTTACCTCCAACATTGGACAGGTTATTTCCGGATTTGAACCTGTACTCTAGGTCACAATAGAGCAACCTCAACAGTTACACTAAGTCCCACCCTTACTATTTATAGTGAATTCTAATTATTTTTTACTTTTATTAGTGTATTTGATATTTATGTTTCAAAGTTTTTAGTTTTGAAATTTATAAAGTAAAGTCTACTTTTGCGTTTTAGTAGGTTTTATATTGTAATTTTTTGATTTATGGGTTTAGAGAGTTTCTTAATTATAAACATTCTAGTATTTCCTTGAAGTCATGTTTTAATCTTTAAATATATAATCTCAATTGCTAAAAATTGAGTTTTATTTGATTGGTTGCAAACTTTTTCTATTTCCAAACGTTTGACTCCTTTGATTGATCAATGTGAGTCTAATCCAAATCAAATGTGTTACAACTCCATGCTGGGCCCTTGCAATTGATTAATGTGATTCTTACCTAATCATTTTATAGTGTTGCTAGATACAAAATGATAAAATTTTATGTAGTTTAGACATACTATTTTCTCTCACATCTGCCCTTTTATCTTTTCATAATCGAAATTTAGTTTCAGTTGCCTGCCATCAGTTTTAGTATTAGAACTTGTGGTGCTACATCACTGAGACTAAAGTATAATATATTAGGGAGGTGGGAGTTGGAAATATTGTTGTATAATTGTTCCATTTCATGACTAACAAGAAGCAATTTCTTGCAACCTCTAGTAGTTTATAGGATCTTGCGATAAATGTGGCATGCCATAAAAGTTGCTTACTAGAAAATAATCATCAAACACATTTAAGGGGAATGTCAATAGTGAGCCAAAAAAAAACCTCATGAAAACAATTGAAAAGAAAAACTTATTTGATTTTGCATTAAAAATAGCCTAGTAATTCAAGAATTCCATGATTTTTAGAACTTCTTGATTCCCAAATCTTATAGGGTGGAAATGGCATTGAGAAGGGTGATTTTGACGCAACAATGTTGGGTGGCAATTTTGTGGGAGAATGAAGAAGACCAACAGGGCCAATACAATCGTTTTGGTGAAACATTTTCGGCACTATGATCAACCAATTGTAGTGTGGTGGGCTTTGTGGGAAACGGAGTTTTTGTAAATTAGAAAGATTAGGATTTGGAAAGATTGAGTATTTAGAAAGTGGTGGCATATGGTAAAATTATAAATTTTTGTAATTATAGGGATCCGTGGGAATAGGGAAATTTCCTTTTTAAGATCTATAACAATTGTATTTAGTGGTCTTTGTACAAAGTTAGGCATCAAGGGATAATTTATTTTAATTCTTTCAATTTCCCACATGGTATCAGAGCTTAGTTCGTGAAATTGGGAATTAGAAAATTTTCTATTCTTGGCCTTCATCACAGAATCGTCATATTTGGCCTTCATTGCCGGAATCATCCTCGTCGGCCTTTATCGTCACTGGCAGAGAAATCATCTAATCCTTTGCTGGACCGTCCTCATCACTACATCATGACACCTCTTCCCATCAGATTTGTTATTGCTACGATATTGTCTGCTATCGCTACTGTCGCCAAATCATCTCTTCTTTTTGCCGTTTGCAACTCATCTCTCTTGACTCTCCGTCATCTTCATTAGTGTCGCCGTTTGTTGCCGTTTTGCCATTGTTCTGCAGATTTGCAGAATTGTCCGCCGCTGCAACTACACCCAGAACCTGCAACCGGTAACTTCCCCTCTATCTCTTTGTCTTAATGTCCTAGGCAAAGGGCATTGGTTCTCTACCTAAAGGATCACTAGAGGGTTTCTCTTTTTGCGCTCGTTTGGAGTATTTGGACCACGAGGAATAGAAGAATATTCAAAGAAGAAAACAACAATTTGGTGTTAGTTTGGAAGAGTTCTCTTTGGTTTAGCATCATTGTGGGTTTTTGCTTGTTAGCTTTCTAAGAGTTACACTGCAAGTGAGTGGTCTAGGGGACTGGTGAATACTTTCTCTTGTCTTTAGTTTTGCCCCTAGGAAGAAATTCTCATGCGCTCTTTCACCGTTTGTTGCCTTCTTTTCCTTTTGATAAAATTCTCTTTGTTTCTCTTTGTAAGTGAGTGGTCTAGGTGATGGGCGAATAGTTTGTCTTGTCTTTAGTTTTGCCCTAGGGAGAAATTCTCATGCTCCCTTTCATTGTTTTTTTCCTTCTTTTCCTTTTAACAAAATTCTCTTTTTTTTCCTTTCCAAAAAATTGAAATATATTTTTTTTCTTATAGATAGACTGAAATTGGATTTAACTTTTTTGTAATTTAAATGCGGACTTAGCCTTTGATAGAGCAGAGTGGAGGAAGCGAATACATGTAGCCGACTGTATATAATTGGGAAAAGGCTTTGTTGAATTGAACTGAGATGGACTGAAATTCATTTTATCCAGAGGGCTATTAATTGACACTAGTTGTGGTTGTGTTGTGCGTGTTAAATATATATATTTAAGGTTTTTCAGGGTACTTTGATATTTACTGTGATATATATTATTTTAGAAAATATGTAAGTGCCTTTTGATGGGAAAAGAAGGGTAAGGATGTTGTTATAATTTAAAAATTTGAAGGAGGGAGGGAAGTAACGTCAGGAATGAGAAGGTTAAAATGGAGAAATCATGTTTAGAATATGTCTCAATAGTAGGAGAGATAGAAAGGAATAGAAAAATAGTTAAATTGCTATATTACTTTGTTACATTCAAACTAACTTCGTAAAGAAAATGCAGCAATGAGGTTAAAAAGGACAATATTGGAAGAAAAGTAAAGTGAGGACGTGGTGACTGGTTCAAGTATTTGCATTATGTGTTTTACCACATATCCATCTTAGCATTCTCATTTTTTGTTACCATTAGTTTATTAACATGTTTTTTTTTAATTGTTCAATATGGTATAGAATGTTGAGCAATTAAAAAACAACATGTTAATAAACTAATAGTAATAGAAATAAGAATGCTAAGATGGATATGTGGTAAAACTTTAAAAGATAATATTAGAAATGAGCATATTTGGGCAATGGTAGGAGTAGCACAAATTAGAGATAAAATGAGAGAGAATCGACTAAGGTGGTTCGCACACATACAACGTAAGCCTTTAGATGCACCGGCTCGGAAGAGTGACTTATTGACACTAGATGGTAATAATAGAGGTAGAGGTAGACCTAAAATAACATGGATAGAGATAAGTAAAAAAGATTTAACTTATTTTAATTTGAATGCCGACTTAGCCCTTGATAGAGTAGAGTGGAAGAAGCGGATTCATGTAGCCAACCCCATGTAGTTGGAAAAAGGCTTAGTTGAATTGAGTTGAGTATATTTTTGACATGACTGTTTGGTATAAATATTATCGAAATTGTTTTAACTGTTTTTTGTCTGTTAGTATCTCATACACTTCCATTTTATGTATAGGTTCGTAATTTGCGTATTGGAGCCATGATGAAAACTGTCCTTCCTGCACTGGCACAAGCCATTGTTATAAACTCCTCTCAAATTTTTCTATGTGCCGGAAGCATTGAAGGCCTAAAAGAGAAACTTCAGGTTTGAGCTGTTGTGGTTTTGGGGAGTAAAGTTATTTTGTATCATCATGAGTGAGTGAATACCGCCTAGGAATTTTGATGAGCGAACTGCAATAACCGTTTTTGTGTTTTTATTTATTTAATTTTTCATGAGTGATTGTAATTGATTTAAAGAAAAATAGAGGATACACAATTTATTCCCCACATGATCAGATGCATCCCTCTAAAAAATGTTTACTGTCTAGGAATTTTGATGGTAGACTTATGAGTCATGAGGTGTCCAGTCGTTTTATTAAATACGGCTATCAAAGTGTATGGTTTTTATGTTGTTAGTCATCCTAATAAGAAAGGTAGCCCAAAATAAAATTTATTTACTATGTTTTTTTGTTTTACTTTTTTTTCATTACCTTTTAACATCACAGTTTTAAAAATTCATTGAGGCTTATGCCTTGAAATCCACCTCGCTTTGAGGCTATTGAAAATTGGCTTAAGGCTTAAGTCTCAGTAGTGCCCTATTGAGGCTTACGCCTCACTTACATGAGCCTCAAGCCTTGAGACTTATGCCTTAAGGCTATATGAGGCTTTAACTTCACTATATGTGACTGATTGTAAGGCTTAACCTTTTCTTTTATTTACATTTTCCTATATTTTCCTAGAGCACTTCAATTGGTATTAGAGTAACCACACTAGTTTGTTCGTCTGTTTGTTGTTGTTTTTGTTTTGTTTTGTTTTGTTTTGTTTTTTTTTTTTTTGTATTTTTTTTAAGTTATAATCTTAATTATTTAGGAGAAATTTGAGTTTTGAAACTCCCTTACTCCAAAGCCTAAACTCTAAGCCCTTTTCTCTAATTACTCTTTCCAATTTTTTCCGAAGCACTTCAATTGATACTAGTATGAAAATCTAATTCCTTTTTTTTTTTAAAGTTCTAATGTCGATTATTAGGAGAGATCCATGTTTTGAAACTCCAAGCCTAAACTTCTTGTGGACTACATACACAGTACCTAGTGAACTTCTTATGCCAATTGTTTTTATGAGTTTATTGCAATGTGCATCATCAAACGTAATTAAAACAAAGTTAGAAATTCAACAAAATTACTAGAGTATGTGAACATTGAGAAGTGTTAGTACCTAATATAGTTACATTTCATTAGTTAAGTTTCTATTAGATTCTTTTTTTTTTATTTTTTATTTTTGACATATAAAAACATAACATTTGAAAATCTTGACTTATAAATTTATAATGTGAGCTCCTTAAGGTTTTAACAATGTTTTTTATAACCGAAGCAATTGATATATCAAGTTTGTGTCTTGAATGCTTGACATTGTTATGTGATAAGATAAGTATACATAAAAACAATTTAAGTTTGTTTATGTTTTAATTTTCCTTATATAACAATGATATTTTTTTTTAGAATTTATGTAAAGTTTTTTTGTAAAAGGCTTAGTTTGAGTTGAATTGAGTTTTTATAAAAACATGAGGCTTAAGCCTTGCCTTACAAAGAAAAATTGCCTCAATTACGCCTTACGAAGTTTAAAACCTTGGTTAACACCACAACCTCACAATGTATTAGAGCATTGATCCAACCTTTATATATCTTTTTTTTTTTTTCAATCATTCACTGTTAATTTCATTCTTATTAATAACCATGCTGAGTGTACTTGATAAAAATAGTTTTTGAATTCTTCAACATGCAAACTACCCTTACTAAACTACTAAATACGATGGTCCCAAGTGCTTGTTTTGGCCACAACTATGGGAGTAGGATGTGTTGTGGGTAGTTATGGTACATGATTGTTGCTTTTGGTAATAGTGGGTGATTATGAATGTGCCGATGTGCTAGTGACCAAAGATTGTGTGGTAATTTTCTTCTTGATTGTTTTAAGTCGAGGGACAACTCTTTATTTAATTTTTATTAGTAACCATGGTCCATGGCATAGTCTACTTGGTAGACATAATTTCTGAGTTCTTCAATATGCAAATTACCCTTACAAAATTAGATGGTCCAATTGCTTGTTGTGACCAAATTAGATGGTCTCAATTGTCTATAGGTCACTATCCTGATTGGTGCATCTAATGGTCTTTTTGTATATGTTGAAACATCTTAATCGATTCTTTCTCATTCTAGTTCCAATTGGAGCTACATGGTTGGCAGAATTGTGAATTGGAAGTGAATCATTGGGGGTTCTCTGAATCGAATCGGGATTTGAATCGATGAATCGTAAGATTCAGGATACTAGTGTGAATCGTATATAAATTTTAGTTTCTAGATACATTTATTTGTATTCTTAGTGTTATATTAGATTTCCATTATAAAGTTTAATATCTTGTTTTTAATTTGTGATTTATTCTATTAAATCTAATCATTGAATTTCAAATTTTATCATACAAATCTTAAGATGATAAAATATCAAAGATTTTGAAGACAAAGAGCTTTCGGCTCACGCTATTGATAGGTTGCAGGTTTGCACAACAAATGGATGAAAATAAAAATTAGGCAAACAAATACATGTTGATGTAAAGTTACTAAAGTAATAAACAAAAGTTCAAACATCAAAGTTCAATTGTAACTTATAAATTTGTTGCACAACACAATAGCACAAAAAAAGAAGAAGAAAAACAAAACGAAAAAATAAATAAATAAAACGTTGCTGTGTGTGCGAAACAGACGAAAAAAAAAAATCCCCTGAATCAGGCTGAATCGAGGAGATTCAGTGGATTTTCGATTCATACATGCGACTCAAATCGCTGGGGGGTGAAGCAAATCGCCAATCGTGTGAATCGCGATTTGGATCGTGATTCTGTCAACCATTACGACTACCCTTTTTCAATTGTTCATATCTAATTTTGTTTTTTTATGTTTCATGATAAGTTATTAGCGGTCATGTAAAAGTATATTTTCAACTTAAATGGGACGTGTCGATCATATAATACTCTAGAAAAACTCATCCACTTTACCTTACTTGCTTTAATCCTATGGTTCACATCATCTCCTGTTTCTTTTTCCAAATAAATAATTGAGCTCGAATATTTAATGTTTTTGCGCCTAGATATCTGTTCACTTTCAATCTTTTTTTATTATTATTAAAAGAAACTATAATGATGTTATATATGTATAAATCTGTTTGTAAATAAGCTATAAAAGAGGTGCTCCCTAACTTGAACCACAACACAAAACCATCTACACAAACTCCAACCTCTAAGCCATTTACTTAGAGCAAATCCATTACACAACTTGCAATTTGCTACCCAAAAGGAAGCAAGGAGATAAGATTGCTCCCATACCTTATCCGACGGAAACAACACTCCATCGAAAACCCTCCTATTCCTTTCTTTCCATAAGGACCATAACACCGCTAAGCACACAACCTTCCAATGGTCTCTCCATAAGGGAGGAATATTTTTCATAAAGGGGAAAATATTTATAGAGCGGCCCACATCACCCACACCGCTCATGACTGGGAAAATGGGCGCACCACCTACTCCAAACCTCCCTAGAAAAGGGATAACTCCAACATAAGTGTCCAACGAATTCCATATCCTGTCGACACAGATAACACCATGAAGGGGATAAACACATATTTGAGAATTTTTTTGCAACATATCCCCCGTATTGATTTTTCCATGGGTAGCTACCCATCCCAAGAACTTAACCTTTGATGTTACATGTGCATTCCATATTAGGTTATGATAGGGGAAGGAGGCAACAAAGGGGACATTAAGAATAACATCAAAGAAGGACTTAGTAGAAAATGAACCCGAGGAATTCCGAGGCCAAAGAATTCTATCGTTGTCACCTAAAGGATAACCCCCTCTAGACAATTAAGAAGAGACCCCAATTCCTGTTCAGCCCTAGGAGAAAGATTTTCCATCAAATGCAAATCCCATGATAGAGGGTCCCCAGCCCCAGACACACCAACACTAACGAAATCAGAGATAGGCCTATTATGGAGACTAGAACGCTGAAAAAGATTAGGAAATAACGATTGGAAGCAAACATTTCCAGACCAAGAGTCTTCCCAAAATTGAATTAAATTACCATTCCCCAGTTGGAGTCTGGTCAAAAGAAGGAAAGAGGGATAAACAGAATGAATGAATTTCCAAAGACTTCTATAGGTACTCCTAACAGCCACACCAGCATCCCGTAGATTATCCTCGAGCCCATGCCTGCTTCTGATCACCTTTGCCCATAGTTGCTCCTGCTCAATAGGAAACCTCCATAACCACTTTCCAACCAAGGCTTTATTTCTAGCTGAAATATTGCCAATTCCCAAACCTCCCTGTTCCACCTTCATTTGAACAATTCTCCAAGCCATAAGATGAGACCCATGCACCTTATCTTCATTCTTCCATAAGAAATCCCTCATCAATTTCTCCAAACAATCAACCACCTTTTTGGGAATCCTGAATACAGAGAGATAGTATGTTGGAAGGGCATCCAAAACTGATTTAATTAATGTAAGACGACCACCTTTAGATCTTCACTGTCTCTCCAAACATCTAATTTAGCATTTCAATGTGCGTGGTGGCTGGTTGTTACCACATTGATCTTACTCAAGGTGAAATGTATGTACCTATGTCATGAAAGGGCATTTTCTGTTGTGTTGATTCTGTATTGAGCTTGTCCTCTCATGAGTCATTCTATTAAGTCTAACAAGTTCACTATAAATTCTCTGTTTTCCAACTTTTCCTTTTCCCTTTTTTTTTTCTCTTTATTTGTCGGCATTTTTTCATGTTTGCTGATATTTGACTATACATCTAACTATTCAAATAAAGGGTTTTAAGATGAATCTAAAACTATACTTTAATGAATGTATCTCTTTGCTAAATAACACTTATCTAATTAAAATGATTGTGTTACCGTATTCTTGTTTCCGATTTGAATCTTTCTATGCTTGACAGCACATTTCTGCAGCAGCAGTTGAGGCATATAATATACTTCCTGATTTGGTATGTGTTCTTGACTATAGAATTTGTCAGTTTCCTTTTCTTCCTGCATTTTTGGAATTGATATAATGGCAACCGCCAGTAATATGTGCTTCTCTTTTGGTTATCTTCAACTTCTATTTCTTGAAATTTTAGTTTCATTTTATTGGTAACTTTAATACATGTGATTTTAGTGTTGTAACTTGAGCATGAACAATTGGAAATTCTGATTAGGTTTGTGGATGTTGTTTTTCTAATATCTGCATTTACTCATTTCTTTCTTTATTGATTATTTGATTCCATAAAAACTATTTTCAGCTTAATCTTTTTTTGTCATTAAATTTGATAGGTACTTGTCGACTTGATGCAAAATTTTGTTCAGGTTGGATTTTCCTTAGAGGAGTGAGTAGAGCCTGGCAAGGTATGATCTGCTAAGAAGGGATTATTAGTGGGTAGTAGAATTTAAGTTGCTAGGGTAGCACATGCCACCCTAGCTAGTTTGGCGTGTTGCCTTTGAATTGGGATGGTGCCTTTCATGATATGTATGTTTCTCGAACAATGCCTGCAAGATAGAATAAAAGGACTATAAAGGGTGACATTGCACCACCTGGCAAGGAGTTATCAAAGGAACGACTATGGTGAGAGCTAGGGCGAATACGACTACGGCGAATACGTCTACGACGAATGCAACAATGGCGTCTAAGCCTAAGACGGGACAGAGTGAAAGGAAAGTCACGGTGAATACGAGTACAATGAATACAACTACGGCGTTTAAGCCTACGACAGGACAGGGCAAAAGGAAAGTGACTTTGAGGACTTCAAGGGCACAAACTGTTCGACCGGAAATGGAAGAGAAGTGGGAGGTGGTCCATGGTCGACGTAAATGACGTTCTGCTCACTCAACAATCTCGTTTTCTTTTGAACCTGTTTTACCTAGGTTGAGAATGGGTGATCAGGGCCCGCAAGGTCAAGATGATCGTCTTTCAAGTAGGTCGATGAAATCGTTGTCATCTTTTGGAAGCTTTAGCGGTCGGTGGTCTCTCCAGACCTTTCGTACTAGATACAAATGGTTTACCATTAGTCTAGCTAGAGATGGTTCTGAGATAATGATCGAGGAAGCAACGAAGCCTCGGGTCTACTCCATGTATCTCAACCTTCTTGTTGCGGAGTGGCTATTAGAAAAGGTGGTTGAGGCTAGATTTGCTAGAAGGGATGGTGGCTTCAAATGTGTCCGACGTGGGAGCAACCATGTTTTGATCACTGAGTCCTATTCTAATCATCTTGACAATTTTCTACGCCTCACTAAAATTGAAAATGGTACCTAGCGTACCATTTTCGTACCAGAGGAGGGCGATGGACGGGGATGGGTGAATTTGGAAGATGGTCTCAGAACGATTCTGCATGGCGATGGTTCATAGTCTGGAAGAAGCACTAAGTCGGACAAAATGCAGCTTCAACTTCAGGACATGATTCAGGAGCCGATACCTTTGGCCCGACCGGATATGATTTTGAATGCGAATTCTCATGAAATGGAGTAGTGCTCTATGGACGTGTTGGTAACTAGAGCTTCAGACCTGTATGACTGGAAAGATATTGAGTTGGAGCCGGAATCTGTTTTAGGTTATGATGTTTGCTTGAATCGTCTTGACATTGTGAGAGCTTTGTTGAGATGCAACAATCTTGAAGACTCGGCTAAACTTTTGAAAGAGAAAGTTGCACTTCTGGAAAATGAGGTGTGTTTCCAATATTGGAATTTGGATCTCCACTGGAAAGATATGTAGATTGGATGTCGTAACAGTTGGATTGGAGTGGAAAGAATTACGTCGAATTGCTGGAGGATGGAGGTCTTAGCAAAGGTCGCGAAAATGTGCGGGGGCATGCTGAACATTGATATAGCGTCGGTGAATCGTTGCTCAATGGAAATGGCCTTCATGAAGATGGTCGGCCATCCGTCTGGTTTTCTTCCGACCTTCATTGAAATCACCGATGGTGACAGACACCTTGACTTGAGGGTTTTTGATCTGCAATGACAATGGATTCTAGTTGATGCTGATGCACATGACGATCATCCTGGTGTACATTAGAGGAAGGTTTCGACGGAAAAAGTTGTTGGAACGGTTGAGGTTGTTGGAGACGTCAAGCTTTCTCGCCAGAGCAACAGAAGCGTGGAAAGGACGGGCGGTACGACCACGTATAGGTTGAAGGCGGCGTCACGCAGTGCCACGTTTGGTGTTAGATGACGACGTGCTGTACGGAAGATTTTGTCGATCGACAGGGTCGACATGCATGTGCCACGTCCTAGAAGACGACAAGGATATCTGAAAACGACCAAACTAACAATATTGGGCAGGTTCGGTCCAATTCCAGCAATTGGGCGGAGGGTGGAGTGTGAGGCCCAGGTCCATGCTGCATGGATAATAACACTAAAGATGATCACAGGAACCATTTAAAGGTCTACAAGAGAAGGGAAGCTCTTAAGGGAAAGGTTGGCCCATCTGATTATATGGATCGATGGGAACTTAATGGGTGGCTGTCAAACGAATTTGCTCGAGCCCCTCACTTCAGCCTAGATGTTGATCACGTGACTGATTCTGAAATGGAGGAGAATACAAGCGAGGTGGAATTGCGCAAAACTTGGGACGAGGCTCGAAAGGAAAAAAAAACCCTCTTCTTGCTGGGCGGATGAGGTGGAGGCGCACAGCGATGCTTGCGCACAAAATCTCAATCAAGCTAAGGTACGTTCTGTGATTATGGTTAATTGCAATGAGTGTGGCCCCCCTTCCTCTTCCTGCCAACTTCATTCTCCCACTCCTCTTCTCCATCCCCCATCCACAACTGGGTTAATGAACACTGGCAATCCTGGGTTAACGGACATTGGCAATCCTAGTATTTCCTGTAACGATGACGGAGGGGAAGGCTCTAAAGGAGGTGATGTTGATGTTCCCACACATCTTTTGGATCAAGCTACTTTCACCAATGCTTCTGAGTATGTGGAGATTGCACAATTCCTTCTATCCTTCGATGTTCGGTTGGTTGACAGAGCCTCTACGCTCAACACTGTCAATTAAGCTCAGCACTGTCAATTAAGCTCTTTGGTTCGCTTGGGGTCTTTTGGTTCATCACGAAGATATTATGTTGGAATATTCATGGCTGCGGGTATGTTTCTAAGTGAGGAGAGATCAAGAAAACTGTTTGTTCTGTCAAGCCTTATATTGTGGCTCTGCAGGAGTTCAAAAGAGATACGGTTAATCTTGAAGTTGTTCGTGAACTTTGGTGATCAAAGTTCTTTGCAGATAGGGTCTGCAGGTGGCATCCTTCTTTTTTCGACTGTCGAACAATGAATGTTGTGGATTCTTTTCTGGGCTCTTTTTCCATCTCAATTAAGATCCTTAACAATGATCCACCAGCTTGGTGGTTTAGTTCTGTCTATGGTCCATGTTCCTGGAATGAAAGGCTGGCTCTCTGGGACGAGCTTGCAGGGCTATCTAATATTTGTTCTAATTCTTGATGTCTTGGAGGGGATTTTAATGCCATTGGTACACTGGGTGAAAAAACTAACTATTCGTCTGCCTCTGTTTGTATGAAGGAGTTCGATGAGCTTATCATTGAACTTCGGCTATGTGACCCTAATCTGCCTGACATCCCTTTTACCTGGACCAATGGACAATCTCCCCCAACTATGTCTCGGTTGGACAAGTTTTTATTTAGTGTTGGATGGGAGGAGGTTTGCCCAATTGTGAAACAAGAAGCTGTTGTCCGTCTAACCTCTGATCATTGGCCTATCATCCTTGATACTGAGATGGGTTTTTGGAGTTCTACCCCTTTTAGATTTGAAAACATATGGCCATCTTATCCTGCTTTTGGTAACCTGATTGATCAATAGTGGAATACCCCCGCCTATCAAGAATGGGCTGGGTTTAGTTTCATGCAAAAGTTGAAGTCCTTTAAAGAAAATCTCAAAGACTGGAGCAAAAATCATGCAGCCCTGAACAGTCTTTACCGCTTACAGTCGCTAAAGGAACTTCAGTCTTTGGATAATCAGATTGGTTCCCTGGGTTGGACTGAACAGTTGCATCAACGAAGATTGGAAATCTCCAAGGAAGTTCACTCTATTGATTGCCATATGGACAGACTGGCGAGGCAAAAGGCTAAGGTCAAGTGGGCTAAGGAAGATGATACCAATTCTAAGTTCTTCCACAAACTTCTTAGCATTAGAAAAGCTAAGGCTATTGTGTCTAAATTGGAACGTGATGATGGGACTGTTGTTGAGGATGACATCTGTAGCTTGGTTGTGGATCATTTTAGAAAGGTCTTCACGGATGTTGCTCATGGTAGCTGGGGCAGTGATGGCATTGAATGGATCCGTATCTCTTCTGTCCACAAATTATGGTTGGAGAGACCTTTTGATCTTGAGGAATTAAAAGAGGCTGTCTTCAGTAGTGAAGGTGATAAAGCCCCAGGCCCTGATGGTTTCACAATGCTCTCCTTCCAAAAACATTGGGAAACCATTAAGGATGATCTTCTCAAGGTGATGGAGGAATTTCACACTAATGGTATTATCAATCGGTGCACCAACGAAACCTATATCAGTCTTATTCCTAAGAAACTTAACTCATGAAGGTTGGAAATTTTAGGCCAATTAGCCTCACGACTAGTTTATACAAAATTATTGCCAAGACTCTTGCTCTGAGGCTTAGGCAGGTGCTTCACACCACTATTGTTGAAACTCAAATGGCCTTTGTTAAAGATAGACAAATTGTGGATGCAATCCTTATTGCAAATGAGGCTGTTGATGATTGGAGAGTGAGAAAAAAGGAAGGTGTTCTGCTGAAAGTGGACTTTGCCAAAGCTTGCGATTCGATCATGTGGGATTTCCTTGATTTTGTCCTTGAAAGAAAAGGTTTTGGTGATAAATGGCGTCAATGGATCCGGGGATGTCTTTCCACTGCCAATTTCTCCATTTTTGTTAATGGTCGCCCAAGAGGTAAAATCACAGGGTCACGGGGTCTTAGATAGGGAGATCCCCTTTCTCCTTTCCTTTATACGCTTGTGGCTGATGTCTTGGATGGTTTAATAAATAAGGCAAGAGATAAGGGCATCATGAGGGGTTTCGAAGTTGGTAAGAATAATATTCATATTTCTCATATTCAATATGCGGATGACTGCTTTTTCTTTGTGAGGAATGATGAGCAGGTTCTGGTCAATGTTATGAAAATTATCAACAATTTTTGTTTTGTCTTTGGCTTGAAAGTTAACCTCTTCAAATGTTAGATGGTTGGAGCAAACCTACCAGAGAGTTGTGTAGTCTCCATGGCTAGGAGGATTGGAGTTTCAGTTGGGTATTGGCCTTTGAAGTATCTTGGTATGCCTCTTGGAGGTAATCTGATGAAGTCTTCTTTTTGGGACCTGGTGCATTGAAGAATGGACGGCTGGAAAAGAAGTTTCCTCTCAAGGTGGGGTGGGGGGGGGGGGGGGGGGGCGCATTTGGCACTTTTAAGGTCAGTTGGAGGCTATCCCTATTTACTTCATGCCCACTTTCCATATGCCAAAGAAAGTGGCTAAGGCTATTGAAAGAATGATGCGGAATTTTCTTTGGAAAAGTGAAGAGAAAGAAAATGGACCTCATTTAGTCAGGTGGGACATGGTTAAGAGGGACATTGCTCATGGAGGTTTGGGGATGGGTGCTTTGCTTTAAAGCACTGTGTGGCAAATGGCTATGGCGTTTTACTTAAGAGAAGAATGCTTTGCGGGTGAAAGTCATTAAAAGCTGGCATGCGTTGCAGAACAATGCTAGAGATGCCAGTGTTCGCTACAATGTTAGCTTCAAGTGTCCCTGGAAATTCATTCATTCCATCTACCCCTTTTTTTCTCCCCATATTCGGCTTAAACTGGGTAATGGTGATACCATTAGATTCTGGGAGGATGCCTGGTGCAGTAATGATGCTCTCAAAACACTTTTTCCTAATCTCTACGTTCTTTTTAGTCTTCACAACACCCCAATTACGTCTTTTGCTATTAATCCCCTGGACCATGTTGGCATTGTGCAAAGGTGGAATCTTCATTTCCGAAGAAACCTGCCTAATAACTCCGTTTCAATGGTTCCTCATCTGCTACAAATCATTGATTCATGTCACCTCCACTCTTTTGAGGATCGGTTATGTTGGTTTGGGGATACAACTGGGTTGTTCACCTCAAAGTCCTTTTTTTCTCTTTTACAATCCTTTGTTAGTGCTTGGACCTTTCATCAGTCCAATTTCATCCGGAGTACTCCTGTTCCCTCTAAAGTTAGAATTTGGGGTTGGTTGATTGCTCTTGGTAAACTTAATTGTGCTGATGTTCCCATAAGAAGTTTACAAACCACATGATTTCCCCCCTCTTGGTGCTGTCTTTGCAGGAACAGTGGTGAAACTATTCAGCACGTTTTCGTGGAGTGTGATGTTCTTAAGCAACTTTGGTTTTGTTGGTGCTGCCGATGCCATATACTTCCCTCTCCGGATAGCAGTTCTCCTTTTTTGTTTCTTATGTCTTTGCAAAATAGTAAAGTTAAGTTGTGTTGGAAGTGTATTTTGTTTGCAAATCTTTGGTGTATATGGACTGAACGTAATAGTCGGACTTTTAAGGACTGTAGTAACAGTTGTAGTAGGATTTGGGAGAATGCCCTGATTTTGTTTGTTATATGGGTGACATCTAGCAAGTTGTCCCTTGGTTATGGTTTTGGGGACTGGATGTTTAACTGGAGTTCAATTCTCCAATCTTTGTAATTCCTTGGGGATATCTCGTCCCTTAAGGTTTCCTTTCCTCCTTTTGTAATATATATTATCTCTGTTTCTTGTCAAAAAAAAAAAGGTGACATTGGTAGTGTCAATTAATAACTCTTAGGAGGAGAACTTCTTGTCCTCTTTCTGTATTGCTCCTTTTCCTTTATTATAATTTATAAATATATTATTGTTTCTTATAAAAAGCCTACTGTGCTTTTCTTTATAAGAAATTAGGAAGGTTTATATTAACAATAGAAATCAATGCAAAACACTAACCGCAATTTGGCCAAATTAAGACGACAAGTTACAACCAAATATGAAGCCCAAAGTTGCTCTAAAGCATAGCGGCAATGTTCAAATTACCATGGGAAATAATCCATCCCAGAATTTCGACACTTGATGGCATGTAAGCTTTCCAAATGAAAAGATGAGGATGAGGTGGAAGGCAAACAAATTTAAATGGGTGATGAAACAAGAGAAAAGACTTGGTGTGAAAATAGTTGAGGGGTCAATGGTCCATAAAAGCTTATCTGTAAAAGGCTGGGACTATATACCTTCGGACTATTGGGCTATGCTTTGGGGGTTGGACACATATTGTTGGGGAGAGAATTTTTTTTTTTTGACAAGAAACAGATTTTGTGTTGTATTAACTATGTAATATGTACATCAAAAAATAATACAGAAGGACACGCAAGCCAAAGTATCAAAAACTATCCAAAATGGGGTTCCATCACCTCAACCAATCCCTCAAAGAATAGCCTCTAGCTAGCTTATTAGCACTAACCTAAAGAGAAGCAAAAAAAAAGGTGTTTTCCCAAACGACCCCCAAGAAATTTGGAGTGAGAAGGAAAGTCATGATGCACACTTTTCAGTTAGAATGGGACGTACCTAATCATTGGTTTGTTGAACTCTCCATAGATTTTCGAACATCACTAATATGTCCATGTCATTCTCCTTGCACTTCCCTTCCTTTTTGGTCTCATCTTTCTCATATGAAGAGTTGTCTTCATATTGAGTGGAGCCCATAAGGCGCAAGTCTTTGCTCTTTCTCCTTCTGAAGATTCTCGGTGTCAATTTTTCTATCAGTTTTGGGATAGCCTTTGAAGCTCTAGTCATTTGGCTACTCATTAGAGATCTTCTCACTAGCTTTTGTTCTTTCTTTACTCATAGCTTTCAAGCTCTTTTTTCTTTGCTTTTGTCGATCAAACACTACTTTTGCTTGAAGGATGCATAGGCCAATTCTATTGGGCTTTGTGTTTTCCTGAGCCCATGTAGACTTTCTTATTTTGGCTTAGTTTTCCCCAACAATAAAGTCCTTTCTCCTTTAAGGCTTATGGGCTGGTTTTGCCATCCTTTAATTAAGTAATGGGCTTTTTTCTTGTTGATCACTCATACCCCTTTCCCATGGGGTTTGACTTTGGGCCTTTATGTTGTCAAGGGGCCAAAAAACAACTCATTATCACTTGAAAGAAAATGTGGTTCCTTGTTAATGACACGTTGTCCACTTGTAGTTTGAACAATTTACCACCCCCTCCCTAGCTCTTCCACCCTAGTTTTTTGAAACACCAACTCATCTGTCTTCTCCCCTGCCGTAAACTACAATTTCTAATGGTTACATTGTGTTAGCGTCCACAAATCTTTCAACCGCCTTGGTGTGATCGCCTATCTTTGTTCTAATCTCTGCCACTAATACTCCTTGTGCTTTTTCTTGTTGATTGTTGGAAATGTCTATAGTCAATGAAACTTACCCTAAAATGGTTAATTCCATCCATAACATCTAGAAACTAAGGCAAGTAGGGCATCATGTTTACCAACAACACAAAACGTTGCTAGTTGATATGATGATTTGACGATTATTGATGGATCAATATTGATATGTCACCAGACATTTGCGCCATTCTCTATTATGAGTTGAGATTAAGGAAAGCTTGTTGTAAAATAAACAAAATAAAAACACCAAAATATAGCGTGGTTCGGCTCTATGGCCTACATCCACGGGAGAAGAGAGAAGAGTATTTCTTATTCTTGATTGTGTCTTAATGGAGGGACACCATATATATAGACATAGAGGGCTATGCACACATATAGCAACAATTACAATTTTAGTAACTGCTAAATAAAACAACTACTAAAATTATCATTTTTCCTTAAAGGAAATAAATCCCTGAGATTCTGCTCTTTTCCACAACACTCCCCCTCAAGCTGGTGAATAAAGGTTTACGATTCCCAGCTTGGACACACTTCCTTGAAATGCAGTATGATTTAACCCTTTAGTGAGCACATCGGCGAGCTGATTATTGGTAGACACATATGGAGTACATATCAACTCACTATCGAGCTTCTCTTTAATGAAGTGTCTGCCAATCTCTATATGCTTGGTTTGATCATGTTGAATTGGGTTATGGGCGATGCTAATTGCAGATTTATTGCCACAATAAAGTCTCATAGGGCCATCCCATTGCATCTTCAAATCTGTCAAAATTATCTGCAACCATAATAGCTCACAAACCCCTTGTGCCATTGCTCGAAATTCTGCTTCAGCACTAGATCTGGCCACTACATTCTGCTTTTTACTTTGCCATGTCACCAAATTCCCACCAAGAAACGTACAATATCCAGTAGTTGATCTTCTGTCAACTACTGAACCAGCATAGTCTGAATCAGTATATGCTTCAAGGACCTCTCCTGTGTGTCGTTTACATAAGATGCCCTGTCCTGGAGTCCCTCTAAGATACTGTAAAATGCGATTAGCTGCTTGCAAATGAATATCTTTAGGATTGTGCATGAACTGACTTATTACACTCACTGCATATGCAATATCAGGTCTTGTGTGAGAAAGATAGATGAGTCTCCCTACTAGTCTTCGATACATCTCCTTATTAACAGTCAGAGCTTCTTCAACTTCTCCAAGCTTGTGATTAAGATCAATAAGAGTATTCATTGGTTTGCATGCTAGTTTCCTTGTTTCTTTAGGAAGATCTGTAATGTACTTATGTTGAGAAATAAAGATTCCCTGTTTAGAGTGTGCAACTTCAATCCCTAGAAAGTATTTCAATCTCCCTAGTTCCTTGATATCAAATTCCTCGGTCAAACACTGCTTCAAATTCTGTCTCTCGTTCTCATTGTTTCCTGTCATGATGATGTCATCAACCTACACTGATAGAGCTGTAACTCCCCCTAAAGCTGAGTGCTTAATAAACAGAGTGTGATCTCCTTGGCTTTGTCTATATCCCATATTTGTCGTTACTTTGGCAAACTGACCAAACCATGTCCTCGGGGACTGTTTAAGTCCATACAAGGCCTTTTTTAGTTTACACATTTTATCAGTGGTGCCAAATCCTGGAGGCACTTCCATATATATTTCTTCTTCTAAATCCCCATGTAAAAATGCGTTCTTTACATCAAATTGTTGCGGATCCCAGTCATAATTAGCTTCCAATGACAAAAGTAGTCTCACAGTATTCATTTTTGCAACCGGAGCAAATGTCTCTTGATTGTCCACACTATATGTCTGAGTATATCCTTTGACTACTAATCTTGCCTTGTAGCGCTCCAGGGACCCATCTGCTTTGTATTTTACTGTATAAACCCATTTGCATCCCACAGGTTTCTTTCCTGCAGGCAAGTCTACCAACTCCCATGTTTTTTTTTTTCTCCAGGGCTTCCATTTCCACATTCATAGCTTGTTTCCAATTTGTATTAGATAAAGCCTCGGATAATGAGGTAGGATTCTGGATATTATTCAGGCTGGTAAGGAAACTCTTATGGGTTGGTGAGAACTTCTCAAAAGATACAACATGAGATGGTGGATGCAAGGGATGTTTAGTGCATTCCCTTGTTCCCTTTCTAATGGCAATGGAAAGATCACTGTCAGGTTCAGAGGCTAAAAGATCAGTGTTAGTTTTAGGAACTAATGAAATTTGTAAGTAGGGTTCAGGATTTGTTACCTCATTTTCAGGGATTGGTTCAAATTCTTGAACTTGCATCGGTTCAGGAGCTGCAACTTTCTTCCTTGGGTACACTTGTCCAGTCATCTGATCCTTAAGTTCATCACTGGATACAGAGGGTGTAGGAGATTCGAGTTTGGTTTGTGGGAGGTTAAAAGGGTCAAAAAGATCAAAAGGGTTATCAAGGGAGTTCCGATCCTTATCTTCCATGATGACGTCTCCCCTGAAAGAGGAGGAGTGGAAAAATAGGGCTCAGGTTCACAGAAAGTGACATCGGTAGAGACAAAAAATTTCTTTGATGGCGGATGAGAGCATTTATATCCCTTTTGAGTGGACGAGTATCCGACAAAAACACACTTGAGAGCTCTGGGTTCCAACTTCCCCCTGTTGGGTTGGTGAATATGGACAAATGATACTCACCCAAATATCTTAGGTATAAGATTGTTGGAGATTTTGAGCTTAGGGTAAAATTGACAGAGCTTTTCCATAGGACTTTTGAAACCAAGGGTCGGGATCGTATGCGGTTAATAAGGTGTGTTGCAGTAAGGACAACTTACCCCTAATAGGGCTTAGGCATATTATTCTGAAATAAAAAGGCTCGGGTTGTATCAAGTAGGTGACCATTTTTTCTTTCAGCAACTCCATTTTGTTGTGGGGTGTGAACACAGGATGATTCATGAAGGATCCCCTCGTTTTGGAAGTAATTTGGTCAATGCTTGATTAAAATAGTCTCTTGCATTGTCAGATCGAAATCTCTTAATTTTTGCACCAAACTGGGTGTGTATCATGTTATGGAAGGTAGGAAGAACAAAGCTCACATCGAATTTTTGTTTCGGTAAGAATATCCACGAGACTCTAGTACAGTCATCAATGAAGGACACAAACCATCGCGCTCCCGAAACATTAGGTATTGGAGAGGGACCCCAAATATCACTATAAATGAGATCAAAAGGATCTGAACTTCTTTAATTACTAAGTGGAAAAGATATACGCTTGTTTTGCTAGTTCACACACTTCACAATGAAAATCTTCAACATTGAGAGATTTCAACGAAAAAAGAAACATGATTTTAAGGGTTCGAAAAGAAGGATG
The DNA here is from genome assembly GCA_035771175.1 of Paratinospora sagittata. Lineage (NCBI taxonomy): Eukaryota > Viridiplantae > Streptophyta > Magnoliopsida > Ranunculales > Menispermaceae > Paratinospora > Paratinospora sagittata. Next base: position 45,552,764 of record CM069602.1, on the reverse strand, counting down.
GCCAAGGCGGCGATGATGAAGCCATAACTTTTCTTTATTGGAAAACGTGTGCTCGGAGAGACATGAAGTGTTACTCGTGATAGGATGTACTGGTGTCTCAAGGTAATACAACTCGTCCTGTTCCTTAGCACGTCCAATCATCGTCCCCAAGTCCTGGTCCTGAAATGCACAGTTAGTAGGGAAGAAGGTTACATTACAACTCAGATCATGGGTCAGTTTTTGAATAGAGATAATATTAGTAGATAGTTTAGGAACATGAAGAACATTTTTGAGTGTAAAGGTGGGGGTGATGTGAACATCACCTATACCAGCAACTAGGACAGGGGTTGTAGGTATGAAATATATTGGGGGAATTGGTCATGTGATCAGTAGCACCAGAATCTATAACCCAAGAGTTAGCAAAAGACTTATCCAAGACGTTAAATCCAATAGAAATAGGAAAGTTACCTGAATGTGCCAATGAACAGGTACCTGAGGGTTTGTCTAGTGTGCCAAGCAAAGATTTCAACCTTTCGATGTCTTCATGGCTGAATCCTACTGGCACCGGGGAGTCTGTAAGTGTTTTGTTCGGTAGACAGATGTGCTTTTCCACCGGTGTTCTGTAATCCTCCTTTGTAGCCCCATTCTTTATTGGAAGTTGAAGGCTCGCCATGAAGTTTCCAACATTTCTCTCTAGTATGTCTAGCCTTCTGACAATAAGTACACCATAGATTGTCCCTATTGTCTCGATTTGGGACCTTTGATGATTCAGCGCGCGGAATGTGTGTCTTCTGATCATTTCCCCGATTGGCAACCATGGTCGAGCCTTCCATCTTCTGAGTTGTGAGCATAACACTTCTTCTGCTTTCTTCAGTTCGGATAACAGAGATAGTCTCATTTAGAGTTTGCAACTCTTTGCCGAGAGTCTGAACTCTGACTCTATCAAACTCTGCATTGAGTCCAGCCAAGAAGTCATAGACCCGATCCTTCTCAATATAGTTCTTTAAAACTACAGCATCTGCAGAGCAATTAGTTTCAATACACCTATAATGGTCAAGTTCCTGCCAGAGAATCTTCAATACTTTGACATATTTGGTGATGGTCATGTTGCCTTGTTTAGTTGTTCCAACTTTCACTTTGATCTCATACACTTGGGCTGCATCATGGGCCTTAGAATATGTCTGATGAACGACATCCCAAATGTTTTTGGCGGTAGTCAGAAACATGCATGTATCACTAATACTTGGCGTCATTGAATTCCATAGCCACGCCATTATAGAAGCATCTTCGTTATCCCACGCTATAGACTTAGGATCTTTAGGTGTAGGTCCGGTGCCCAAAAGATGACTCAATTTCCTTTTGCCTTTTAAAAAGGTACGCACCAGCTGAGGCCACTTCAAGTAATTCTTTCCATTAAGTTTGTACGCTGCTTGAATGATTGGTAGTTCCCCTTTCTTCGTTTTGTCAACTACTTTGTCAGTCTGCACAATTTCTGAAGTGATCGACATTTTATTGTTTCCTTTATTTTTATTTTTATTTTTTAAAGGTTTACAAGAAAAAGAAAAAAGAAAGAAGAAAGAAGGAGAGAGAGAGAGTTGCAGACGACGAAGACGAAAAAGAGAAGAAGAAGGGGAAGAGAGAGAGAGACGACGAACCAACAGAGATGCTCAATAGAAAGAGGCGATGAACTAGAGAGAGAGACGGGGGACGGAGAACTAGCGATGGTGATGAACCAGCGATGACGGAGATGTGTGACAGTGTTGATGGCGATGATGATGAACCCGTGGCAGCGACCGTGACAACGACGATGATGACCAGGGTTTCTTCAAGCAGCACGAACGACAAGGATGATGCCACGATAGTGTTGAACAGTCGCACGAACCAGAGAAATGGTGTTGAACAGTCGCACGAACCAGTCGATGGTGTTGATGGTGTGCAACAATGTCGTCGGAAACAGAGGGTTCCGACAAGATGATGTAAGTCGGACACAACAACGGCGATGAAGGCCGACCACAAAGATTTGGTGATGAAGGCCGACACAGAAGATTTTTGCGATGAAGGGCGAAAAAAGTATTTCCAGTTGTGCGAGCCTAAAGCTCTGATACCATGTTGTAAAATAAACAAAATAAAAGCACGAAAATATAACGTGGTTCGGCTCTATGGCCTACGTCCACGGGAGAAGAGAGAAGAGTGTTTCTTATTCTTGATTATGTCTTAATGGAGGAACACCATATATAGACATACAGGGCTATGCACACATATGACAATAATTACAATTTTAGTAACTGCTAAATAAAACAACTACTAAAATTATCATTTTTCCTGAAAGGAAATAAATCCCATAGATTCTGCTCTTCTCCACAACAAAGCTGTGTTTCATGCAGGAGAGGATCACATAGCTTGTATTTATAGAGGTTGTGCTTGACCTTCATCACCATTTTGTTATCTTGAGGTCTATCTTTGTTCTAATAGTTTCGACATGTTGGACCATGCGCTAAAATAGCTTGGATGGATACAACCAAGTACCATTGGTACCTTTAATGGTCAGATTAAAGCAAGCGTCTATTGCAAGTGACTACAATTTTTGAGGTATATTTTGCTACTTTTTGCCATTATATCCTACACTAGGTCGGATCTCAATATCTTGTCACATTCACATTGTAGTTGAGGCTATTGAGTTGCTCTTGTGATTCCAAGCTAAGCCTAATGACCTTGGTATATCTTAATGTAGTAGAATGATATATTAGTCCCTGTATAGAGTGGATGCCCAACGTATGACATTGGCCTTCGCATGTAGGTTTTTTATGATACCCCACGTAGTAGGTTGAGTTGGGTACTTCCAACTTTGGTACTTGCGTAGTTTTATCTTTAATAATATCCCATATTTGCTTATACTTGTCTTCGTTTCCTCCTAGGAACTTGGCAACCTCTTCTTTAGCAATATCCATTGCACCACAAATTAAAAACATGGCTGGTTTTTTTTTTTTTTTTTTTGAATTGCCTATACTTAGTAGTTAGTACAACAACTGAAGTTCTTGTACACCTGTGTTTAAATGTAACGTTAGCTCAAAATGACTTGTTTTTCAAAATGATATTTCTAACAACCTTTCCTCGTGGGTGTATTGGTCAAGGAACTACCAATCCACTTTTGTGAAGCGAACATTGCTTCCAAAGTTACCTACACTGCATTATGCACCTAGGTATCTTAATATATCCACAAAAGGAGGAATTTGAGCCATGCTAAATGCTAGTCCATTCTCATAAAAAAAAAAAATCTACGAATGTCTAACTATAGTTGCTCTCAAATCTCTAGGTTCTTGTGGTGTCACTTTGACTCTTTCTTTTTCTAGTCTTGGCTCACAATCATCATTTGTCCATCATCATTATCAACAGTAAAAAATCAAATCATAGGACCCCTGATGCCTCCATATGCTATTGAAATAGAAACTCCTTTGCCATTGCTAAAGCACCCCTTCTGGTTGTTCCATAGTTGGATGCCACATCCTCTATATCAAACCCATTGCTTAATATCTTTCAATATTGACAGCATGCTCAAAACTTTTTTTGAGCCATGTACCTTTTTCATTTCCCAGTGCTGCATATACTCTTTAATATCTTGTTTCACACCTATAGGCATTTTATGAGAAAGAACAACTGTATGATGATTACAAGAAAGATGGTCCTTCATTCTTTTCGCCCCTCCTTTAATAACCTTCGCTCAAAGAATTGCACCTAATGTACACATAAGACCCAGAACCAGAATTTAGCCTCTCATCCTCATCCATACTTTTTTGCAGGGTCCTTATGGTTCCCTTCACTTCCTTGTTGTCTCCTAACACTTATCACCATCTTCAATCAGCTTATTGAAGTACCAAGCTGGCAAACCAACTGCAAAATCATATAATTCTAAATTATAACATGAAATGAATCAAATGATAAAGAATTAAAACAAATGAATAGTATGACTATGTATATGCCAATGATTATACTTGGTTAAGCAAAGTGACATTGGAACAATACCTAATAATTTGTGTTTTCTTTGAAATAGGGCTAATGTCAATGACTTTGAAACAATACTAACATTCATGATTCAGTTGTTGCTACACTTCTTTTTTTGTTCCCATTTTTATCCTTTTTGGGAAATAAAAAGAATTGTACTCTACAACAAGAGGGTGGTTCAGAATCACCTTCTTTTTGTTTTTGCACCAACAGGAGTGTCGCAACAACAATAGCAGGAGGGTGTTGCTTGAGAAACAACCTCTACTACAACATTAACAACAAGAGAGAGCTGAAGATGAAGTCCCTCCAAGACCAACAAAGGAAGTGCTATCTTTTTTTTTTTTTGTGTGTGTACATGCGTGTACGTGTGTTTTTTAAAAATATTGGCAAAATTTATTTAAGGAAATGAGATAGGAGGTTGTACAAAATGAGTTGTAAATGAACTAAAATTTAAATAAAATGGAAATCAGATGCAATTAATTTGAGGCGTAAGCCTCATTGGTACCGCCTTGAGCCACAAGGTGGATTTCCACACCTTGCCTCGAGGTGCCTCATGCGATTTTATAAAACATGACAAAACAATATTTATCTTCTAAAAGTTGTTTCATGAGAAGTCGTACAAGTCAATTGGAACTCAACTAGCATGTCGCTGAATTATTTGTAATTTATGTGCCATTTGTGTACATTATAGGATTTGCTTGTTCCTTCTCTCATTAGCGAGGGTATTGAATTTTCTTCATCAAGTTTGTCAATGGTTCCAGGCATACCTATTAGGCCAATGCTTGCTAGGTAACTATATTTTGTGGATAAATGATTGCTTTATTGTTTCTAAGGATTTCCATTTAGTACTATCTCACCATTTTATTTTGTAATGTTGTAGAATAACTAATGGAGTTCCTCAAGCACTAAAGCTATTTGAAAGTAGATCTTTTACATGCGAATTTAAGTAAGTTTTGCCCTTCCGACTTGATGCTTCTGTTATTTTTTTAAAATTTATTTGTTTTACTCCTGTTATTTTCCTTAAGAACTCATTAGCATGGATTGTTTCTCTTCAAAATTGAGGCCATCTACACCTAAGTTTGACGATAGTAGCCATCTAATGATGTTTGTAGCTTGTAGTCATTTTATTGTAAGCTTCAAAGTATTGTTATGAAATGATACAATGGTGAGTCGTAAAGCCCCTTGTTATTGTGCATGCTTGAGTCATAAAGCCCCTTGTTATCTATGTATCTTGAAGTCCAATAGCAAACTTATATATTTCCTAATGTGGTTGTGTCAGTCATTGGGCTTTTTGACAATTGATTCCGAATTTATAATTACACCTTGCAGTTTGAGGGTTTAAAAGTTATTATAAGATGATAAAAATACCTAATAGTTTGTTTTCTATTTGCAAAGTTTCAAATTCTTAATTATTTTTTAATAATTAATAACCTAATATTTGAGAACCTTATCTTATAAATGTCCTCATTAAGTTTTCAAAGGTTTATGAAAAATTAAATAATTGATGCATTAGCCATTACGTTTGTAGCTTGATGTTGGATATTGTTACTTAATTAGATAACATAAAAATTTATTTCTTGATTTATACGCATTTTTTCCATTAAATGATATTTACTTTTTTAGATATATTTTTTCTTTTTGTTTTTTCTTTTGCTTTTTTGCACATTTGGTAGTGTAAGGCTTGCGCCTTAAGTTATAGGGATTAACTGCCTTAACTACACCTTACAAATTGTAGAACCTTCGATTGTAGTAAAGTGGGAGGGGGAGGCGTGAGGGGGAGGGATCATAAGATTACATAACAACCTAGTGACAACCAAATTACTCTTGGAAAGAAATCTAGGTAGTTGAGACAAAGGAACTATGTAAAAAAGAATGATCAGTTGGCTTTTCTGTAGTCAAGGTGAGCTCAAGCATTCGCCTCAGGCTTGCCTTGGCTGGATGCACATACCACACCTTAATATTTCAAAGGTAGGTGCCACAACTTAGTATGCGCCTTGGTGCATCCCGCTTTTGTACTCTTCCTTAAAAAAATTATTTAAACATTAAATTAATATTGTATTATATGATTTTTTTTTCTTTGCATAAAATGTGCATAAAACATAATATAGAACATAAAAAGTATTAAAGGAAACTAGTGCTAGGGAACTATAACAATACCTTCTTGGAGTTGTAAACTAGCGTACGACCACTACTATAACCATGCATTGAAAGTAAATTTAGCAAAAGAAGTTAACCTTTATGGAATGAGAATAATGCTTTACAATTATAATGATAAATTTCAGTACTCAACTTAATTCAACTCAACTAAACCTTTTCCCAACTACATGGGGTCAACTATAGTGATAAATTTCTATAACTAATTAAATTTTTTTTTTTTTGAGAAGAAATGAATATTGTATTATATTAACTATAATGATGTAAAGCTATACATGAGTATACACCCGGAATATGACCCGTACTTAAGGATCAAACCTTTGTAAAATAGGTTGCCAACCTCTCAACCACTCCCCCTGGGGAAAGCCCCTTGCTAGCTTACTAGCACTAATCCAAAGAGAAGCCAAGAAAAGAGAATTTTTCCAAACAACCCCTGAATATCTTTCCTGGTCTTCAAAAATACGACAATTTCTTTCTTTCCAAATAGACCATACAACAGCAAATACAACCACCCGCCAGTAGTCCCTAAAACGCCTTGGCCCTGCCGAATCATCATGAAAGATCCAATGTGCAGGGTCGATTGAGAGTGTGCCCCAATGAAGGAAGTCTTCTCATCTCTTTTCATATGATAGTTGTGTAATCAATTTTTTAGTAATTGAAGGTTTCCAATAATATTAAGATGTATGAAAATCTTAATGAATCCTTTTGTGCTTTAAAATTAAAGTGTAATTTTATTTTGACCAAAATGAAAAAATTATTTATTAGTCAAGAAATTTTGACAAACTCGGCCATGGCCTCCCTAGCCTGGGTAAAGGAGAAGGGTCGCATTAGGTAGTTGACAACCAACGTAAAACTTTGTCAAATCAACTATTAACATGAATCCGAAGGAGGAAGCGGATTCATGTACCCGACCCCATGTGATTGGAAAAAGGCATAGTTGAGTCGAGTAGTTAAGAAATTTTGACTAATTAAAGAATTTGAATAATGTTTGGTTGCTTAAATTCTTAAACATTTAGTCATTCATAATAATTAAAAAGACATTTTAAATATTGATTTTATTATTGCGTTAACTATTATTAGTAAGTGGAAGTTTTAAAATATAAAGTTGGATGTGCTTGACGTTATAATGTTGTCAATACTTAATAATAGTGTTATAATGGCGTAATCCTCATAACAACTCCCTTGACGAAGTCCCTTCCATCCCACAGTGTCTTGAGCCTTGTTAGCTGCAGAATCATGATGATGGTTTGTGTTGGTTGGGTGAGTCCTCTGGCCGTTTCTCCTCTGAGTCCTTCTTCAAGTCTCTCTCTACTGCTGATAATTCTTATCATTTTCCTCTGTCCAAGTTCATTTGGACTGCCTATGTCCCCTCCAAAATCAGAATTATGGGTTGGCTTGTTGCTTTGGGTAAACTTAATTGTGCTGATGTCCTTTAGAGGAAATTTCCTAACATGATGCTCTCTTTATCATGGTGCTGTCTTTGTAGAAACAGTGATGAGTCGGTTGAGCATTTGTTCAAGGATTGTTCTTTTGAGGCTAATCTTTGGAATGGTTGGCGTAGACGTTGCAACTTGCTTCCACCCCCTGATGTCAAGGTTCGAAACTTTGGCTTCGCCTGACATTTCGACCTTTAAAAATCAGAATTAATTCGGGGAAGTTCGAGAAGTTTTGGTGAATTATTGTAAAAATTCGCCAACTTAGAGAAATTTAAAGAATTTCTATATAGATGTTAAAATATGCATAATTACTATTAGAAATGATGAAAACAAACATAAATAGATACTTTTCACATATAAAAGTATAAATATAATGGTTTGAAACATGTGTTTTTACATTAACATTGTTTAACGCACATCCAAGGATTGAAAATTCGATTTCGACTTGACTTCGAATACTTGAAAATTGAAATTAATTCGGAGAAGTTTAATTTGACATGGAGAATTTTTGTAAAAATTTGCTAAATTAAAGAAGTTCAGAGAATTTTTTTTATATATGCTTAATATCTAGATTTATTGTAGTAAAGCTAAAAAACTAATATAAATAAACACTTTTAATTCATAAAAATACCAATAAGTGACCTCACAAAATCAATCTTTTTAAGTGTGTTGATGAATTTGAAATGGTGGCTTTTGGTCTTAATTCATTTTCTTTGTTTTGATATTTAATTTTTGGATGGCTTGCTTCTCAATCATACACTTTGCTAGTTTGAATTCCACCATGCTTAATTTATTAGTTTATTATTTAAATGTATTATGTTTTAATCTTATTTTATAAGAGTTAACTAAAAGAAGATGACTTTGGGAACTCTTTTAATTTATTTTAAAGTTTTTATCTTATTTTAACTTTATTTATTTATTTTTTTGCTTCTTTTCTTCTCTTTTTGGTAAAGCATATCCTTTAAATTACATAATTTGTTAGCTTATTAAATTATTTTTTAAAATTTATATTGCTATGTTAGTTGATGAAGTTGAAAATAATACATAATTATTGATATTTTTTTGTTTTTATTGATAAAATAACATTTTTATACTTCTTTGTCGAATTCCATCGAACTTTGTTGAATTTTATCGAATTTTGTCGAATTTTATCGAATTTCTTGTTGAATTTTTGCATTTTTGAATTGAAAAATATAAATTTTATTGAAGTTTATCGAATTTTTTCGAATTTTATTCAATTATTTGGGCGAATTTTTTGCATTTTTTATTTTACATCCACTTCGCACTTCGATGGTAGAAAAAAGAGAAATAATTCGTCAAAGTTCGCCGAATTTCGGAGAATTTTTGAACCATGGCTGATGTGACGTCCTTTTTTACTTTTCCTAGTGAAATTATGAACTCTAATCTTAAATATTATTGAAGGTGTATCTTTTTTGCAAATCTTTGGTGTATATGGTCTGAAAGAAACAACTGAACTTTTAAGGATTGTTCTAGCATTTGTAATAGGTTGTGGGATCAAGCTCTGCTTTTGTTTGTAACTTGAGTTAGCTCTAGCAAGTTATCTCTTAGGGTATAGTTTTGGGGAATGGATGTTTAATTGGAACGCCATACTTGAAACTTTGTAACTCCAGTGGGACTTCTCGTCCCTTTGGTTTCTCTTTTTCTTCTTTTTATAATATATCTATGTTTCCAGTCAGAAAAAAAATAGTGTTATATCTAAAAAAGAAAAATAGTATCCAATATCATGAATCGAAATCTAATTGTTTAATAGGTAGATGAATGGAAAATCGGGATTCAAATCAATGAATCGTAAGATTCATGTGCATTATATGAATTGTGTATAAAAATACATATAAAACCCAATCTTTTAAACAACTAAGATTTAATATATAGTTTTGTTAACTAGTGATTTTAGTCCAAATTGAAGATCCCAAATAAACTAATATTTTGTTAAGAGTGATTTATTTATTTAGGACTTTATTCTTACATTGAAGTTGGCCTTTTGGGATCCTGCCATTCAAACTATAAGCCGAAGGGTGGATGGTTGGAAGAAAAGTTTCTTATCAAGAGGAGGTAGAATTTCATTACTTAAATCTGTTCTTGAGGCAACTCCCACATATTTCATGTCGGATGGTGGCATCTATGATCGAAAAAAAGATGCGCAATTTCCTTTGGAAGAATGAAGAGAAAGGCTTTCATTTGGTCAAGTGGGAGAAGGTTGTGAACGGATGAAGGAGTTGTGGCATTGTTGGCATTAGAAATGCTCGTGGTTGATTCCCCCAGATTTTGTTTCCTTTTTTGTTTTTCCAAGTAGTCTCTCGGACATTAAAATTAGGTGGTGTTGAGTGTGTATCTATTTTGCTATTTGGTGGTGTATTTGGGTTGAAAGAAACAATCGAATCTTTAATGATTGTAATAGCAGTAGTGCTAGGCTATGGGAGAGGACCCTAATTTTGTTTGCTAGTTGGGTCAACTCCAGTAAGTTATCTATGGGTTATAATTTTGGGAAGTGATTGCTTAATTGGAACAACATCCTAGATAGGCTGTAATTCCACCGGGACATCTCGTCCCTGTGGCTTTTTACTCTATATTTAATATAATATATGTTTCTTGTCAAAAAAAAAAAAAGGAACTTTGGTATAATTTGCCCTTAAATTTCTCAAGCCTTGAGAAGTCATGAAATTGAATTGTAAATCATGAGTAAATCTTCAAATAAATTTTTGTTGTGAGATTTTCTTTTACTGTATAACATGCCGTAAAAAATGTTCAATTTGTTTACATGTTTACTAAGTTTGTGCATACAAGATAATTTAATTCATATGAAATATTATGGCCTTATTTAAATACTTCTTATACTATTATAATACTCGAACCTATCATTATAATCACCTTAATTTTTGTTGTGAGATATTATTTTACCGTATATTATAACATGCCATGACAAATGTTCAATTTGTTTACATGTGTACTAAGTTTGTGCATACAAGGCAATTTAATTCATATTAAGTATTATGACATTATTTTAATACTTCTTATACAATAATACTACTCAAACCTATCATTATAATTACCATTATTGGTTAAATTGACGTTCATTCGATGAACAATTCTCTGCAAGTCAATTAAGGTTTCCAGTGCCATGAAGACCCATAATATCAGATTCTTGTTCATCCAATGCCAAGTATTATGCATGCCATCTCCACCTTGAAAAGCATCGGCATTGAGTTCAAAGATTTGAATCACTCCTCAATCACTTAGATTAGTGCTCAAAGACAGAAAAATAATATTTTCATTCATAATATAATATTAGTTGAAGTTTTCTGGTAAAAAAAAAAAAAAAAAAAAAAGAAGAAAAGAAAAGAAAATGTTAAAAAAATCATTAAAAAAATGGTTGCAAAGTCAATGCGGTTTAAACATCAATAATTCATGTGGTTTTTGGTCACCTCACCTAAGGCGAGCCTGAAGGCGTAAGCCCTTCAAAATTTTGAAACCATCATAAGCAATCACCATGCCTGTATGATAGATGTTTTCAAGTCTATTATCCTTCTGAAGTATGAAGAAATTCTATTTCAAACTGTAGTCGCTTCAACCAGCTGAAACATTAGCAAATTAGTGTTTATTCTAGTGAGTTAATGGCACGTAAGTGAATATCTTCGTTCTCATGAAATATCAAATGCAATCAATGTACTTTTTTTTTGGCTGGATTTTTCTTTATAGGATGAATGCTTTGTTATTTATTCTATTACTTTGCTTCTCTCACTGGATTTTCCATTGTCCTAGGCTCCTCTCGTTTGCAAGTTTGTCAGGTTTGCCAATGTTTTTTGCACTTTTTCATGTTGCAATTTTCCATTGATAAGCAGTTTGCTTACCTGAAAGAATCTCTAGTACATGCCCCTCTGTTTCATGTTCTATCTTGCAATTGTGTTTTCATACAAGTATTATCAAAAATTTATTTATGCGTGTAGCCTATGGGAATTCATACATGCTATATTTACAATTCCATATTGTTACATGTACTTTTCATTAATTCTCTATTTCTTTAAGTCATTATTTCAACAAGTGTGTGTTCCATGATGAGATGTGTTCAGCAGCTAAAGTTTGGGAACTCTCATCCGTTAGCTTTCTTTTGGGTGGGCAATTGTAATCTGTCAAAAGGTTATGCCATAGGAGATTGGCTCGGAGGGTGGGGAAATTTTGTAGTAGGTTAGAATTTGTTTTGGTTTTCTTGTCATACTGGGCATTCATTTTTGTATCCATTTTAACCATATATATATATATATATATTACCTCTTTGTTTCTTCAAAAAAAAAAAAAAAAAGTTATTTCAAAATTTTAAGTATGCAAAGCTGGTAATATATTCACTAAAAATAGAAATATGATGGTCAACTCGAGAGAAGTGTGAGAAGTTTTGTGTGATAAGCGAATAATATTAAGATTGAAGGATAAATAATATCAAGATGCCATATGACCAGCTTTGCTACATAGAACAAAGTTGATGGGCCGCTAAAATATATAAGAGCACATATAAAAGTAGTGTGGAAAAAGACGATGTTATGAAGGATGAATGGCAAAGCTAGAAAAGCTATCATTAGGAATGAAGTCATTGACAAGAGGAGTCTAACATTAGCACCAGTTAGAGAGAGATAAGGGAAAATTGGTTGAAATTATTTGGCTATGTGAGGCAAAGGCCTTGGGTTGCTCCTATGAAGAGAAAAGTGATCGAAGGTAAAAGGTAAAAAGTTAGACAAAGGGCAAAATTGACTTTGATTTGAATAGTAAGAAAAAAAATATAAAGCTTCTAAGATAGCAAAAAATTTGACTTTAGATTTGATCAGATGGCAGAATTAGGTTTGTATTAGGACTCCAACGGTTGGAATAAGAACTTATATTGACATGGATTGGGCATAAACAGTTAAATAGGTCTAGAACATTTAAAATGAAGTGAGATGGCTTTGACTATTTTATTAGTTAAAACTCAGTAGTTTATTCTTTAAAAGTACTAAGCAAGTCGGTTGTGAAGTTTGGCTTGTGCTTTTAGTTTCGAAATGTAGTTTAATTGAGTCTCCATCAATTTTGACAATTGAATTGTGATCAGCTAGTGGAACCTGCAAGTGCTTTCCAACTTTATACAGGCATATTATTGGTCTTTATTAAAATTATACTGTGGAAAAACTTAAAAGGGTTTCACCAGATCTTCTTCTGTAGGTATGATGGCCAGCGTGCCCAAATTCATAAATTAGGTGATGGATCTGTGAGGATTTTTTCAAGAAATGGGGACGAAACGACATCCAGATTTCCTGATTTGATAAATATTATCAATGAGTCATGTAAACCTGCAGCGGTAACTTTTGTAGTGGATGCAGAGGTTAGCATTTCTTTGCCTAGAAATATTGATCGTATAGATTTTAATGGTTTTGCAACAAATGATAATGATTGAGGAGAGAATCTGTTAATTCTAAGTTGTTTACTGTACTCTTTGCATTCTCAATATTTGTTATATAAGTAGAAGGAGCTCTAATTTGGCCCCAGGTAGTTGCTGTTGATAGGAAAAATGGGTGCAAGCTCAAGTCCTTCCAAGAATTGTCATCAAGAGAGAGAGGGAGTAAGAACACCTTGATCACTTCAGCTGATGTAAAGGTTAGTCTACTGTTGGTTTTCAATTTGAAAGACATCTATATTCTGACTGGTCCAGTTCTGAAAAGTAGGACTCTTGTAATCGTTAAAAAGTTTTTAATCCAATTGTTTTCTTGTTGTTCGCTCTATGAGAAAAGTAGTCCCAAGACTCCCGACATAAAAATTCTGTTTTGTAATTTTATAAGTAACAATAAAATAAATTGATTATGAAAAGAATACAAAAAATAGCATGAGCCTTGGATTGCAAGTAGTTTCCCAAAAGGCTCAAAAGACTAGAAGATTACATCAAATTTGTGCACCCCCTTAACCAATCCGACTAGTTGTACCCTTTTTGATAAAGTGCTTGTTGCAATCCACCAAAAGTCTTGAGCTTGATTAACTCTTAGACTAATTTAGCATCATTGTGGAGTGTGGACATCATTGAAGATTCATTTGTTCCTTCCATCTAAATGCTCCACAATGTTGCCCAAGTGGACATGCTTCAAAGCGTTTTGAGGCTCCCTAGAGCATTACCCATAGCTGAGAAACTAAAAAGGGCTTCACTCCTGTATGCGAGACTAATGTTACATATGAGACCAAGGTCTCAACACTAAGATGCTGCACTTTGTTGTCCAATAGCCTTTATAGTTGAAATTTGAGGCACTCGCCTTTGCATCAGAGCTCTTTCATCCCTAGTCCTCTAATAGGTCTATTGTATTTGTGTTCTAAAAATAGGTCTGATATGCTGTGTATATGAGCAAAAATTGATGAGTCTAGGGGTATTAGTACTTTGGCCAAAATCGCGAATCCGAACCAAACCAGTACATGTGGTTTGGTTTGGTGCTGTTTTCACATGTTCGATTCGGGTTGCGGTTTGAGAATTTAAAAACCATACTAACCTGAACCGAATTGACCAAGGTTCATACTATTATTTATGTTAAATATATTGTAACATTTTCTTGTTACATAAATATAAATATGGTTCTTGTTTGTGGAAGGAAAGTGCTGAAGTGTACATCACCTTTATATGCCATTGAATTGTCTTGAATCAAGTACCAACACATGGTTTGAGGCAATCCAATGGTGTATAAAGGTGATGAACACTATGGATGTTAATGTAGCATGACTCTTGTAAAATTACATGTTTTTGTTATATTATTGTGAAAAAATATGTTTTATATTTAAAATGAATGTTGTTATATGTTAAATGTCTAAACCAATTAACCCAAACCAAACCAAACCGACTTTTTCGGTTCATTTTAGCAAGTGATCGGTTGGTTTCAGTTTGAGCACTAAACCGACCCAAATCGAACTGATGACAATTAAAACAAAAAAAGAACAACCAAGATGAGCTTCAATTGAATACAATGGGTGATGCATGATGATAAATGCTGGCTTGATTGGATCCTTAGTAGTAAAGGCAAAGTTTAATTGTTTAAGTGTCCATATGGTTGGAAAAATGATGAGGTAGTACAAGCACAACCAGTGTGGATATGACGTGTTCACAAAAAGATCAAATGTAGTCAAAATCTTCTAGATGTAGAAGGTTCAACATGTCATAATCAACCACCAAAAAAGTAGGTGCCACTACCTAATGACATCGGAAGATGGTAGACCACATGAACATTGATTGCCGCCCTCACCCCCCCCATCCTACTTGAATGCTAGAAAAGATACTCAACTCAACTTTGCGTAGTCTGATTTAGTAGATTCATGTTGGTTGATTTGACAAGTTTTAAGTTGGTTGTTAGCTACCTAACACTACCCTCCTCCTTTATTTAGGGCTTGGGACCGAGTGTTTTTAAGGATATGCAAATATTTGTTGGTTGAATGCTAGAAAAAGATAATCTTATTCTATTCCTTGTGACTCCATGGCTCTACACACATTGTTGACCGATGTTAGCGCATTTCTACGGACTTAAACTTTACAAGGTGCGCTAAACCTATGACTCCATATGTTCCTTAATTTTCTCTTGCTTGGATCCATCAAGTTTTGACTTAGGCATTGGAGGTCAATCAGTAAGGATCATAGTAGTGGCATGCCGTCACCATAGTTTTTCTGTTTTTTTTTTTTTTTTTTTTTTTTCTTTTTTTACGTTTCTTGTGTTGTGCCCACAGAATCGTAAATCTAGAGCTGAAGTATATTTTGTAGATTTGGAATCTGCATCACTTTGTTTCAAATTTGAGGATATTAAAACAAGACAATATTCATATCAAATGATAATTTTTTACATGATAAAAACGCTCCAAAAGAAAGGAAAACTTACAAGTCTTTGAAACTATGCAAAGAAAAAAAAAATTTCAACTGAGTTGGGTTTTGTAAATCACTCTTGATTTTTCTTCATAAAGTGAATATTGAAATGCCAATTCAAATCGACTTAGTTGGGAATGGGCTTTGGTAAGCAATTCGAATAACTTTATGACCTTGAAAACTTGGAATCAACCCTTGACCTAAAAGCAGATCCTTAGTTGTATAGTCCATAACCTTTAGATCCACTATCAGTTGTATCATTTCTTCTAAGAGCCTCTCAACCTTTCATTCTCTATAAAAAGCTTTCATCCTTTTGCAATCTTTGATAAGATTTAGAGCTTTAGAATACTTTTCTTTTAGGTAAAGAAATCTCAAAAGAGCAAATAAAAAAAAGCATCAACCCATGAGCAAATCAAGTCAATATTAGCAAACAAGAATTGTTGAACCAAGGTTCAATTATTAGTCTATAAAAACTTCTTTGAATGATCTATTATTGAACTATGACTATTCATACATGAGTTTCGTTCAATTATGATCATTCATAAACTTTATCAGATAAACAATCCCTTGAAACTCTTTGGTCGATTGTACATAAAACTCTAACAATACCAAACAATGATCTATCTTTGAACATTTGAAAATAACTATAAAACACACTTCTCAACTTTATCCATTAGTAAATTTGCGACTAAATCTTAATCATCCAAAACTCATGATCAATCAAATAAGATTTTTAGAGTTGTCAAAAATTGACAACTCTAAAAATCTTTCAGACTTTCACTCTTTTCTTGTCATTGTTCCTTCATTTACTTGTCTCAAGTGAAAAAAGGTGGAGGAGTTTGGGGAAAGGGACATGACTAACTATACTTCGTTTACAATGAGATGGTACTATATTAGTTGTTGGCCCCTTTTTTACCATGTACCTCTTTGCTGAGTGCCAACTAGGTCTTTGCTAGGAAAAGAATGGTGGCCTTTAAGGAAATCCTCTAGCTCCTATTCTTACCCTATCCTATTCCTATTCCTTTGTGAATTCTATATTCTAAGCACTTTCAACAGCCTCTATGTGTCTTAACTACTACTGTGACTACAATTGTGTATGGAGGTTCTTTTGCCTTTTATAAATTTTTTCCTGTTTTCTTCATCACTTTTGACCAATTTCCTAGCAAATAAAATATAGTTCTTTGAATTTAGCACCATATTGCCTTATGGAATAATGAGATTTCCTTGCCTAAGATTATAAAATTCCTTTTTTTTCTTTTTTTTAAACTTGAAAATACCTATCAAAAAAAAGATTCATGAACCTTTCTGAGGTTTTTCACCTCCCCTTCATTTCGCATACTAAATACCACCAATGTTGGGCATCTCTTTAAAGCATATAAAATATTAAAGCTCATATAATATTCCTCATTCTGTCTTTGTACTTGAAACTCTCCATCTACATAATCTATCTTTTAGGTTTTTTCATGTTTAGTGCACCTTTCAAAATTTTGGTTTGAGTCTTTGAAGTTCCTCCAATACTTTTGATTCCCTTAATGCAACATCCTTAAGGATTGGAGAAGGCTTTGCTAGTGAACAACCCACTAGAACACCTTGATTACTAGCTCAAGCCTTCCCTTCGTTCGTATCTTGATCCTCACTTTATGAATCTAGATAGAAGGCTTTGCTTGTTGCACTTGATCTCTTAGCAACTCTATAAGCTCTTTCGTTTGTTTTTTATGGGTCTCTATATACTGACTCTACTTCTCATGCATTCTTAGTGTCCCCAGTGTCCTCAATATCCCTATTTTTAATGGGACGTGTGCTTCTTCTTCTCATAGTGTCCTAAGAAGAAAGGAACTTTTAAAATTAATAAAAATTAGAGGGTATATGGAACTCAACAAGTTGCACAAGAAACAATACATACATAAAGAAAATAATAGTCATAATAAAGCTTTTAATCTTGAATGATTTTAAATTAATTAAAAGTTTACCTTAGGACGATATCTTGAATTTCCTCATACTTACTAACTATAGTTAAGCCTCCAACTATATCAAGAAACCAACTTCTCTTTGTGAAAGCAAGTGTATAGCACCAAAAAAGGCCCTAACTAGACTAGAACACTAAACACTGATGCTTGTGAATAAGCATCAACCAAATCAAATACAAGAAAATCAAAGAATCAAACTCAAGAATCATACTACATATGGACACCTAGCTTGATTGAGGATGCTAAAATTTCTTTTTTTGTTTTTTAAAAGAAACAAAGTGATCGTATATATATATGTAAGGAAAAGAGTCCAATGAGACTGTACAACGAGGGCTAGCCAAGACCCCGCTAGAATGATACAAAATTTCCCCACCCTCTAAGCCAATTCCCAAGAGTATAGCCCTTTGACAAATTGCTATTGACAACCCAAAATGACGCTAATAGATGAGAATTCTGCCACACTTTAGCGGCCGAAAACATTTCCCCATCAAAAACCCGTTTGTTCCTCGCCTTGCATAGAGACCACAATACTGCCAAGCACACCACCACCCAATGGTCCCTCCACTTGGCCTAAATAGTATCCATGTAAGGAAAAATGCTGAAATGATGGTCCTCAAGCCCCACTCCACTCATCACAGGAAAGTGATGACACCATTTGGACCACACCTCGTTAGCAAAAGAGCAATGCCAAAATATATGACCAGCTGTCTCCAAGTTCTGATTACAAAGATAACACCAGAACGGTGATAAACACATGTTTAAGAATCTTCTTTGCATCATATCCCCTGTGATTATCTTTCCATTGAAAACTACCCACCCAAAGAATTTAATCTTTGATGGTACTTGTTTTCCAAATGAGATTGTGATATGGAAATGGAGGGAGACTAAGATCGGTAAGAATAGACAGGACTTGGTTGTGAATGTCCCCGAAGTGTCCCAAGGTCAGAGAATCCTATCGTTATCCCTAGACAGAAAACATCCCTCCAGCAAACTCATAAGGGAAGCCAAGTCTCTCTCCTCTCTAGGAAAGAAGCTGTTACCTAAATGCAAATCCCAAACCCCGGATGTTTCATCTCTAAGCTCAGGGTTTCTCGCAAATTTAGAGAGAGGTTCATTATGGAGCGAGGAACGACGATAAAGGTTAGGAAATAGTGACTGAAAAGTATCGTTCCCACACCATAAGTCCTCCCAAAAACGAATGGAATCTCCTCTCCCAAGTTTAAGTTTAATCAAAGGCGAAAAGATTGGATAAACAGAATAGATGAATTTCCAAGGACTCCTAAGGTAACTCTATTGGCTAGCCCAACATCCCTTAGGTTGTCCTGGACACTGTGCCTGTTGCGTATAACTTTCCCCCACAAATGATTTTGCTCACTTGGGAACCTCCACAACCATTTCCCAACTAATGCTCTATTTCTAGAGACTAAATTGCCGATACCCAAACCGCCTTGATCAATCTTCCTCTGCACAGTGCTCTAAGCCACAAGATGCGATCCCTTCAGTTTGTCCTCATTCTCCCACAAGAAATCCCTCATACTTCTTTGGAATCCGAAAGACTGATAAATAATAAGTAGGGAGGGTAAACACAGATTTAATCAAGGTAAGCCTACCACCTTTGGACAGAAAGCTTCTTTTCCACCCATCGAGGATGCTAAAAATTCTTGGCAAAGCCCCTCTGCATTTCTGTCATTGTTACCTATTGCCTACGGCCCTCATATAACACACTTTAATTAGGTCTTAATGCTGTCTGATTATGTATCCACGATAATATTCAGTCATACAATCAGCTCGATTTGTTCATTTACAATTGTCTAGCATAGTTGACCAAGCCTTTTCCCAACTAAATGGAGTTGGCTACATGAATCCACTTCCTCCACTCCGCTCTATCAAAGGCTAAGTCGACATTTAAATTACAAGAAGTTAGATCTTTCTCAGTTATCTCTTTCAATGCTATTTTAGGTTTTCCTCTACTTCTATTGTTACCATGTAATATTAATATGTCATTCTTCCTAACTGGTGCGTCCAAAGGTCTGCCTCTACCTCTATTGTCTAGCATATAACATAAAATTTTAGAAGTGAGGTTCTAGACAATAAATGGAGCTTCCTTTCATATTATCAAGGAATGAAAATTCGGCGAATTTCGTCGAAATTCGCCGAAAAATTTCGAAATCTGAAGGAGCCGATTAATCTGGCGCATGTAAAAAAAAAATTACAAAAAATCGACAAAAATCGACAAAAATCGACAAAAATCGACAAAAATCGCCGAAATCGACGAAATGTGTCGATTTTCATCACGGGATGCACAGTTCGCGCGTCCTTTTCTTCACGGGATGCACAGTTCGCACAGTTCGCGCGTCCTTTTCTTCACGGGATGCACAGTTCACGCGTCCTTTTCTTCACGGGATGCACAGTTCGCAAATTCATGTGTCGATTTTCTTCGCCATTATAAAAGAAGAAGAAGAAGAAGAGATTTTGGAAGAACAAGTGAAAATAATACCTTCTTGCGCTGGCGGAGGAGAACCAACGACGGTGAGAGGAGAACCAGCGGCAGCGGCGGCAACGGCGGAGGGAGAGAGGAGAACCAACGGTAGCGGCGGACGAAGAGAGGAGAATCAGTGGCGGCGTAGGGAGGGAGGAGAAGCAGCGGCGGCGGAGGGAGGAGGGAGGAAAACCAGCGGCGAGAGGGGAAAACCAGCGAGTCAGCGACATTTTTTTAGGTTTGTTAATTTAATTCATCTCGTTGCAAACCTCACGTTAGATGCTTGGGCTCCAGGAAGACTTAATGAAAAGCCAATTAAATTATTGATATGTTTACTGTCTGTTATTATATATGTAGGTTAATTAAAAGACTGATGCTCCTTTCTAGCTTCTCCAATATACATTTCTTAGGTCTAGCAACGTTTTTTTCCCTTCTTCCAAAGTTGCCATGTGATGAGAAGCTTAAATCGATCATTTTGTCGGCTAAGCTTCTTTTTCCAGATCATTTCCTTCATCTTTTTCTATTATTTATTTATTTATTCTTCTTTTGTTAATAAAAAAAAGTTGTACCTACTTGAATATTTTTTCTTTTTAGTGGTCAAGCCCTATGACATTATTTATTTATTCTTCTTTTGCTAATAAAAAAAAGTTGTACCTACTTGAATATTTTTTCTTTCTAGTGGTCAAGCCTATGACATTATTTATTTATTCTTCGTTTGCTAATAAAAAAAAGTTGTACCTACTTGAATATTTTTTCTTCCTAGTGGTCAAGCCCTACTATGACATTATTTATTTATTCTTCTTTTGCTAATAAAAAAAGTTGTACCTACTTGAATATTTTTTCTTCCTAGTGGTCAAGCCCTACTATAACATTATTTATTTATTATTCTTTTGCTAATAAAAAAAAGTTGTACCTACTTGAATATTTTTTCTTCCTAGTGGTCAAGCCCTACTATGACAGCCACCACTTCTTTTTTGAAAAAAAAGGTAGGTAGGTAGAAACTATTACTTTGAAGAATCGGCCAGCCTGGTTTTTTTTTAACATACATCCATGATCCATCCATTAATAGTCTTAATCATGTAACTCTTAGTCCTTTTCCTTTTGATTGCAGTCCTTTTAAAGTACTTAAAAGGTATATATATATAGAAGTAAAAAATGATCAAAGATTTCATCCATCAAATGCTAGCTTTATATACATATCTATCATCTATATATGTTATCACCCCATCCGAATCCAGCTGATCGACATCATCACTTCATTTAACTTGTTCTAAATTAATATTATACATCTTATTACACATCTTATAAAAATAAATATACCAGTAAAGTAAACAAAATAGTTTAATAAGATTAATACCAATAATGTTATATTAACATCCTTAATATTAATGTTACCTTAATAAAATACTTACATTAAAAAATTAAAAAATTATTTTTATAATGTTGTTTCTAATAGTGTTAATATCTATTAACATGTTTTATATTAATATTGTACATCTTACTAAAATAAATAAATTAGTAAAATAAAAAAATAGTACGTATAATGCGAATAATGTTAATTTATATTAACATAAATTAAAATTAATATTACCTTAATAAAAATACTTACACTCATAAAATATTTTGATAAAGTTAATTTTTATAATGTTGACCTATATTAACTTGTTCTAAATTAATATTATACATCTTATAAAAATAAATATACCAGTAAAGTAAATGAAATAGTTTAATAAGATTAATACAAATAATGTCATATTAACATCCTTAATATTAATGTTACCTTAATAAAATACTTACATTAAAAAATTTAAAAATTATTTTTATAATGTTGTTTTTAATAGTGTTGATCTATATCAACCTGTTCTAAATTAATGTTATACCTCTAACCAAAAAAAACATAGACTATTAATGTAAAGGAAGTATTTTATTAATATTAGTTAAACATATTTAAAATTAATGTTACCATTGTAAATTCTTACAATAATAAAAATATTTTGATAATGTTGATCAATAATAACATGTTTTAAATTAATGTTATACATTTTATTGAAATAAATAGACTAGTAATGTCAAATATTTTAGTAATGTTAATACAAATAATATTAATTTATATTAACATAGTTAAAATTAATGTTACCTTAGTAAAATAATTATATTAATAAAATTATTTTGATAATATTGATCTACATTAACATAATTAAATATATTTTAATAATGTTAATATAAATAATGAAATTATATTAACATATTTAATATTAATGTTACTTTAGTAAAATATTTACATTAATAAAAAATTTTAATAATTTTGATCTATATCAACATTTCTAAATTAATGTTATACATCTTACGAAAATAAATAGACTACTTAAGAAAATATTTTAGTAATGTAAATACGAATAATGTTAATTAAACATTTTAAAACTTAATATTACCTTAGTAAATACTTACACTAAATTAATATTACCTTTATTTATATATATATATATATTCTAAATTAATGTTATGTGTCTTACTAAAATAAATAGACTGCTAAAGTAAAGGAAATATTTTAATAGTGTTGATACATATAATATAAATAAAAATTAACATTTTTTAAATTAATGCTACCCTATTAGATAATTTGACAAGTAAATTAAAATAAATATTTTTTTAATGTTAATTGAAATGATATTGATTAGTATTACCATGTTTTAGATTAATATTATTTTGATAAAATAGTTAGACTACTAAAATAAAGCAAATAATTTTATAATATTAATATAAATGATATGATTGACATTAACATGTTTTATATTAACATTATTTTGCTAATATTAGATTACATACAGGTTGAAGAATTTGTGCATATTTATTTATAATATGAGTCCTAAATCTCGAAAAGAATTCGATATTGGATGGACACATGGAGAACCTGTTGATGGAAATAGGCAAAAATCAAGATGTAGATATTGTGATCACGTGAACTCATCTGGTGGAGTTACTAGATTGAAACAACACTTAGCAGGTGGCTTCAAAAATGTTTCAAGATGTACGAAATGTCCAAGAGCTATTAGAGAAGAAATGCAACTATTGTTACATGGAAAGGTACTAGAAAAAATTGAAAAAGAAAAGAAAAAAGAAGCATTTACCCAAGCCCTGCTACAACCACCGCGTAGCTACGATGATGATGATGATGATGATTCAGACATTCACTATCCTCCTGATTGTACAACAGACTACGAAAAGGTGCAGCATAGATTGGCGGTAAAAAACTCTATGGCTGATCGATGGGATGCTGAACAACAATGGAGAAATAATATGATGAGACAAGACTTTGGTTCATCATTTCAAGAGGTAGGAGGTAGTTCATATCGACGTGATAATATCAGACAAGACCCACAAGGGCAACAAAAGTGGGGGGGTGGCCTTTTGCGCTCAACAAGTGTTAGGCATCCGTGTCCTCCGCCAGACCCGACTTTGTTTACTAGACCCAGTTCTAGACAAAAGAAGCTTAAAGAAGCTTTCGGGGGTGGAAGTGTGAGAAAAAGTTTAAACAAAGCTATATCCAAATTTTTTTTCTATAGCAGTATCCCAGCAAATGTTGCCACCAACAATCCATATTACCAACCAGTCATCAATGAAATTGCAAGGTGTGGACCAGGTTTCAAGGGGCCTTCAACTTACGAGCTGATGCATGGATTACTTGACGAGGAGTATAATGAATTACAAGACTATATTAAAACTTTGAAGACGAGTTGGTCACAATATGGTGTGACAGTAATGTGCGATGGTTGGACTGGGCCAACTAGACTGTCAATAATAAATTTTATGGTATACTGCGATGGAAAATCAATTTTTCATAAATCTGTTGATGTCTCAGCAGAGAAAAAAGATGCAAAATTCATCTATCAATTGATGAATAATGTTGTGAAGAACATAGGAAAGGAACACGTTGTCCAAATAGTCACGGATAATGGATCTGCATTCGTGAAGGCGGGAAAGAAAATGATGGAGAGGTACAATCTCTTTTGGACACCTTGTGCTGCACATTGCATCGATCTGATGTTAAAAGATATTGGAAATCATCAATCAGTTAAAACAGTTGTTGATCAAGCCAGAAAAATCACAAATTATATTTATAATCACCATTGGGTGTTGGCGTTGATGAGAGAAAAATGCGGCGGTGACATAATTCGTCCAGGGATCACTCGATTTGCCACAAACTACATTGCCTTAAGAAGCATTCTTGAAAAAAAACAAGGTTTAAAAGAAATGTTTGCATCAAGAGAGTGGACAAACTATGTCCATAAAAGAACTCCACAAGCAAGAGAGGTTGAAGAAATAGTGGGCAGAACGAGTTTTTGGGATGATGCAAGGAATGTAGCGAACTCTTTAGATCCTATTGCAAAAGTGTTGCGGATGGTAGATGGAGATAAAAAACCGACAATGGGATCATTATATGAAGCCATAAGGTTAATGAAAGAAACAATTAAAGCTGCAACTCCTCGTTCGTATAAATGGATTTTAAAAATTGTTGATAGAAGATGGACAAGTCAACTTTGTCACCCACTCCACCAAGCAGGTATTTTTTGAAAAAAAAGTTTAAAACATATTAAATTTTTTGTGTTATAGTAATGCAATTAACTATATTTGTTAATTCTTTCAGCATTTTTTTTGAACCCGTTGTACCAATATAAGCATCAACTTGGAATGAGTTCAGATTTGATAGATGCATTAAATCAAGTTATTGCAAAATTAGTGCCCGAAGGTGATAAACAAGCGCAAGCATTGAGTGAGGTAAGATATGATTAAAATTAAAATTTTATAACTATATAGTACGTCATCAGTATTTTTAATGAGGTTTATATTGTGCATATTTATTTTTTGTAGTTAAAATACTTTCGAGATGCTTTAGGATCATTTGGGTCTCTGGCAGCTCAAAACGGAATGAAAAATACGCATCCAGGTGATAAATCATATTATATGTCTAAATACCATAATTTTTTTTTATTTTAATATTACTATTCTTATTTTTTCTACAGCTGAATGGTGGACTTTATATGGGAGCTCCGCTCCTAATTTAAGGGTACTTGCTGTAAAAATATTGTCACAAACTGCATCTTCTTCAGGGTGTGAAAGAAATTGGAGTACTTTTGGGTTGATTCACACCAAACAAAGAAATAGGTTGGGGCACGAAAGGTTGCAAAAGTTGGTATTTGTTCATTATAACATGAGACTTCGTGCAAAAAATATAAGGGAAAATACAGAACTTGGTATCTCTCAAGATCCAATTGATTTGACAGAAATCTTTTTGGAAGAAGGGGATGAGAATCCCTTGTATGAGTGGGTTAAAGATACAAATCAACCTTTGATGGATGAACCAGGTGGTAGACCAAGTTCATACATTGCAAAAGAGATGGGGGTTGATGTTGATGAATTTATGGCCGCAGAAGTTAATGTCCTAGCAACAGGGTATTCAATATCGTCAATTAGTGATAGTGATGCTGATAGAGATGATGACAATTATGATGATAATAATGATGGTGATGACAATAACAATGGTGGCCATGATGATGACTCAACACAAGCACCAGATGCCGATAACGATAACGATGACGATGATGATGACGATGACGATGGCGACGACGGTAATGTGGGTGGTGGAGGATCACAACAATTTAGTCAGGGCCAGGGGCAACAACAAAGTGAAAGACATACACAAAGCCAGGTGCAAATGAGTCCATTTACTGGAGAGAGTCAATATGATCATTCTACTCA
Organism: Paratinospora sagittata; assembly: GCA_035771175.1. Lineage (NCBI taxonomy): Eukaryota > Viridiplantae > Streptophyta > Magnoliopsida > Ranunculales > Menispermaceae > Paratinospora > Paratinospora sagittata. The sequence goes on along the minus strand of CM069602.1, from coordinate 45,527,129 downwards.
GGATGCTGACCATGGATCTCGGCCATCATCAATGCATAGACAAAAATATGGACGTAAAAAACATGGTCATACGTCTAGATCAAAACATAGTAATATTCATGATGTTGAATTGGCTATGGGAAACATGAGTGTTGAAGATAACATTGAAGCCATATCATCATCATCATCATCATTATATGGCTACCCAAGATATCAACAACAACAATATGATAATGAAGCCATGTCATCTCAAGGAAGCTACAGTTTGAGCCAACAAGAAAATATTAGTGTAAAGCCAACAGGGTGGATAATGCCAGATGAATATCAAGGTAACATTTCTTCTGAAAGTACATCCATCTCACGTGGTGTAAGACCAATTGGATTGGTCTTGCCCCATGAGTATCAAAGTGATTATTCTCTCCATCACGCCTATGGTGGCATAAAGCCTACTGGATGGAATGAGTATCAAAATGATGGTTCATTAGACTCTTCATCTATTCAGTCACTTAACCCACAGCCGTATACATATTCCCACGGAAGAAATTCTCAATTTGAACTTGATTATCCGCGCTTGGGAGTATTAACTACAGTTGAGACACAAATATACGAGAAGTTTGTTGAGGATTACAAAAATTCTTATTACAGCATCATGTCATGGCCTCAATACTGTAATTATATTGAACATCAATATTTCAAAAGGGGTTCAACTAAAAGTCGAAAGGAAGAAGGACGTCGGTCAATGTATTTATAGTTTTGTATTTTAAAAGACTGGACAAGTCTTTTGTAATATTTTAATGATATTTTGCCTTGACAATGAAAACACATTATGTTTCAACTCATTTTAGTCAATTAATTTGCATTCAATTTCTTCAATAACATATAATAGTATAATAACAATACAAAAAAACTACATTTAAATTTTAAATGTATAGAATTAATGGACAATTAATCAAAATATGCATGAAATCTTTCATATTAAAAAAAAAAAGTTATTCACGAAAAAGAAATAAATCTTAATTTTAAACAATAGACAAACATTTAGATTACAACTTAAATAAGTCTATGAAAGCTACTAACTATACTAGTTAAATTTCAAAAATGCTGCTTCATCCTTTTAAGAATGGTCAATCAAGTCTCAACACTTTGAAATTGAAGCATATTGAATTCAATTTAAATCCTTCATAAATCTTTTGACCTGAAAAAAGAAAGAAATTGTTAGATACAAGTAAACAATATAAAATTCATAGTATGCGCGATGCGCATAAACATTGTTAAAGTAAAAACACATGTTTCAAATGATTATATTTATACTTTTATGTCTTGTTTCCAACATTTCTAATAGTAATTATGCATATTTTAGCATTTATATACAAATTCGTTAAACTTCTCTAAGTTGGCGAATTTTTACAAAAATTCTCCACGTCGAATTAAACTTCTCCGAATTAATTCTGATTTTTGAAGGTCGAAGTTTATGGCGAAATCGAATTTTCGTTCCTTGCATATTATTATGATATACATTCACTATCTAGCTACAACTCTACCTGCTAGCTTTACTTTATCATTTGAATAGCTAGTCCTAAGCCCAAGCAAACGAAGGGGGTTGTGTAGATAACAAAAACCAATGTAAAACTTTGACAAATACTTAATGAAACGAGTTCACTTTATCTAGCTAATACCATGTAGTTGAGTGAGAGATTTGTTGAGAAGTTGAACAAATTAAAAGATGGTTATGCTTTTAAAAAAGTATTTATCATTATTTTTTTTGTCTTAACCAGCAAGGATGGCTTATTGTAGAAACATACTATTTGGGTTTCATCAATCTAGTCTGCTCTATTTTCTTTCCTTTTTTCTCACAATAGTGCTAATGAGCTCTATTTAGTCCTCCCGAAAACCTGTAATTTTTTTTTTTTTAATGGTTTGTGAAGGAAATTTGACACTTTAATAGGCCCTTTAATGTGTGCATGTCTTCCCATTTATATCTTTTTTATTGTCATTTTTTATACAAAATGATTCATAATTTCCTTTTTTTCAGTTTCTTGCAATTACTTTTTTGCATTATTAAGCTACGTAAACTAATGTGGTTCTTTTCTTCTACTTCTGCTCAATTTTTGTGAACTCCTTGATTAATTTTTGTTATGCTGTGCAGGTTGATATTTGTGTCTTCGTATTTGATGCAATGTTTGCTAATGGAAAGCAGTAACCATCTAGAACCCTTCTTGGATTATTTCTTTATAAGACTGATGATTTTAAATATAAATGACTGCCCTTGCAATGACTTTCAAAAACTAAAAATTTCTGTTTTCTCGATCATCATTAGTCACTCATGCTTTCCAAGTTGTGAAATGTGATTTTCCACTTACGTGTGTTAAACTTTCTGAGCACTTTGTCCATATGGCTGAAAGAATAGTAGGGTCATATTGGTGTGACTGTTTTGTGGGTTTTCTGATATATTTGTTTCAACATTTTGACAATCAGTTGCATTTTGGACAAGTAATTTATAATTTAGCAGTTAGTGGAGGGAAACCTACAAGCTCAACATCCATTAATGGAACATGAAAAAACTGCATGCTTAGCATCCTTTAAAAGAAGTATGAATTGTCTCAATCCATTAATGGATTGAGGGGTTTGTTCATTAGGGGTTGCTTTGGGTTTTGTTCGTTCCTGGGCAGAATGAATTGTCTCTAGGGTGGTTGGGTGTTGATTGGTTTTATTGGTTTGTGGGCTGTACCTCTGGTGCAGATATGTACAGATTTTTGATATTTTTCCCTTACTTTTAATATAGATAAATACACGTTTCTTCTCCAAAAAAAAAAGGAAAAAAAAAACCGCATCATTTAAAAGAAGCATGAAGAAAGCTACTTGAAACATAATTGTCAACTTTCACTTGATAGAGCAGAGTGGAGGAAGTGAATTTGTGTAACCATCTTTATGTGGTTGGGAAAAAACTTTATTAAGTTGAGTTAAAGAAGAACTTTCCTTTTTTTTACTTGTCCCCAGAGTTTCTTTTAGCTGATCCCATGTAATTAGGTAAAGGCTTAGTTGAGTTTAGATGAGTAGCTTCTTTGATCTTCTCCTTCCTTTTCCACTAATTGAGTGTCAACAACTAGAAGAACAAAAAGGTTTAAAAGCTTAGAAAGTACAGGGAAATAGGAGTTTCACCTATATCATTTGAATTAGGTATCTTTGTAAGACAAAGAGTATATAATGTATTCTATTTTTAGGCCTTCGACATATTTTCGAAATTGGAAAGTTTCCCAAAATAGTAATTTTTTTTAAGAATATGAAGTTCTCTAGATTAGTAGTTTCCTTTAACCTTCCATTTTATTTCATCATTGACATGACCATTCTTGACAAAAAATTAAGTCCTTTGGGCCGATTTTATGGGCCCTTTCCATTTAAGTCCATTGTTTAATCATATAAGTTAGAAATACAAATGAAGAGACAATAAATATTGAAAGCCAAGAAATACCAAGGAGGTAGAAATTTATGTATTTGGGATAAATTATTTATGAACAAAGAGACATAGGTGGGGATATGAATTATAGAGTTAAAAGCTGAATGGGTCAAGTGTAGTACTTTTAGGGTATTATCAATCGACATATCCCATTCAAGTTGGAAGAAAAACTTCATAGAATTGCTATTAGGCCATGCATGCACTATGGAACAAAATGTTGGTGACGTAGGGCGCTGAATCAGGAAGATTGATTTGCAATACTCTAATCTGTTGATTCTAGGAATACCGGAGGAAGAGACAATAGAGGAATGAAAAAACTATAATTCTTCTAGGAAAAAAAAAAACAACAACTAAACTCTTTTGCCCTAGGGCTTACATTGATTTATGTTGGTGGTGTAAGATTTGACCAACACCAATATGTGGTTACGTGAATGGAGCAAAATGAGCTAGAATCATGGACTTGGCTGCTTCACCACGAGCTAAGCACCTATGACATAAAGGGAGGGAAGGAAAATTAGGCTACCACGAGGAGCATTGATGTGGTGCCGACCAAAGACCTTTCGATGCCTAAGTCAGAGTTGAGCTCTCTCAAAATTAACTTTGCATTAATTAGAGTAATTAATTACTTACTTGGATAATGGGAGATTAATGGAGTATTTATAGGTGAGTGTCTTGTGGCCAGGTTGGCAGTGCCACGTGGCGCCTTCCCATACGTTGTGGGTGGGACCCATGCTAGCTGTCACCAATTATTCCTAAAATCTTAGGAGGTCAACTTGTTGGCCAGGCTCCTCACTTTTGGGCACTTTCTTTAATGTTAAACTCTGCAAATGAGGTCATCATGCCAGTTCGGTCTGTACTAGGTCATTGACCAAGCTGGCGTCTTTTCCATATACCAAGTAGTTTGGGGTCGCACCTAGGTTCGCCGCTCGACGAGCTGAGCAATCGTCATCTCCGAACTTAGATGAACTAATAGCTTAGCTCATCCGTGTCGAGCTGTCGTCTTGCACGACACTTGAGTTGTATTGCTCATCTTGCTTGAGCAACCATCTTTGTCAAATCATGTCCACCCCAACTCTACCTAGTCCAACTCATCGTTCTTCGATCTAGCTCGACTAGACCAAGCTTATGGTTCAACAATTTATATACTACTGGCACCCTAATTTCCTAATTCAACAAAATTACTAAAATAATAAATTTACTACAAATAGTACATTTACCAAAAATAGTAAATATACTAAAATGGTAAATATATCGATAATAGTGGATTTACTAAAAATAGTAAAATTTTCAAAATAGAAAGTTTACAAAAAATAATAAAATTAAAGAAAAAAAAGAAAAAACCCCCTACTTTGAAACCCCTATACCCATCTAGTGTTTCTTTGGGTGCTTTTCCTGTGTGACAAACTCTACTCTTGTCCCATCGCATTGCATCATTCTAAACATGTTGGAAAAAACTCACCCTCGAATTTGCTAAGCCATATCTTGAAGTAGTACCATAGATTGGAACATGTTGTTGAACATTAAACACATTAGAAAAGTGATTATGACTTGCTAACTTCAAACGATGCTTTCTACAACATTTGCGATTAGTAACAACTTCTGAATAGCCCTCGTCAAATGATCCTAAGTACCTGTCAACTTTTTCAGTCACACTAGCTTATGGGGCTTTTGATGTTTATCTTTCACTAATCCCAACTTTTGCACTGCTTTGTCAGAAATAACATTTTCGCAGCTACTCGAATCAATCATGAACTTGTAGATCTTACCACCACTAGTGCAAGTTGATTGGAAGTAGTGTCGTAGCCAGTTATTTTGTTTGTGAGGTGCCAAGCAGAGTTGTCAGAAAACAAGCAGAGGACCATTATCACCTTCTAAGCATTCCTCCTCTTTCGTTATAAGAGCCAAGCATAACCTTCAAACTTCTAACAGCTCCCCTTGGTCACCATAAACCACCTCTTCCTTAGTTTCATCAACATATTCATCAAATATCAGTGTATCGTCAAAACGGTTATGAAAACCCCTAAAAAGATTTTCAATTTCTTCGTCTAAATCAGTCGTTGTAGGAGAGAAGATCAAATCTTTTTGCATTGGTAGTTGTTGATTATGCATCAACCTTGCAACTTTTTTCGTAAGTTTAGCGATTTGATGTTGCATTTGTGCGATATAATTGCGTTTGATTACGTCATCTAAGTGATTTTTACGATGTCGTCTCCTTGGTGGCATGGTGATGGAACAGACACAACTTTGGTACCAATTGATGTTGGGCGCTAAATTTGACAATTCACTAACCCATTGATTCTAAGAAATACCAGAAGAAGAGACAATAGAGGAATAAAATATCAAGAAAAAAACTATAATTCTTCATCTGGAAAAAAAAAAAAAAAAACTAAACTCTTTTGCCCTAGGGCTTATGTACTACTGATACCCTAATTTCCTAATTTAACAAAATTACTAAAAATAATAAATTTACTAAAAATAGTGAATTTATTGAAAAATAGTGAATGTACTAAAAATAGTAAATTACTAAAAACAGTAAAATTGCAAAAATAACAAATTTACTAAAAATAATAAAATGAAAATAGAAAAAAACACTACTTTGAGACCCCTATACCCATCTAGTGTTTCTTTGGGTGCTTGTACTGTGTCACAAACTTTCGCATTGCATCGATTGGACAATAAAGAAACAACATGTTGATAAACTAAGTGTAGTAGAAATGCAAATGTTAAAATGGCTATATGGTAAAATGTTAATAGATAAAATTGGAAATAAACATATTTGAGAGACGATAGGAGTGTTGTCTGTATGGTAGCAGGCTTCAATGAATAAATAGCTTTTGATATAATCAACTAGACTAGTCCCCATGCTGAGTGGTGGAATCATAATTGTTTCGCGTAAAAACCACTCCTCTAGAGCAGCAAACTGCCTCCCGTTCACTATTTAAAGGCACTAGGGACAAGATTTTGTCTAGCTAAACTAGATCAATCACTATTTCAGCAAAGTAATGGTATATCAACAGTAGATCGAGTTTATAATTTAACTCTATGACCTTAAGACAATTTTGTCTCGCATTAGTGCTCACAGTGCACGACAATTGTCTCCTAGGATACAACTATGTACTTCTCGTGACAACAACACTTCAAATCACAAGACTATTCGAACCAATAATGCTAGTAATCTCTCACAAAAATAATGCTAAAATAGAGAAGAAAGAAAAAGGAGAATTCTGAGAATTCAGATATTTTGAATGATTTTTCTGAGCTTTGGAGGGCCCTATTAATAGGCATTTCCTGGCTGTACATGGTGTATCGGTAAAAATTGAGAATTGATAATATAAATTTTCTGTATATTGATTGATTATTAATGGTTACACAGATCACTTCTTATAGAAGTGCACAAATAATAGGAATAGAAATATACATACTGGCCTTCTTATTTTACAAAGATTGATAGATTTGTATTTACATAGGAGAGGAAACTTTAAATACAAAATTAGAATCCAACATCATACCAACAACGTTCTAAACTTGGCATCTCAGTAGCATACTAAACTTGGAATCCAACAATATTAGCAATATCTTTATTTTAGCAACAAGCTAAATATGGAAGTTGGAATCCAACAATATTAACAACATCTTCATCAAGCTAAATATGGAACTTGAAATCCAATAGCATCTTTCCTAATTTCCAACGCTTCCCCTCAAGCCCTCAAGCTGGCTTAAAAATATCATCCATGGCCAGCTTGCCAATCAACTTGTCAAATTTCTTTTTGTATAGTCCCTTTGTAAGTATATCAGCAACCTGTTCGGAGGTTGGAATGTATGGCATACAAATCAATTCATTATCAACTTTCTCTTTAATAAAATGTTTATCAACTTCAACATGTGTTGTCTCCTATCATGAAGAACCAGGTTATGAGCAATAGGGATACTTGCTTTGTTGTCATAGTATAATTTTATGCGTAAAGAACCACACGCATTCCATTCTTCTAACAACCTTTTAATCCAAATTACTTCACAAATTCCATGAGCAACTGATCGAAACTCTGCCTCCGCCCAACTTCTTGCTACCACATTTTGTTTTGTGCTTCGCCACGTAACAAGATCACCGCCAACAAAGGTGCAATAGCTTGAAGTTGATTGTCTATCTGTTATACTTCCAGCCCAATCTGCATCAGTATAGGCCTCAATTTGAAGGTGGCCCCAGTTTTTAAACAATAGACCTCTTCCTGGGGTCCCTTTCAAGTATCTTAGTATTCTGTAGACTGCATCAAAGTGTTCGTGGCCTAGTGCATGCATAAATTGGTTCACCATACTTACTATGATTGCTATATATGGACGTGTATTTGACAAATAAATGAGACGTCCAACAAGCCTTTGGTATTGCTCCATGTTGACCACGTCAGCAGGTTTGGCAGGTTGGAGCTTTTGGTTGGGTTCGATTGGTGTCTCAGCACCTTTACAACCAAGGATACCTGTTTCACCAAGTAAATCAAGAATGTATTTACATTGGTTGACAAATATACCTTCCTTAGATCTGACAAATTCCATTTCAAGGAAATATTTCAATGTGCCCAAGTCTTTGATCTCAAAGTCATCAGCCAATCTTCTTTTCAGTTCTTTTAGTTCATCATCATGACTCCCTGTCAAGATTATATCATCAACATAAACGATTAGAATGGCAATTTTTCCTTCTGTAGAATGTTTGTAAAACATGGTGTGATCTGCTTGACTTTGACAATAACCATAGCTCTTTATAGTCGTCACAAAACGTTTGGACCATGCTTGTGGGGACCGTTTAAGACCATACAAGGACTTGTTTAATTTGCAGACTTTATCCTTGCCAAGTTTCTCCTCAAAGCCAGGTGGTAGGCTCATAAAGACTTCCTCTTCCAAATTTCCATTTAGGAAGGCATTTTTTACATTCAACTGGTGTAAAGGCTAGTTTGAATATACAACTAAGGATAACAATACTCGAATAGAGTTAGTGTTGGCTACTGGAGCAAATGTTTCTTGGTAGTCAATTCCATAGGTTTGTGTGAATCCCTTCTCCACTAGCCTTGCCTTGTACCTTTCAATGCTACCATCAGCCTTGCATTTCACAGTAAATATCCATTTGCACCCAACTGCCTTCTTCTCCCTCAGTAAGTTAACTATTTCCCAAGTCCTATTTTTTTTTAGTGCTCATCTCTTCCATCACTGCTAATTTCCAATTCGGATCATCAAGTGCTTCCTGAATGTTTCTTGAGATGAACAAGTGAAAGATTTTTGAAGTAAATGCTCTATGGTTATGGGAAAGCCTCTCGTTAGATAAATATTTGGCAATGGGATGAGTGGTACATGATCTTGTTTCTTTCCTAATAGCTATAGGGATATCAAGATCTGAGAATTCTTGGACGGGTTGTCCATCAGATAAAGAATTAGAGATTGAAGGTGAACAAAAAATAGAAGTACCTGGAATATTTTGTGAACCATCTCCCGGAGATTCTGATTGGAATTGTCCACAAGTAATATATGAATCTTTGCCTTTTTGTTGAACGCCTCTTCTAGTATAAAACTGAAGCTCAGTATGTTGATTTTTTTGTGGTATTTCTCCCCCTGTTTGTGACACACTTATATTTGGAAATTGTTGGAAATTTGGAAAGATGCAATTGGATTTCAAGTTCCATATTTAGCTTGATGAAGATGTTGTTGATATTGTTGGATTCCAAGTTCCATATTTAGCTTGTTGCTAAAATAAAGATATTGATGATATTGTTGGATTCCAAGTTTAACATGTTACTGAGATGCCAAGTTTAGAATGTTGTTGATATGATGTTGGATTCCAATTTTGTATTTAAAGTTTCCTCTCTTATGTAAATACAAATCTATCAATCTTTATAAAATAGGAAAGCCAATATGTATATTTCTATTCCTATTATTTGTACACTTCTATAAGAAGTGATATCTGGAACCATTAATAATCAGTCAATATACAGAGAATTTATATTATCAATTCTCAATTTCTGCTGATATGGTGTCACAGAACTAATTTCATCACCGCTGGGAATTTTTCAGTCTTCATCACAGTTTACTAGCATCATCATCGCCGTTGTCATCACCTTCGTTTGATTACCATGTCAGATGTTTTGTTAGAGTCAAACCCTACCCTTATTAATCCATCAAAAATTCCTGAAACCCATGCTTCAAACTCTGAATCACACCCTGTCTAGATCACCATTATTCGTCTAAATGGCTATAATTTTCTGCGTTGGCCTCAATTCGTTCGTATGTATATTCGAGGGCAAGGAAAAATTGACTATTTAATTGGAGACAAGAAGGCGCCTGCACCGGAAGACCCAATTTATGCTACCTGAGATGCTGAAAACTCGATGGTCATGACTTGGCTTGTAAACTCCATGAACGAAGACATTAGCTCTAACTATATGTGCTACCCAACGATTAAGGAACTATGGGAAAACGTTAACCAAATGTATTTTGATCTGGGAAACTAGTCCCAAGTGTATGAATTGACACTAAAACTTGGTGAAATGCGACAAGGCGAAGATAACATCACCAAGTACTTCAATTCTCTGAAACGTTTTTGGCAAGATCTGGATCTGTTCAATGATTATGAATGGAAATCTTCAGATGATTGCAATCATTTTCAGAAAACCGTGGAGGATGGTCACATCTTCAAATTTCTTGCTGGACTCTACATCGAGTTTGTTGAGATTTGTTTCCTATTGTTGATAGATTTGTTTCCTGTACAGAATTATTTCCTTTAAGGAATATAGCAGTTACTAAAATTGTAAATGTAGCCATAAGTACATAGCCCTGTATGTCTATATATATGGAGTCCCTCCATTAAGACATCACACAAGAATAAAGATCCTTTCTCTTCTCCCGTGGATGTAGGCCATAAAGTCGAACCACGTTATATCTTTGTGTCTTTTATTATTTTAACATGGTATTAGAGCCCTAGTTTTTATTACTGGAAAATCTGTTTCGGCCTTCATCGCCGGAATCATCATTGTCGGCCTTCATCCCCGTAGCTGCCGGAATCCTTCATCTTCATCACTGTTGTTGCTGCTCGTTGCATCTCCGCTGCCGCCGCTGTGTATTCGAGACACTGTTTATCGTCTTCCTTTTCCTCGATCTGCAACGCAAATCGCACATGCACTGTTCATCGTCACTGTTCATCGTCGCTGTTCATCGTCTTCTTTTTTTCGATCTGCAACTGTTTTCGTCTGCAACTGTTGTTGTTCATCGTTTCACTGTTCATCGTCTTCGTCGTCTGGTTCGTGCGATTCATCATCTTCCATTTCCATCGCCATCGTTTCATTCACATCGCCTGCAACTGGGTCGTGCGATTCATCATCTTCCCTCTGCAACTGTTCACTCGCAACTCAAATCAACCTTCACCTTCGTCATCTCTTCTTCTTTCTTCTTCATCGCACATCGCGAACTGGTTCGCCTGCAACTGCAAACGCATCGCGATCACTGTTCACTGCACCTTTTTCTACCAATCGCGATCACTGTTCACTGCACCTTCTTCCACTCGCGATCACTGTTCACTGTTCACTCGCGATCACTGTTCCTTCTTCTTTCAATCGCGATTACTGTTCACTGTTCCTTCTTCTTTCAATCGCAATTACTGATTACTGTTCACTGTTCGATCTATCTTCGTCTTGAACTGTCTGTTTCTTCTTCTTCTTCACATCTCTGAAGAACGACAAAAAAAAAAAAAAAAAAAAATGTCGATTACTTCCGAAATAGTGCAGATAGAAGAAACAGTTGATAAAATAGAGAAAAGAGAATTACCGAACATTCAAGCCGCCTACAGACTTGATGGAAAAAATTATTTGAAGTGGTCTCAGCTGGTACGTACTTTTCTGAAGGGCAGAGGAAAACTAAGTCATCTTCTGGGCACTGGACGTACACCCGGAGACCCTAAGTTTAGAGCGTGGGATAACGAAGATGCTTCTATAATGGCATGGCTATGGAATTCAATGGCGCCAAATATTAGCGATACATGCATGTTTCTAACTACTGCCAAAGACATTTGGGATGTCGTTCATCAGACATACTCTAAGGCCCATGATGCAGCCCTAGTGTATGAAATCAAAGTGAAAGTTGGAACAACAAAACAAGGCAACATGACAGTCACTGAATATGCCAATGTCTTGAAAAATCTCTGGCAAGAACTTGACCATTATAACTGTATTGAGACTAAATGCCCTGTAGATGCTGTAATTTTAAAAAACTATATTGAGAAGGATCGAGTCTATGACTTCTTGGCTGGACTCAATGCAGAGTTTGATCAAGTAAGAGTTCAAACTCTCAGCAAAGAGTTACTAACTCTGAATGAGACTATCTCTGCTATCCGACTGAAGAAAGCAGAAGAAATGTTATGCTCACACCTCAGAAGTTGGAAGGCTCAGCTATGATCGCCAATCGGGGAAATGATCAGAGGACGCACACTCCGCGGGCTGAATCATCAAAGGTCCCAAATCGAGACAATAGGGACAATCTAAGGTGTACTTATTGTCAGAAGACTAGACATACAAGGGAGAAGTGTTGGAAACTTCATGGCAAGCCTTCAACTTCCAGTAAAGACTGGGGTTACAACGGAGGACAGCAGAAAACCAGTGGTCACACACATCTGTCTACTGAACCAACAATTGCAGACTCCCCGGTGACAGACGGATTCAGCCAAGACGATATTGAAAGATTAAAATCTTTGCTTGGCACTCTTGACAAACCCTCAGGTACCTGTTCATTGGCCCATTCAGGTAATTTTCCTATTTCTATTGGATTTAACGTCTCGGATAAATATTTTGCTAACTCTTGGGTTATAGATTCTGGTGCTACTGATCACATGACCAATTCTCCCAATATATTTCATACCTACAACCCATGTCCTAGTAGTCGGAAAATAGCCACAGCTGCTGGTATAGGTGATGTTCACATCAGCCCCACCCTTACACTCAGAAATGTTCTTCATGTTCCTAAACTATCTACCAATCTTATCTCTATTAAAAAATTGACCCATGATCTGAGTTGTAATGTGACCTTCTTCCCTAATTACTGTGCATTTCAGGACCAGGACTTGGGGACGATGATTGGACATGCTAAGGAACAGGACGGGTTGTATTACCTTGAGACACAAGTACATCCTATCAAGAGTACCACTTCATTTCTCTCTGAGCACAAACTTTCCAATAAAGAAAAGCTATGGCTCCATCATCGCCGCCTTGGCCATCCTTCTTTTCAATCTCTTAAAATCATGTTTCCTTTTTTGTTTAAATCTCTGAATGTTGAAGATTTTCATTGTGAAGTGTGTGAACTTGCGAAACACAAACGTATATCTTTTCCACTTAGCAATGACAAAAGTTCAGATCCTTTTGATCTCATTCATAGTGATATTTGGGGTCTTTCTCCAATCCCTAATGTTTCTGGAGTGCGATGGTTTGTGTCATTCATTGATGATTGTACTAGAGTCTCGTGGATATTCTTATTAAAACAAAAATCCGATGTGAGCTTTATTCTCCCTACCTTCCATAACATGATACACACCCAGTTTGGTGCTAAAATCAAGAGATTTCGATCTGACAATGCTCGAGACTATTTTAATCAAACATTGACCAATTACTTTCAAACTGAGGGGATCATTCATGAATCATCCTGTGTTCACACTCCACAACAAAATGGAGTTGCTGAAAGAAAAAACGGTCACCTACTTGATACAACCCGAGCCTTTTTATTTCAGCATAATATGCCCAAGTCCTATTGGGGGGAAGCTGCCCTTATTGCAACACATCTTATTAACCGTATACCATCCCGGACCCTTGATTTCAAAAGTCCTATGGAAAAGCTACGTCAATTTTATCCTAAGCTTAAAATCTCCAATAAACTTATACCTAAAATATTCGGGTGTGTTTCATTTGTCCATGTTCACCAACCCAACAGGGGAAAGTTGGACCCTAGAGCTCTTAAGTGTGTTTTTGTCGGATACTCTTCCACTCAAAAGGGATATAAATGCTATCATCCGCCATCAAAGAAATTCTTTGTCTCAGCCGATGTCACTTTCTATGAACCTGAGCCCTATTTTACCGCTCCTTCTCTTCCGGGGGAGAATGTCATCATGGAAGATAAGGATCAGAACTCCCTTGATAACCCTTTTGACCTTTTTGACCCCTTTACTCTCCAACAAACCAAACCTGAATCTCCCACAACCCCTGTACCCAATGACGAACCTAAGGATCGGATGACTGGACAAGTGTACTCAAGGAATAAAGCCGCAGCTCCTGAACCAATGCAAGCTCAAGAATCTGAACCAATCCCTGAGAATGAGGTAACAAACCCTGAACCCTCCTTACAAATTTCATTAGTTCCTGAAACTAACAATGATCTTTTAGCCTCTGACAATGACCTTCCCATTGCCATTAGAAAGGGAACAAGGGAATGCACTAAACATCCCTTGTATCCATTATCTCATGTTGTATCCTTTGAGAAGTTCTCACAAACCCATAAGAGTTTCCTTACCAACCTAAATAATATCCAGACTCCTACGTCATTATTCGAGGCTTTATCTAATACAAATTGGAAACAAGCTATGAATGTGGAAATGGAAGCCCTGGAGAAAAATACAACATGGGAGTTGGTAGACTTGCCTCCAGGAAAGAAACCTGTTGGATGCAAATGGGTTTATACAGTAAAATACAAAGCAGATGGGTCACTAGAGCGCTACAAGGCAAGATTGGTAGCCAAAGGATATACTCAGACATATGGTGTGGACTATCAAGAGACATTTGCTCCAGTTGCAAAAATGAATACTGTGAGACTTCTTTTGTCATTGGCAGCTAATTATGACTGGGATCTGCAACAATTTGATGTAAAAAACGCATTTTTACATGGGGATTTAGAGGAAGAAATCTATATGGAAGTACCTCCAGGATTTGGCACCACAAATAAAGTGTGCAAATTAAAAAAGGCCCTGTATGGACTTAAGCAATCTCCGAGGGCATGGTTTGGTCGGTTTGCCAAAGTAATGACAAGTATGGGATATAAACAAAGCCAAGGAGATCACACTTTGTTTATTAAGCACTCGACTTCAGGGGGAGTTACAGCTCTATTAGTGTATGTTGATGACATCATCATGACAGGAAACAATGAGAACGAGAGACAAAACTTGAAGCGGTGTTTGACCGAAGAATTTGAGATCAAGGAATTAGGGAGATTGAAATACTTCCTAGGGATTGAAGTGGCACACTCTAAACATGGAATCTTTATCTCTCAACAGAAGTACATTACATACCTTCTTAAAGAAGCAGGGAAACTAGCATGCAAACCAATGAATACTCCTATTGATCTTAATCACAAGCTTGGAGAAGTTGAAGAAGCGCCGACTGTTAATAAAGAGACGTATCAAAGACTAGTAGGAAGACTCATCTATCTCTCTCACACAAGACCTGATATTGCATATGCAGTGAGTGTAATAAGTCAGTTCATGCACAATCCTAAAGATATTCATTTGCAAGCGGCTAATCGCGTTCTACAGTATCTTAAAGGGACTCCAGGACAGGGTATCTTATTTAAACGACACACAGGAATGGTTCTTGAAGCATATACTGATTCAGACTATGCTGGTTCAGTAGTTGACAGAAGATCAACTACTGGATATTGTACGTTTCTTGGTGGGAATTTGGTGACATGGCGAAGTAAAAAACAGAATGTAGTGGCCAGATCTAGTGCTGAAGCAGAATTCCGAGCAATGGCACAAGGGGTTTGTGAGTTATTATGGTTGCAGATAATTTTAACAGATTTGAAAATACACTGGGATGGCCCTATGAGACTCTATTGTGACAATAAATCTGCAATTAGCATTGCCCATAACCCAGTTCAACATGATCGAACCAAGCATATAGAGATTGATAGACACTTTATTAAAGAGAAGCTTGATAGTGGGTTGATCTGTACTCCATATATGTCTACCAATAATCAGCTCGCCGATATGCTCACTAAAGGGTTAAATCATACTGCATTTCAAGCAAATGTGTCCAAGCTGGGAATGGTAAACCTTTATTCACCAGCTTGAGGGGGAGTGTTGAGATTTGTTTCCTATTGTTGATAGATTTGTTTCCTGTACAAAATTATTTCCTTAAGGATTTATTTCCTTTAAGGAATATAGCAGTTACTAAAATTGTAAATGTAGCCATAAGTACATAGCCCTGTATGTCTATATATATGGAGTCCCTCCATTAAGACATCATACAAGAATAAAGATCCTTTCTCTTCTCCCGTGGATGTAGGCCATAAAGCCGAACCACGTTATATCTTTGTGTCTTTTATTATTTTAACAGAGTTCAATGAAGTAAGGGGGAGAATAATAGGTAGGGAGCCCCATCCTCCCCTCAACGGAGTTTTTTCTAAAGGTAGAAGCGAAGAGACCCGTAGGAATGTTATGCTTGGAAAGAAGAGTTCTGGTGGATCTATTGAAACCTCAACCCTTGTTGTCTCTAATGCGAATGCGAGTAGAACGGTAACCAATATAAGGAAAACTGATGAAAAACCTCGTGTTTGGTTTGACCATTGCAACAAACCACGCCACACTCGAGAAACTCGTTGGAAGATTCATGGGAAGCCGTCTAATTGGAAAAGCAGCAAACTGGGTGATTGATCCAACCGTGCAATTTCGTCAACACATGAAGCAGTCTAATTGGAAAAGTAGCAAACTGGGTGATCGATCCAACCGTGCGATTTCGTTAGCACATGAAGCAGAGACTAGTCCTTTTAGCAAAGAGCAGATGGATCATCTTCTCAAACTGCTAAAGTCCAATTCCTCATATGGTATTCCTAGTGTTTCTCTGGTTCAAATAGGTAGTGAACCAAATGCCCTATCGTGCCATTTATATTCTACCCCTTGGATCATTGATTCAAGTGCATCTGACCACATGACAAGTTTTTCTCATTTATTTAGTACTTATTCACCATGTTCTCGTAGTGAAAAAAATTAAATTTGCCGATGGAAGCTTCTCACCAATTGCAGGGAAAGGCCTAATAAAATTATCTAAGAATATAGATCTTAAATCTATCCATCATGTTGCTAAACTTGCCAGTAACCTTTTGTCCGTGAGCAAATTATCCAGAGATTCTTATTGTCATGTTACTTTCTTTGACTCCTACTCTGAATTTTAGGACCACAGCTTGGGGAGGATGATTGACAGTGCTAAGATGATCGATGGTGTTTAGTATTTTGAAGATAAGCTCTTTAGTAATAAAAAAAGCTCAAGGCTTTAGTAGTATTAGTTCTCTTTTTGTTCATGAACAAATTATGCTTTGACATTGTAGACTAGGACATCCTAGCTTTCCCTATCTTAAACACTTATTTCCTTCTTTATTTAAGGGTTTGGATTGCTCATATTTTCAATGGAAAGTTGTCATCTTTCAAAAAGTCACTGTACTACTTATTTATCAAAACCTTATCATGCTTCAAAACCATTTTATTTAATTCATAGTGATGTCTAGGGCCTTCAAAAATCACTACTTTTTCTGGAAAAAAATGGTTTGTTACTTTTATAGATGATCATACTCGTTTGTGTTGGGTGTATTTGATGAAAACAAAATCTGAAGTTGAAAAATTGTTCAAAGATTTTTTTCTAGACGAAAATTAGTATGCTCTGTACTGATAATGGAACAAAATATTTTAATGAGCACTTAGGAAATTTCTTGAGAGAAAAAGGCATTCAACATCAATCTACATGTGGTGATACTTCTCAACAAAATGAGATTGCTGAAAGAAAAAATAAACATCTACTTGAAGTTGCCCGTGCTATAATATTTTAATGCATGTTCTGAAATATCTTTGGGGAGAAGCCGTTTTAACAACATCCTACTTAATTAATAGGATGCCTATCCGTGTTTTAAAATAGAGTACACTGTTAGATTGTCTAATTTTTTTTTTCTCGACTCTCGAATATACTCTGATTTGCCTCTAAAGGTGTTTGGTTGTATTGTATTTGTTTATATACCTTGCCAATTTCGATCTAAACTTGATCCTCATGCTCAAAAATGTATTTTTTTAGGTTATGCTCCAAACAAAAGGGGGTACAAGTGCTATTATCCCCAGACTAAAAAAACTAATGTAAGTATGGATGTCTATTTTTTGGAAAATCAACCTTATTTTCACAAAAATTCTCTTCAGGAGGTGAACAAAAGAGTAGAAGAAAATTTTTGGGATTTATCCCCTGTACCTTTACCAAATACAATTCTTTTTAATTCCAACTCTTCCCAAATTTTTCTGGATACGGGAAATGATAGGAATATTAGTCCACAATTTCCAACATGGTTTGGTTTTTTGTGCATCGTCAGATCAAGTCCGATTGCAACTAGATGCGATCTGACAGCCGCAATTGATGCACCTGATCGTACACCGTCGGATCACACCCAATTTGACGATCCTGATTGGCGCACCCGATCCCACACCGTCGGATCGTGCTTGCACGATCCCACTACTCCGATCGCTCGGCTAGGCTCATCGAACCTACACATCCAATTGTTCATCGTATTTGGATGCCCCCAACGAATGCTCCAGATGCCACCTCCACAAACAAATCTGATTTGCCTCGATTTTTGAAAATGAAACACTCCTCGTGAGGATGCACACGTGCGAAGTGTTGTGCGCCCTAAGTCGCCGTGTGCACGCGCAGGGTGTTGCGAAACATCACCCCTAAGCCTTCTTTGTATGTGTGGAGTAAGCTCCAATTCAAGTGAAGGGTTCTAGCTATTACTTATAAGTAAACACTTTGTTTTCTAACTTTCCTATATGGGACTAAACTATGTTTACCAATTTTCACCACTTTACACTTATCAAGTAGGCTACTTTAAACTCAATTTCTTATTCATATGAAAATGGGTATAGCTAAATAATTATACATTCGTAATCTCCACATATTAGAGATTAATATTCAACTTATTCCCACCCAAAATCACGTGTGTCCCACTTAAATATTTGGCTCAAAATGATGAAAATCATTTGTTTTGGTACCCATTTTTCCAACAAGGAGTAGCCTTAATTAGAGATAAAATGTGAGATAATCGATTAAGGTTGTTTGAACATTTACAATGAAGACCATTGGATGCACCAAGATTGGAAGAGTGTGCTATTAACAACTCAACTCAACTAAGCCTATCCTCAACTACATGGGGTTGGTAAGAGTGACCACATATTAACAATACATGATAAAAAGAATAAAAGAAAAGAAAAGAAAAGAAGTAGAGAAAGACCTAAAATAGAGGGCGGCTAAATGAACCCTACTAATAGGCTATCACCACCCCACATGGATGTTAACCCCACCCAAATACCTAGACTATTCTCACCCCACCCAAAATTTAAAAACGTCCCAAACTACCCTTTTGCATACCCCATCCCTAACTATTGTAAAAAGTAAAATAATGAAAGACACAGAGATGTAACGTGGTTAGGCTCTATGGCCTAGGTCCACGGGAGAAGAGAGAGAATATTTCTTATTCGTTATGATACCTCAACGGAGGAACATCAAATAAATAGACTTATAGAGTTGTTCACTGTATAGTAACTGTTACAATTTCAGTATCTTTTAGATATGGCAACTTCTAAATATGGCAACTCTTAAAAAATAATTTTTCCTCTAAATGGCAACACCATAAATGGCAACGCAATCCCCCAGATTTCTCTCTTCTCCGCAACACTCCCCTTTAAGCTGGTGAATAAAGGTTTACCATTCCCTGCTTGGACACACTTGCTTGGAATGCAGTATGGCTTAACCCTTTAGTGAGCAAATCAAAAAGTTGATTATTGGTAAACACATAAGGAGTACAGATTAACCCGCTATCGAGTTTTTCTTTAATGAAGTGTCTATCAATCTCGATATGCTTGGTTCGATCATGTTGAACTGGGTTATGTGCAATGCTTATTGCAGACTTATTGTCACAATAGAGTCTCATAGGGCCATCCCAGTGTATCTTCAAATCTGCCAAAATTATATGCAACCATAATAGCTCACAAACCCCTTGTGCCATTGCTTGGAATTATGCTTCAGCACTAGATTTGGCCACAACATTCTGCTTTTTACTTCGCCATGTCACCAAATTCCCACCAAGAAACATACAGTATCCTGTAGTCGATCTTCTGTCAACTATTGAACCAGCATAGTTTGTGTCCGTATATGCTTCAATAAATAAGATGCTCTGCCTTGGAGTCCCTTTAAGATACTGTAAGACACGGTTAACTGCTTGCAAATGAATATCTTTAGGGTTGTGCATGAACTGACTAATTACACTCACTGCATATGCAATATCAGGTCTTGTGTGAGAGAGATAAATGAGTCTCCCTACTAGTCTTTGATACATCTTCTTATTGACAGTAGGTGCTTCTTCAGCTTCTCCAAGCTTATGATTGGGATCAATAGATGTGATTACTGGTTTGCATGCTAACTTCCTTGTTTTTTTAAGGAGATCTGTGACGTACTTCTGTTGAGAAACAAAGATCCCCTGTTTGGAATGTGCCACTTCAATTCCAAGAAAGTACGTCCTAGATCCTTGATCTCAAATTCTTTGGCCAGAGACTGTTTCAGGCTTTGTTTTTCATGCTCATCATTTTCAGTCATAATGATGTCATCTACATATACCAAGAGCGTTGTAACTCCTCCTAACGCTGAGTGTTTAATGAATAATGTATGATCTCCTTGACTTTGCTTATATCCCTTCTCTTTCATTACTCTGGCAAAACGACCAAAACATGCTCTTGGAGATTGTTTAAGTCTGTACAAGGGCTTTTTCAGTTTGCACACTTTACTAGTGGTTAGACTGCTTTCGAACCTCCATATAGATCTCTTCTTCCAGTTCTCCGTGAAAAAAGACATTTTTCACATCAAATTGTTGTAAATCCCAGTCGTAGTTGGCAGCTAAAGAGAGCAATGTTCGAACCGTGTTCATCTTGGCAACCGGTGCAAATGTCTCCAAATAGTCCACACCATATGTCTGAGTGTACCTTTTCGCTACTAATCTTGCCTTGTATCTCTCCAGTGACCCATCTGCGCTGTACTTAATAGTATAAACCCATCTGCATCCCACAGGTTTCTTTCTGGCAGGTAAATCAACTAATTCCCATGTTGCATTTTTTTCTAGGGCCTCCATTTCCACATTCATAGCTCGTTTCCAATCTTTATTAGATAAAGCCTCGGATACTGATGTAAGAGTCTTGATGTTGTTCAAATTGGTAAGGAAACTCTTATGGGTTGGTGAAAACTTCTCAAAGGACACACCATGAGATAGTGGATACAAGGGACGTTTGGTGCATTCCCTGTTTCCCTTTCTAGTGGCAATGGGTAGATCACTGTCAGGATTAGAGGCTAAAAGATCACTGCTAGTTTCAAAGACTAATGGAATTTGTAAGGAGGGTTCAAAGCCTGTTACCTCATTCGCAGGACTTGGTTCAGATTCTTGAACTTGCGTCGGTTCAGGGACTGCAGCTTTCTTCCTTGAGTACGTTTGTCCAGTCATCCGATCCGTAGGTTCATCATTTTGGTTATCAATGGGTTCAAAGAGGGTAGGAGATTCAGGTTTGGTTTGTTGAAGGTTAAAAAGGTTAAGAGGGCCAAAAGGATCAAACGGACTCTGATCCTTGTCTTCCATGATGACACTCTCCCTTTGAAGAGAAGGAGTGAAAAAATAGGGCTCATGTTCTCAGAAAGTGACATCGGCAGAGACAAAGAATTTCTTTGATGGCGAATGCTAGCATTTGTATCCCTTTTGAGTGGAGGAGTATCCTACAAAGACACACTTGAGAGCTCTGGGGTCCAACTTCCCCCTGTTAGGTTGGCGAACATGGACAAATGATACACACCCAAATATCTTAGGTATAAGATTATTAGAGATTTTGAGCTTAGGGTAAAATTGACAAAGCTTTTCCATAGGACTTTTGAAACCAAGGGTCCGGGATGGTATGCGGTTAATAAGGTGTGTTGCAGTGAGGACGACTTCCCCCCAATAGGACTTAGGCATATTATTCTGAAACAAAAAGGCTCGGGTTGTATCAAGCAGGTGGCCGTTTTTTCTTTCAGCAACTCTATTTTGTTGTGGGGTGTGAACACAGGATGATTCATGAAGGATCCCCTCGTTTTGGAAGTAATTGTCAGATCGAAATCTCTTGATTTTTGCACCAAACTGGGTGTGTATCATGTTATGGAAGGTAGGAAGAACACAACTCACATCGGATTTTTGTTTTAGTAATAATATCCATGAGACTCTAGTACAGTCATCGATGAAAGACACAAACCATCGCGCTCCAGAAACATTAGGTATTGGAGAGGGAAAACACTTGATTCTAGTGTCATAATGCTTTCAAAATGTGTTGAAGTTCTTTAGTTTTGAATGCCCCAACCTTCCAAAACAAACCGAAAACACTTTAGATTTGTCACAAAATGATCTAAACATTTGAAACATTAATCTTGAAGCTTTAAAATACTACTTATAAGCAAGAAAATGAGTGAGAGATCAAGGAAGAAGATGAAGAAGACGAAGAAGATGAAGAAGATGAAGAAAACGGTGGGGTATGTTTAGAGGGTTTGGGAGTGAAATGGTAAAAGGCTTCCAAGTGGGGTGATTTTGGTTGTTAGGCATGAGGGTAGTTTAGGAAATAAATCTTTTTGGTTAAGTGGGATGATGATAGCCTATTAGTGGGGTTCATTTGATTTAGCCGCCCTCCCTAAAATAACATGGACATTGATAATCGAGAAAGATCTAACTACTTGTAATATAAGTGTCGACTGAGCTTTTATGGAGCGAGGAAGCAGAGATTCGTGTAGTTGGGAAAAGGGTTTGTTGAGTTTGAGTCTGATCCTTTCAACTCTATTGCGAACAAGCCATTTGAGAAAGTCTAATGTAAAAGCTAACAATTATACCTAAAACAAATAATAATGGTTTACTTATTTAAAGAATTCAAATAATACTATGATATACCAGCTCAATCAAGACAATATTCATCCAAGTGTTCTAAGAGTACTCTTTATAACGTAGTTGCATGAGAGGAAATAAATAGAGATTGTGATTTCACTTCATTCAATTTTCTGTAGATTTATGAATCCATAACTTACCAAGCATCGTTTTCTTTAAAATAACATTGTTCATTGACACATAAGCATTAGCTTTGAGGAGTATTATCTTGAGGATCCAGTCACAATCATGCTAATTAAAAGTAATTAAAGGTGCAAACCATACTTAAGGCAACTAGGACTCCTAGGCGCAAAGCAAGGTAAACAACTAAGGAAAGCAATGTGCAAAATTACACATGAAAAAAGTGACGGTGAGTAAATATTTCATTGATTGCCTCCATGTTGAACCAAATTAGTCAAATAAAATAAAATGTTAATGGTAAGTGAGTTATTGTAATAGTTCGATAACTCTAAGTATACTACAAAGTTAACACTACAAATTACAAGATCACAAGTCCTTAAACAATTGACTGTTTTATTTTTAGAAGAGGCAAAATGATTATATATTAATATGAGGAAAGTAAAACATTGAGCATAAGGAATACTCATCAGCGTACAGTATTAGCAACGACCACCCAACAAAGTTAAAAAACCCCAAAACAAACTCAACCACAAACCAAACAATTACACAAGAGCATCCTAGCTTCTAAACCATTCTGTTAAATAAAAGACACAAAGATGTAACGCGGTTTGGCTCTAAGGCCTACGTCCACGGGCGAAGAGAGGAAATGTTTTCTTATTCTTGATGATGTCTTAATGGAGGGACACCATATATATATAGACATATAGGGCTATGCACACATATAGCTATAATTACAATTTTAGTAACTGCTAAATAAAACGACTACTAAAATTATTATCTTTCCTTAAAGGAAATAAATCCTTAAATGAAATAAACCTTAAAGAAAATAAATCCCACAGATTTTGCTCTTCTCCACAACACTCCCCCTCAAGCTGGTGAATAAAGGTTTACCATTCCCAGCTTAGACACGTTTGCTTGAAATGCAGTATGGTTTAACCCTTTAGTGAGGACATCGGCGAGCTGATTATTGGTAGACACATATGGAGTACAGATCAACCCACTATCAAGCTTCTCTTTAATAAAGTGTCTATCAATCTCTATATGCTTGGTTCGATCATGTTGAACTGGGTTATGGACAATGCTAATTGCAGATTTATTGTCACAATAGTCTCATAGGGCCATCCCAGTGTATCTTCAAATTTGTCAAAATTATCTACAACCATAATAGCTCACAAACCCCTTGTGTCATTGCTCGGAATTCTGCTTCAGCGCTAGATCTGGCCACTACAATCTGCTTTTTACTTCGCCATGTCACCAAATTCCCACCAAGAAACGTACAATATTCAGTAGTTGATCTTCTGTCAACTACTGAACGAACATAGTCTGAATCAGTATATGCTTCAAGAACCACTCCTGTGTGTCGTTTAAATAAGATGCCCAGTCCTGGAGTCCCTTTAAGATACTGTAAAACGCGATTAGCTGCTTGCAAATGAATATCTTTAGGGTTGTGCATGAACTGACTTATTACACTTACTGCATATGCCATATCAGGTCTTGTGTGAGAGAGATAGATGAGTCTTCCTACTAGTCTTTGATACATCTCCTTATTAACAGTCAGCGCTTCTTCAGCTTCTCCAAGCTTGTGATTAAGATCAATAGGAGTATTCATTGGTTTGCATGCTAGCTTCCCTGTTTCCTTAAGAAAGTCTGTAATGTACTTCTGTTGAGAAATAAAGATTCCCTGTTTAGAGTGTGCCACTTCAATCCCTAGGAAGTATTTCAATCTCCCTAGTTCCTTGATCTCAAATTCTTCGGTCAAACACTACTTTAAATTGTCTCTCGTTCTCATTGTTTCCTGTCATGATGATGTCATCAACATACACTAATAGTGCTGTAACTCCCCCTAAAGTCGAGTGCTTAATAAACAAAGTGTGATCTCCTTGGCTTTGTTTATATCCCATATTTGTCATTACTTTGGCAATACCAAACCATGCCCTCGGAGATTGTTTAAGTCCATACAGGGCCTTTTTCAATTTACACACTTTATCAGTGGTGCCAAATCCTGGAGGCACTTCCATATAGATTTTTTCTTCTAAATCCCCATGTAAAAATGCATTCTTTACATCAAATTGTTGCAGATCCCAGTCATAATTAGTTGCCAATGACAAAAGAAGTCTCACAGTATTCATTTTTGCAACCGGAGCAAATGTCTCTCTTCATAGTCCACACCATATGTCTGAGTATATCCTTTGGCTACTAATCTTGCCTTGTAGCGCTCTAGGGACCCATCTGCTTTGTATTTTACTTTATAAACCCATTTGCATCCCACAAGTTTCTTTCCTGCAGGCTAGTCTACTAACTCCCATGTTGTATTTTTCTCCAGGGCTTCCATTTCCACATTCATAGCTTGTTTCCAATTTGTATTAGATAAAGCCTCGAATAATGTTGTAGGAGTCTGGTTGTTGTTCAGGTTGGTAAGGAAACTCTTATGGGTTTGCGAGAACTTCTTGAAGGATACAACATGAGATAGTGGATGCAAGGGATGTTTAGTGCATTCCCTTGTTCCCTTTCTAATGGCAATGGGAAGATCAGTGTCAGGTTCAGAGGCTAAAAGATCATTGTTAGTTTCAGGAACTAATGAAATTTGTAAGGAGGGTTCAGGATTTGTTACCTCATTTTCAGGGATTAGTTTAGATTCTTGAACTTGCATCGGTTCAAGAGCTGCAACTTTCTTCCTTGAGTACATTTGTCCAGTCATCCGATCCTTAGGTTCGTCATTGGGTACAGAGGGTGTAGGAGATTCGGGTTTGGTTTGTTGGAGGTTAAAGGGGCCAAAAGATCAAAAGGATTATCAAGGGTGTTCCGATCCTTATCTTCCATGATGACACTCTCCCCCGGAAGAAGAGGAGCGGAAAAATAAGGCTCAGGTTCACAGAAAGTGACATCGGCAGAGACAAAATTTCTTTGATGGCGGATGATAGCATTTATATCCTTTTTGAGTAAAAGAGTATCCGACAAAAACACACTTGAGAACTCTGGGGTTCAACTTCCCCTTGTTGGGTTGGTGAACATGGATAAATGATACACACCCAAATATCTTAGGTATAAGATTGTTGGAGATTTTGAGCTTAGGGTAAAATTGAAATAGCTTTTCCATAGGACTTTTGAAACCGAGGGTTCGGGATGGTAGGCAGTTAATAAGGTGTGTTGCAGTAAGGACGGCTTCCCCCCAATAGGACTTAGGCATAGTATTCTGAAATAAAAAGGCTCGGGTTGTATCAAGCAGGTGACCGTTTTTTCTTTCGGAAACTCCTTTTTGTTGTGTGGTGTGAACACAGGATGATTCATGAAGGATCCCCTCGTTTTGGAAGTAATTGGTCAATGTTTGATTAAAATAGTCTCTAGCATTGTCAGATCGAAATCTCTTGATTTTAGCACCAAACTGGGTGTGTATCATGTTATGGAAGGTAGGAAGACCAAAGCTCACATCGAATTTTTGTTTTAGTAAGAATATCCACGAGACTCTAGTACAGTCATCAATGAAGGACACAAACCATCGCGCTCCAGAAACATTAGGTATTGGAGAGGGACCCCAAATATCACTATGAATGAGATCAAAAGGATCTGAACTTCTTTCATTACTAAGTGGAAAAGATATACGCTTGTGTTTCGCAAGTTCACACACTTCACAATAAAAATCTTCAACATTGAGAGACTTAAAGAAAAAAGGAAACATGATTTTAAGGGTTCGAAAAGAAGGATGGCCAAGGCGCTGATGATGGAGCCATAACTTTTCTTTATTGGAAAATTTGTGCTCGGAGAGAAATGAAGTGTTACTCTTGATAGGATGTACTGGTGTCTCAAGGTAATACAACCCGTCTTGTTCCTTAGCTTGTCCAATCATCGTCCTCAAGTCCTGGTCCTGAAATCCACAGTAAGTAGGGAAGAAAGTTACTTTACAACTCAGATCATGGGTCAGTTTTTTAATAGAGATAAGATTAGTAGATAGTTTAGGAACATGAAGAACATTTCTGAGTGTAAGGGTGGGGCTGATGTGAACATCACCTATACAAACAATTGTGGTTAAGGATCCATCAGCTGTGGCTATTTTTCGACTACTAGGACATGGGTTGTAGGTATGAAATATATTGGGAGAATTGGTCATGTGATCAGTAGCACCAGAATTTATAATCCAAGAGTTAGCAAAAGACTTATCCGAGACGGTAAATCCAATAGAAATGGAAAGTTACTTGAATGGGCCAATGAACAGGTACCTGAGGGTTTGGCCAGTGTGCCAAGCAAAGATTTCAATCTTTCAATATCGTCTTGGCTAAATCCGTTTGGCACCGAGGAGTCTGTAACTGTTTGTTCAGTAGACAAATGTGCTTGTCTACTGGTCTTCTGCTGTCCTCTTTTGTAGCCCCATTCTTTACTGAAAGTTGAAGGCTTGCCATGAAGTTTCCAACACTTCTCCCTGGTATGTCTAGTCTTCTGACAATAAGTACACCATATATTGTCCCTATTGTCTCGATTTGGGACCTTTGATGATTCAGCGCGCGGAGTGTGTCTTCTGATCATTTCCCCGATTGGCAACCATAGCGGAGCCTTCCATCTTCTGAGGTGTGAGCATAACACTTCTTCTGAAGACGTACGCACTAATCAGCAACACGAATAATGGCGATGAAGGCCAACGAGGAAGGTTTCGGCAATGAAGGCCAAAATAAAACAATTTCGACAATAAAGGTTGGAAGAAAAGAAAAAATTTCCAGTTGTACGAGCTTAAAGTTCTGATACCATGTTAAATAAAAGACACAAAGATGTAACGTTGTTCGGCTCTAAGGCCAACGTCCACGGGAGAAGAAAGGAAATGTTTTCTTATTCTTGATGATGTCTTAATGGAGGGACATCATATATATAGACATACATGGCTATGCACACATATAGCTATAATTACAATTTTTGTAACTGCTAAATAAAACGACTACTAAAGTTATCATCTTTCCTTAAAGGAAATAAATCCTTAAAGGAAATAAACTTTAAAGGAAATAAATCCTTAAAGGAAATAAATCCCACAGATTTTGCTCTTCTTCACAACACATTCTGCCAAGGAGGAGCCTGCACCTAGCTTAGAGGAAGTAATCCAAGTTGCGGCTGTGATTTTAGAAGACTCTCCTACCTGAACAACATCACTAACAACATCCCTGAAAATCCTTTTGTTGCATTCACACCAAATTGATCATAAAACAGCTATAGACACAACACAACTAACGTTTCTACACCTTCTACTAACACCAGTAACATGATTGAACATAAAACAGTTTTCGCAAGAGAGAGGTGTTAAGAACTTCCTGAGCAGCATCCTTTCCCATCCAAACCAAACCTGCAAAGAGAATGGGCAGTTGAAGAACAAATGATCGACTGTCTCTGGGCCTTGATGACACGACACACAGCAGTGCGGAGAAAGACAAACATGCGGCAGCCATTTCTGGAGCAAGTCTTGAGTGCATATCCTGTTGAGAGCCACAAGCCAACCAAACACTCTAATTCTATTTGGAATTGGAGCTTTCCAAATGTGATTATAGTAGGAAGGGTTTGGGGTAGAGTTTAAGTCAGTGAGAAAATGAAAGAGAGATTGACATGTGTAGGAGCCTGAATTGTCGAGGGACCAAAGGAAAGAATCACTTGAGGAGGGAAAGATGTGGACATGGTCAATAGTGGAAAGAAGGGAGCAAATTTCAGACTCTTCCCTTAATGTAAAGTTTCTTGGGAAGTGGAAGTTCCATGAGGGTTGTTCAAGGTGGGAAGTGGGAAGGGAAGCAAAGAAGTGGCAAATGGGGGGCATTAAGACAATTAGAAAGTCAAAAGAGAGAAGGGAAAGAATGGCCAAGGGGGGAATCACCACACCAATTATGTTCCCAAAAACGAATCAATTGGCCATACCCAACTTTGGGGGTGAGATGGGGTAAGAAAATGGGATAAAGGCTGGATATGAACTTCCATGGATTCCTATGGGTGACGTGAGATGCACTACCGGATTCTCTCCCGGACAAAGATCTTCCATATTTGCTTCTAATGACCTGGATCCATAACGCTTCGTTTTCATTCATAAAACGCCATAGCCATCCTTAAACAATTGATAGTTAAATTTAAATGTAAGTAAAATTAATTATTGGTGTGGATTAAAAGACAACTTATGGTAAGGGGCTTTTTTGAATGGTCTAGGTGCATAAAAAAGTGTACAACTCATATGAAAAGGGATGTATAAGGCTGATGTGTGCCTGGGTACAGGTGCATGCCTTAGTTGGACATCCTGCCTAGGTGCCTATCAAGGTTTATTGCGTTATGCACCTTGCTAACACTGTACTAGTCTATTCTCACATAATCATAAATCAACTAATGGTTCGATGTAATACAACTATTTATCTTTTTGAGTTAGTTGTCACCAGTGTAACCACTTCTTTCTCTTCTTAGATTCAATGGTGGCCATTAGCTTTGTAATTATAGACACCTTTCGACTGCTTTGGCATTCATAGATGTTGAGCAAGCATTCCATTGCAGTTGAGCAGTGATAAGATTTACTTTTTTATGTAGTTTGTAATCATTGGTCACTTGTCGTGCTAAAGGTTAATAAAATATGGGCTATATTGAAAACTTCACATGCATTATATAATGTAATAGCATAAGAGGATTAGTTGAACTTGGTGCTTGAGAGAGTAAACATGTTTTCTTACTTACAGGCTACTGGGCTTTCCTTGCGTGATCGGCGGAATTGTATGTTTTGCCCTTTCTGTTCAGACAAACTGATTTTTCTATTATACTAGAAAATGATTTTTTTTTTCTTATGATCTATAAGTTGTCTATACTGTCTGCAAAATGCAGATTTGAAAGATTTGTTCTTTGTTGAGAAGTCGGGATATTTCGAATATGCAAAGGAAATAACAGTGAGTATCTGTGTTCCCCTGTTTACTGGTACTGATTTTTCTGTATAAATAACCCGGCCTTTTGTTCAAATGCGTTGTAGGTGGAAGCAGTAGATTCCTCTTCGAGTTCTGAGACCACACTGACTAAGATAAATTCATTTCTTGAGGATGCATTTAGTTCATCATGTGAAGGAATCATGGTGAAAGCTCTTGATGCTGATGCCGGCTATGCTGCATCAAAGCGTAGCGACACATGGTTAAAGGTTTATTAATATAATATGAGAACCTAAGGTCTTCTTAAATGGTAGAAAGATAATAATACCATAAAAGAGAGGGTTTTTGATAGTGCTTCCTTCTTAGGTCAAACGCGACTATATGGAAGGATTGAATGACACTCTAGATTTAGTTCCCATTGGTGCTTGGCACGGTAATGGGAGAAAAGCGGGCTGGTAATTATCTAAAACTTTCCAATACCCTCACTGCTTCTAGTTACAGATCTTCACTATCCCAAAATACTATTATTACCCTCTCAATTCAGATAGCATACTATACTTTTCAGGTATAGCCCATTCCTGATGGCATGCTACAACCCTGATACTGAAGAATTTCAGAGTGTATGTCGAGTTATGTCTGGGTTCTCTGATTCTCTCTATGTACAGGTAAATTCTTTGTTTTGACATTTGAAATTTTACATCGCATATATGGATAGATGCAGTTATAACAGCAACAAATGGTTGAAGCTGGGGAACTGTAGTCTATAATCATTTGGAAATTTACTGGTTTGATATTCTTCTTCTTCTTTTTTCCTGTTATTTGTTGGTTCAAATTGTTTTTACTAACTGCTAGGAGTTTGCTTGCTGCTACTATCAGATGAAAGAGTTCTTCTCTGGTGAAATGATCTTGTCCAAGAAACCGATTTATTATCAAACTGATGAGGTACCCGATAAATGGTTTTCTCCAGAACTTGTCTGGGAAATTCGAGGCGCAGGTAATTGTTTGGCACTTTTTGACCTTTACAAAATGTCTTCTTTGCACACTCTTATTGATAACCAAATGTTTTGCAGACTTTACAATTTCACCCATCCACAAGGCTGCCATTGGTTTGGTTCACCCGTCTCGTGGCATCTCTATCAGATTCCCAAGATTCATTAGCTCTCTATCGGATAGAAAATCAGAAGACTGTAGCACATCTGCAGATGTAGCTGATATGTTTCATTCTCAGACGCGAAAGATGGACGTGAGAATAGAAGACTAATTTGTTGGTGTTCTCACTGTACAGTTTGACTCTGTTTTGTTTCAAGTTTTGAAACAAAATATTCATTTATTCTGAGTCTTGCTAGAGAAAATAGCCTCAGCATTTTTATTCTAATTCAAATAGTGTTTTGTAGAAATAGAGTATTTAATTATAATTTTAAAACCTCTAAAAGAAATAGATGTTTAACAAAATTAGATATTAAATCTCTATTTAAAAAATGAAAAATTTTGGCTTTTTTTTTAAGAGGTTAAACCTCTATTGCAGATAGAGGAAGAGCCGTATAAAAAAAATAAATAAATAAAGATTTCTCCCGCGCTATAGATTTTGCTGAAGAGAGGAGAGGCAGCGCTCTCTGTAGGGCGTAGAGAGGGGACTCCTTTCTGCCTCCACGTAGAGAGGACTTCTCTTTGAACATAGGCTTTTCTTTTAATTATTATTATTATATTTTAAAAAAAAAAACATTCTTAAATAATTAATTTATTTATTTTTATTGTATGCTATTATTTGTTTGTTTTTTATGCATTATTTGTGTTTTTTTATTTATTTTTATTCTTGTACATAATTGTTTGTTTGTTTGTATGCTATTATTTATTTATCATTTTGCATTATTTATTTATAGATAGATATGAGTCTTGTGCCAGTTTTTTTATAAAAGAATTTAGTACTCACGAGAAAAATATGACAAATATAAGAGAGAAATGTTTATATAATTATAATAATACAATTTTTTTTTAACTTATTTAGTTTTGTTATTGTCACATGAATAATAAATAATTATTTAATTAATTAAATTATTTAAATGAAAAAAATTTCGATTATAACGAATTTTGTATTTACTTCTAGTCGAGTTAAATTTAAGATAAAAATTTGTGTTGTCAAAATAATTCTTATATGCCTTGGTAGTTATCTTATTATTAGATTTTCATTGATTCTTGGTATTTTTATTGTTGCACTAGTCAATCTTTGTGGGATCGACTTTGCGAGTACTACAACTGATTTTTATATGCTTGCAAGATTAAAATACCTCATTTAATTGAGAGTAACAATCTGTGTGTGTGTGTGTTTGTATGTTTGTTCCGCTGCGTGAATCTCAACAATAAGAGCTACGTCCAAAACTTATGGAGACATTTTAATAAGATTCTATATATTATAGAGGTTTATACTGATTACGTGTTTTTCTAAGTTAAGACACATGAAGTTTCATTTTCTCACACTATCAAGAGGCGCTTTACAAAAAAAAAAAAAAAAACTAGAAACCTGCCTATAAGGCAGACTATATGTGCGCTCAAAAGCAGATTGGCCAAGGTTGAATTCTAACCTGTCTACATTTTTTATCTTTAAATTTCCTTCAATCACTTTTCTCAAAATTTAAATTTTATTTTTATCTTGAGTATTTTTGTATATCAAACCACCCAACGAGAGTATGTTTGCAACATAAGGGAGCCATGAGTAGTACAAGTAAGAGAAGCTCGACCCACCGTCTCATTTTATTCTTGCTATTTAATTAATCAAGCTAATATAATTTAATATCAATTCTATATAAACATCATTTATATATATATATATATATATATATATATATATATATATATGTATGTATATATTTAGAAATTCATTAATATATGTTGAGAGATAGAAATGGATATGGATGGCTTCATGGTTAATTAGTTGTAATAGTTGTATAATTAGTTAATTAAAATATAATTAAGTCAGACAAAATTGAACAATTAGGGTCGAATAAATTTTGTCACCTCTATCATTGATAGAAAAATGAATTATGTCAAGATATGCAGATTTCAATTTTCTGAGAAAGTGACTGAGAAAGTTATTCAAAAAAATAAGCAAAAAAAAATAAATGACCAAAGCCCAAACAAAGTTTAATATTGATAAATTATAAATTTCATTAATATAAAAGTAATAAATATTTTAAGTAAAATATTAAGCATATTTTTTATTTTTAATAAAAATAAAATAAAAAAGACAAAAAAAGAATTATTATTTAATAAAAATCAATTCTTCTTTTAATACAAAGCAGTTATTTATTTTAATACAAATCAATTTTTTATTTTAATTAAATTTTTTTTTATTTTCATCAAAAATAATTTTTTATTTTATTACAAAATCAGTTTTTTTATTTTAAAAAAAAACAATTTACTGATGTAAAGATTTTAAAAAAAAATCATTTTTCGCTAAAAACTAATTTATCTTTATTACAACGTCAAAATAATAAAATTAAAGCTATAAACTGTTTAGCTACGATGGGACTCTTCACCAGTTGAGTTCCCTGTTGGTTTAGAGTTCATACAATATTTTTCTTCCTATAAATATAACTCTTGTACTCTTCAAGATTACCAGAAGAAGAAGAAAGACTGAAGAAGAAGGACTGAAGAAGAGGCAAACCGCAAAGAGGAGCAGCCGAAGAAGAAATCCGCCATTCCAATCTAAACCAAAACCAAACGCCATTTCCAGAAACACGAAACTCACTCCGAAGAAATTACCAAATCACCACTTGCTACTCTGCATCTATCATCACTTCTCTCTCTCTAACCGAAGAAGATCAAGAAAACCAACAACGAAAAGAAGAGACGAAGAAGTAGCTGTGATCGATCTTCATTAACGATTACAGAGTTTATTAGACAGAAGCAAGTAATAAGTATAGTCTGTCTACTCTGCATTGGTAAAGCTGAATCTTTTTTTTTTCAAGAACGCGTTTGTTTTAGAGCAAGAAAGCGATACGTGTGGAAGCAAGTCCGATCGGACTGGTATCATTTTTTCTAACGAAAACATTGGATGATCCATCGTTAAAAATAATGGACTAGGAATCGATCACTAAAAAATATTCATGAATCATGACAATGGTAAACTAGGAAAACACGAAGTAGGTTTGTGTGGGGCGAGGCAGAGGCGAGAGTGGGTTTGTTTGCGGCTACCGGCGCTTTTGTTGAAGAGAGAGCTGTCGATTTTGGGGATGACGAGGTCATCATGGGAGGAGGAGAGGAATGGTAAGATTGGGAAAAACAGAGAGAGGGTATTGAGTTCGGATTGGGAGAGATCCACGAGTGGGAGGGATTCTAGATAGAGGCGATCCACGGTCAGGACCGTCGTCATTACTTTAGTTTGTTAAAGAAGTATTGGAAATATACAGTTCTTCTGTGTCGCACAACGCCGTGCGTATGATCTGAATCCATACTAGAGCAAATAGTACACTTGGGACGGCAATTACACTATAAGATTAGATTAACTATAGTAATCCATCGTTAAAAAAACACGAAGGTTAATTGAAAATTTTTTGTTATGGTTTTTTTTTTTATACGTTCATGAATCATGATAATGGTAATTAAAAGTTTTTGCAGAAATGACTCTTAAAAGTGGTTTGCAACATTAAGGAGATAGAATGTTAGTAATTAGTTGTATAACCAACTTCATCACAAAATCGCACTTTTGGGGAGGTATCAGGCGCGTTCCTGACCCATTAATTTTAAAGCTATCTCGTCTTTTCCAACTCCATGTTGGCAAGTGGTTCACAACATTACTTCCATGCCTCGAGTCTTGTAATCCAATGGTGTATAAAGTAGATGTACACTTTAAATGTACATTTTGGGTGTCAACGTAGCAACATTACTCTTTTGACAAATGTTATTTTAACAATAAAGAAGTACATGTGCAACTACATCATATTCATTAAATTATTCATTGTACCTATATATTGATCATATGTATAACATGTATCCAATAAATATGAAGATGCAATTACAGATAAAGTTGCACTTATTGCACCTAGTTAATTGAACTGTAATGAGATGCAAGTGACATGAGTACTCACATTAAAAGGCTTTTTTTTTTGGGCAAATATTCACATTAAAAGTTACTTCTTGCGGTAATTAATATTGATCTTCTATGTGCATATATATTCATTTAATAGCAGGTTACGTACTGGACACTATGTAAAATTGGGGAGACAGGAAGAACTAAAGATACTCCGTCATCATCTACTAGATCATCATCAAATCAAAATCTCCAAATTGTAGATGATCATCATCAACAATATTATAATCAAATGGCACAGGGTCCACATAGTACTACTAATACTGGGTTGATCATCATTAACAAGAACACCAACTCTGCAAAGCTACCATCATATCACCCTCAAGTGTTTCATCAACATGATCAATTTGTTCAGGTAACTATAAATTAATATACATCTTTAATTAATTTAATTACATTGCTAATATGGATTTTCTCTCTATTGCAGCAGGCTCCTAATAACTGGACACCAAGTGTAACTGAGACAAGAATTACTTTTAAAGATGCTTCATTACCTTACACTTCCATTGAAAATTACATTGATCAACATCAGCAGCAGCAACATAATCACACACCACAGAGTTCTAGCAGCGGCTCAGTCATGATCAACAACATGAACACTAATTCTGCTGGGCCACCATCATCATCAGCGCCATTTGATCTCCAGCTTCAGTTTTTCGATCCAGCGACCAATGGCGGCAACACGTTTGATTATATGGAAGCAAATGGTGTAGCAGAAATGATGAACTGTACAGAGGATGTCCATCAAAATGATCAATTTGCTCAGGTAATTATATTTGTTATAATTAATTAAGTGCATTAAGTGCTTACATATACATATATAAGGGTAATATAATTTGGTTTAATTTGATCTTTTATATCCCTGCAGCAGGTTCCTAATTATTGGACACAATGTGAAATTGGGGAGACAGGAAGAAGTAATTCTCAAATAGATCAACAGAATCCTAACAGTGGGTGGGTCATGATCAACAACATGAACACCATTAATTCTGAGCTGCCAATTTCTGATCATATGGAAGCAGATGGTGTGGAGGGTACCCAACAAAAAGATGCCCAATTATCTTTATCAGTCTCTGATGATCATCACCATCCGGTGAGCAACTTCAATATCTGATGATTCGTTTATGTTTAATTCTTAATTTTCTAACTAATAATTATTGCCTATCATCAGATACAACAAGCAACAGCAGGTGCTGATCCGCCAGATCATGACCATGGAATTAGGCCAACTTCACCACACTCTGCTGATGAAGAATTGATGGCTCAAATCGATTGGGATGACCTTACAGATCATCATTTGTTATTACTTGCTCAGAACAAAATTGAATCTTCATCAATGGAAGCAAATCGTGTTGGATCTTCTTGGCAATTTATAAATAATGAGCCCATGGAGCTGGTAATATTTTGAATTTAATTTTTTTCTTTACTTTTTCCATTAAGTAATTAATTATAAGTTTTAAAGTCGGGAGTTCGATTTCCTCTCTTTGTAAATAAGTGAGAGTTTTTCCTTCTCAAATAAAAATGGGAGCGGGACCATAATAGTTAGTTCACATGGTCCTCATCTGACCCCTTATTCCTTTCGTCGTTGTGTTCGCCTTCTTAGTTCTACTAAGGAATCCCGACTTTCTCTGGTCCTAGTGTCAGCATCATCTTGTATTAGCACTAAAAAAAATCATCAAATATCTAATCTAACACGTGACTACTTGTATATGCAACAGTTCTGAATCTCAGCCACAGATACAATTCAGTAACATCATTAATGGAACGAAAAGAGAAGAATATCGACTGACTACATATCATGATCAGAAAGAAGATGATGAAATATCTTTCCATATTTCACCCTCACCTAACAAATAAGATAAAATAATATTTAGTGGGGTAGCTTGTGTTGTAAGTAAGCTAGCATTTAATGTTGCATTAAATGTAACTTGTTATACAAGCCAAACAAGTAAGGAAGAAAATGGGTGTGCTCTTTTCTCATTCATTCTCAAGAGAAGAAAATCAGTGAAAGAGACAGAGAGGGAGAGAAAGAAAAGAAAGAAGAAAGGGGAGAAGAAGAAGAAAGAAAAAAATAGGGCTTTTGGGTTCCTTCTTTGCAAACATCAATGGTGATGGTCTCCTCCAAATCTTCTTGTTCTCTAGTACTTCGTAGAGAACGATTCAAGCTACGTTTGCATCGGCTTCATTCGTTGGTTCCTCACTTGTGATATATTCTTTGTTGGTAAAATCCAAACTTGTCTAGTTTGATGTTGTTGCATACCTCTAGTTTATCTAGGGAAGACTATTGTAAACCTCATTAAGTTGATTAGTGAAAGTTTGCCGAGTTCAACAACCCGTGGTTTTTTTCCTTCACTTTGAAGGGTTTTCCACGTAAATCTTGGTGTCTTTGTATCTTGTTTATTGCATTGATTATTATGGTGCTAGTGGTATTTTAATTTGCACATGGCTTGTTGTTTTGATATTGGCTTGGCATACCCATTTGATTGATACAAAGAGGGAAAAAGGTTGAGCTATTCCGTTGCGACATTGTATTTGTATTTGGTGCATCATCCTGTTTTTTCCCAACACACATTTTACAAGGTATAATAAATATACCATTTTCATTTTTTTTTCATAGAAAGTGAAAACCATAGAAATCTAATTTCAAAACTATACAAATTAGTAAAAATGTCCCAATAATAAATGAAAATATGATTAGTTTGTTTCATAATTTCATCAATGAACTAGAGCTCTTCAATCATAGTATATATTAGATGCTCTTCTTTTTTTCTTGTTAGTAGTATATATTAATGGGCTGTGTGTTAAAATTGAGTGATGAAAATTTATACTCCTATAATGAAGTACTCCTCTTAGGGGCTCAACTGTAGTATTATTGACGTGCAACTTAAAATTTTATTTGAATAAGGAGAGGAGGAGAGAAATGGCAATTGAAAGAAAACGTAAACTATAAGCCTCAAGGGTCAAATTCTTTTTTTTTTTTCACTTTGAAAAGTAAAATAAAAACAGAGGTGCCCTTCAATAAATAGATCATGTGGCATGTTGACACTTGTGTATCAACTTTTATTAAACGTCTCCTAAGAGAAAATTTATACAAAATTATAAAACGAACTAAATACGTTTAAATATCATTTCAGAAACTATAAATCAATTCGAAATGAGTAGATATTCCATTTTTTGAAAATTGAATGTTACAACATTGCATTGCATTGATCATGGACGCGGATGCAAGGTTACGCCATTTTAAATTGTTCCTTTGGCGGGCCCTTTGCTTAAATTTAAATTATATCCTTTGGTACAGAAATATTCAAATTGGCTTCATCAATGGACTTTTGACATGATTACCTTTAAAAAATAAAAAAAATTTATAAATACCATCAAAACACAAATATTGACCCCTTTGCCCTACTTTACAATTCAGCGTTCAGCCGACACACAAGTGCTACGTTAGCGGTGAAGGTGGAATTCTTAGGAAGGCTTCTTTTGAAAAAACGCATTCCGTTGCAATTTTTTTTACAGGAAAGATATTTTTTCAAAAGACGTCTTTTCTGTAATAAATTTTTATTTTTTTTTAAAACGCCGTATAAAAAAAAATTCTTTTAAGGGAAGACATCTTTCTAAAAGACGTTTTTCCTTGTAATTATTTTTTTTATTAAGGGAAGGGAAGCTGCAAATTCACTACGAAGAACCAACAATTGTTTCATCAATCGCTTCCTTTCCTTGCATTTTTGCACCCTTTCTTCCTGATTGATTCTCCTTGAAGAAGCACAACCCATTTTTGCAGATAAAAACCTAAGAATTCAAACCACTAAGAAGATTTTTAAACCCAAAAGACAAACACCCAGATTGTATTTTGTAAAATCATCATGATTTAGACCCAAATGATCAAACCCAGATAAGATATATATACATATATATTTATATGAATCTCTGTTTTACACCAAGAGATTTAGATCCAAAGAAGAAAAGCTAAAGAGAAAAACCAATGCTATAAATATTAGTGCTTTCTACAAAGATTTAAAGTAAAACAAAAAAACAAAAAAAGTAAATTTTGAATTCTCACTCAGTTGATTTAAAGAAGATAGGATAATTTCCAAATTTTTACTACCCGGATCAGCATTGCCTTTTTTTCTTTTTTTCTTTTTGAAGAACTATTTTGAGTAAAAACCAAGCAGTAAATAGCTTGAAACAGAAGCAGTAAATTATAAAAATATATATATATCAAAAACTGGGTTGGTAAAAAATTTTAAGTTCTACCCGTTAAAGAGTTAAGAGAGATTATATCTAAACGCTTGAAAAATCAAACTGGGTATCAATTATAATGTAATATAAAATGCTAAATTAGTACATTCTTCTCCTTCTGATGCTGACAGAAACTGAGAAATGAATTAAAAAAAAATAAAACAAAACAAAAAACTGAGATTTTCATGAGAGAACTGAAATGGGTTTTGATTATTTTACTCAGAAAGAATCAACAGAGAGAAGAGAAATTCGGTTCATTGTTTTATACTGGGTTTTCATTAAAAAAAAAAAATAGGTATCTTCTACCTTGTGTAGAGTCAGGTGCAAACTTTCCCTTTTTTAAAAAGACGCATTTTCTTAAAAGATTTTTTTTCTTATAGGGTTCTGTTTTAAAAAAAAAAAAATTATTACAGTGACGCCTTTCTAGCAACTTCAGTTCCACCGCCAATATAATGTTTGTGTGTCGACTGACTAAGCGGTGAATGGTAAAATAAGGGCAAAGGAGTCAATATTTACGTTTTGATGGCATTTATAAAATTTTTTTATTTTTAAGGACAATCAGGTCAAAATCCTCTAGGAGGTTACAGTGACTTCAGTAGGCCTTATATTATTCTAAATAAATCTCCAACCGACCTCCAATGGAAGACATGGCATCATATGGGACGTGCATGTGCATGTGCCATGGGACATGGACCATGGATGTATGTAGAGGGCATCATCATCAAACAGCACATGCGGGCACGCTTTCTCGGGTTAATCGGAAGGACGCAAGAGCGCGTAAAGAGTTATTGTGATGCGTGCGGTGACGAAGACCGTCGAATCTTGCAATAAATTCCACTTAAAAAGTGTTCTGTTTCACCTTGATGGACCTTTTAAACGCTTTTATTTGGAATTTATAGGAAGATTATATTGGTCTTTTGGCGCAACGCATATCTAGAAACAATGTAAGTACTTAGATGAAGAAGACAATAACACATGCAACATAAAATATGACATGATACATAGCTCTCTCATTTCAATGGTATATTATACAGTGGGAGCTTTTACAATCTACGAGGAACGACAAATGAATTGATAGATGTTACACGCAAACCACAAGTGTACGATGTCAAGTTATAATATAATCCGATAAAATATCAGGTATCGTCCTCAGGAATTATTACTATACTAGCTATCGCAAACAATTAATAACACATAAGTTTATCCCTCAATTTGAACTCTGGATAATAACTTGGGCCTTGGGGAGCAAGCCCACAAGAGCATTATATATATATATATATATATATATATATAATATAGAAATGGGGTACATATGCCCAAAAATGCTCTTCTAGAAATTTCTTTACATTTTTTGTGCAATACCCTTTTTTTATTATTATTAATTTTCTGGCACTCGGGAGGTGTCCTCCTACTCTTCATGTCGAGACTAGTCCTCCCCGGCTAGAGTGTGTAGGGCGTGAGGACGGCTCTCCCAATAGGAGTCTGGTTGAGGTTGGGCTCGAAGTTAAGATGAGTCTTTCAACCGACCTCAAGGGTTCACTTCCTGTGCACAACACCCCTTCGAGATCGTATT
The DNA here is from genome assembly GCA_035771175.1 of Paratinospora sagittata. NCBI lineage: Eukaryota > Viridiplantae > Streptophyta > Magnoliopsida > Ranunculales > Menispermaceae > Paratinospora > Paratinospora sagittata. Next base: position 45,486,852 of record CM069602.1, on the reverse strand, counting down.
TGATAATGACAATGATGTAACACAAATACAAATGTGTTGAATGCAAAGCAAATAATCAAGATACACAAAGAAACAGGAATCAAACAACAAGAAAGACGATCAACCTACAAAACTAAAAAATTTTATGTGGTTCGTCAAAATTGGCTACGTTTACAGAGGTAAAGATTTCACTACAATAGGAGCAAATCAATAAAAGAGATTAATTCTATTTTGTAGATTTTAATCTTACCTCTTCGTTCCTTTTTAGGGTTTCCTTCTCTTGCTTTTTTCTTTTTTTTTTCTTTCTTTGTTTTATGTCCTCTCCCAAAATAGAGATGCAAAGAACTTGTGAGCACGCACTTTTTCACTCTGTCACCACTCTAAAAGAATAAAGGCTAGCCTTTATATATGAGACTATTACATGGGCTTAAAACAAAACAAAAAAGACATACAATGTTTGGCTAGGTCCAGGTACATTTATTTTAAGCCAACATATACACTGCATTGGTGTATGCATATTAGGGGTGGCAATAGGTGTCCAGACCTGTTTATCAGGTATTGTCCGGCTCGGTTGCAAGTTGTTATAAAAATTAAAATTTTAAAACCAGGTCGTGTATAAAAAAATTTTGTATCCATTTTTAAAAATAGGTCGAGTGTGATCGAAGAGGGAAAAAACGGGTACCTAGTTACCGAGGGTAAAAATGTAATTTTCTATATATAAAATTAAGAAAACCTATGCTTATGTACCCTATTTTGTATAAATATATTGTTATGCATTTCACACTTTTTCACTCTATCACTATTCTAAATTCTTTAATTCTTTCTTAAATTTTTTACATTAAAAAATGCTATAAAAAAAGCCCAAGCCTTGAAACAAGAAACAAGATTTTATATATTATAAAGTGAAGAGTTGTGTATACAAAAAGGGTCACCTCTAAACCAATAGAGGCTAAAACATCAAAACAGATACATCAATTACATTAGACACAATCCCCAATTGCGGTACAAGTCCACAATTGAAAAACCACCTCCAAATTTTGATGACGCCATCCAACATGTTGCAAGCATTAAGGTCTCATCCCATAGAGTTGGCTTCAACTTTGCTTTACTTTGAAAAATCCGTCTATTCCTGAAGCCAAAATCATGATCTTACCGGCCACTGCACTTATTCACAGCAATCATCAAATAGGTGATCCATTGTTTCACCATGATTCACACACATAACACAACAATGTGGAGACAATGATCTATATGGGAACCTCTGTTGTAGTAAATTTGTTGTATAAAGCTTCCTAAGTAACAAAGTCCACCCAAAAAATTTATATGTTATCATTTACATTTTACTATGTCCAATGTGGGACTAAATTCCTATTCAATTACTTAGGTTACTCTAACAAACATTACAAATGTATAAAGATCAAAACATCGGAAATGGGTACACCTAAATAGAGAGTAAACATGAGTACACTCAGTGTTCACATTATTTACATTAAAAAAGGTTGTAAATGCCTCATGATGAATGCTCTCCAACCATTGATCGATTAGGTTATGGTAGGGTTCCTTGCGGTGCCTCCAAATGTGAGCCCATGTGGCTCTATGAAGCCATTTTCAAAAGCTTTAGCCAACGACAGTGGAAATAGAGATTGAAGACTCAAATAAGCAATTTTTAAAAGGAATTTTTAGAGTTTGGGTCCTGTAAATTTTTGAATCTAGAGCGGAGGTCCCACTATTTTAAAAATTAGCTTTTGGGTCCTCTGCATATCAATATCTCAACTGTCAATCAAATCATACACCATAACTTCCTACAACACATCCTACTCCCATAGTTGTGGCCAGAACAAGCACTTGGGACCATCGAATTTAGTAATTTGGTAAGGGTAGTTTGCATGTTGAAGAATTCAAAACCTATTTTTATCAAGTATACTCAGCACGGTTATTAATAAGAATGAAATTAAGAGTGAATGATTGAAAAAGAAAAAAAAGGATATATAAATGTTGGATCACTGCTCTAATACATTGTGAGGTTGTGGTGTTAACCAAGGTTTTAAACTTCGTAAGGCATAATTGAGGCAATTTTTCTTTGTAAGGCAAGGTTTAAGCCTCATGTTTTTATAAAAACTCAATTCAACTCAAACTAAGCCTTCTACAGAAAACAAAATTCATAAATTGTAAAAACAAATATGTTACACCCCGCCCGGACGCGCCTAAACCGGCGGTACACTCACGGAGGGGGCGCGCATTTGGAACAATTACAATGGTAACAACAGAGTGCGCAGCAGAAATACGGTACACACAGAACAAATCTGATTTCATATAATTCAGAATACTTTTGTACATAAAATGGTCAAGGGAACATACTCCCAAAATCCCCAATGAATCATACAAAGGGTACAAAATGTGGGCCCCATAACCTACACCCAGTCCACCCTAATTTCCTGTGAAAGATTAGATAATAATGGAGTGAGCTTAACGCGCTCAGTGGGTAAATAGTGCATGAGTATAACAATTAATAAAGCATACTTCAATATCAAATATCTTAAATACACATGTAAGCATCATAATCAATCAATATGTATGTATGCATGACACCGTCTCGTAATGGTTTGATGAACGTACATCACCTGAATTCACGTACAAGAACGATGCTCTGGACTCACGTACTGATGTCCCTCCCCGGGTGTAGCCGAGTTCTCATGTACGTCCCTCTCCAAAGAAATATAATGAATAACGAGCAATGCTCATAACTATTCTATGAGTCATAAACCATATACGTCCCTAGGTGGTGATATGTATGATGCCAATATATGAACTGGTCTATTTTATGAGTCATAATAATAATTGAATGTAAACTTTAATAAAAGTTATGAAACACGCAAACCTATGTTTCGTTCCCCACCTTCAGATAAAACTTCTTCTTTCAGATCTGGCGCTTTCCTCCGGACAAAACTTCGTTGCACCGCTTTCAGATCTGGCGCTTTCCTCCGGACAGAACTTTGTTGCACCGTACCGAGAGTCTCGGACAGAGAGTCTCAAAAACTTAGAATGCATGGAAAGGAGAAGAAATTCACAAGAGAAGGTGATTTGGTGTGAGGAATGAGAAATGAGGAGGTTTCTTATATAGAGATTTTTACGCCTGAACGTTTGGGCATGCGCCTGAACGTTCTGGCATGCACCTGTACGTTCTGGCATGCCTTGCGCCTGAACGTACTGGCATGCGCCTGAACGTTTTGTCATGCGCCTGAACGTTTTGTCATGCGCCTGAACGTTTTGTCACGCGCCTGAACGTTCTGTAATGCGCCTGAACGTTCTGTCATGCGGGCGTTGCCCAAATAGTAATTTTTTTTTTGGTGAAATACAGGGTATTACACTGTACCCCCCTTAAAGGGATTTCACCCTCGAAATCAAGTCAAGTAGTGATGAGGGTTATCGGCTTAAGAAGTAGCCACAGGTGGAGAAGGAGGCCACTGCATGTGTGCATCACTATATCCATTGATATTATTTTCAGACATCTGCGTAGTTATTGAAGTGAAACAATGGATCAAGGTAGGTGTAAACAATGTTTCATCCTGTGATTGATAAGTGAAAATAAAACAATGTATCACATCATCAGTTGGTACTAGAAAACAATTCAGGATATTTCTGTTTAATTGTTGCTTCTAGTTCCCATGTTGCTTCCTCTACGCCGTGGTGATCCCAGAGCACTTTCACAAGTGGTATGCTACGTCGCCGTGGTTCTTGAGTTTTTTTTATCTAAAATCTGTATCGCTCTCTCTTGATACTTATTTCCTTCCTCAACCCGAACCTCAACTAAAGGGATGATATGCGAAGGATCAGGACGATACTTGCGAAGCATAGATACGTGAAAAACGTCATGACCCTTAGGCATGGACGATGGAAGGGACAGACGATAAGCAAATTTGCCAATACGTTCAATGATCTGAAATGGACCGATATATCGCGGGGAGAGCTTGCCTTTGATTCCAAAGCGTTTGACACCTCTTGTGGGGTGAACTTTCAGAAAAACAAAGTCCCCCTTATCAAATTCTAGAGGTTGTCTCCGCTTGTCAGCATAGCTCTTCTGTCGACTTTGTGCAACGCGAAGTCATTCCTTTACTAGTGTGATCTTCTTCGAAGTCTCTTGAACTAGTTCAGGGCCTAACTGCGGTCGATCTGCCATATCTTACCAGCATACCGGAGATCTGCAAGGCCGACCATAGAGAGCCTCGTATGGTGCGATGCCTATACTAGTTTGGTAGCTGTTGTTGTATGCAAACTCAGCTAGATGCAAATACTTTGCCCATTCGTCATTTAAGTCCAAAATGCAGCATCGTAGCATGTCTTCTAAGATTTGGATAAGCCGCTCTGACTGCCCATCAGTCTGAGGGTGGAAGGCTGTGCTCATAGTGATCTTAGAACCCATTCTAGTCTGGAAGCTTTTCCAAAAGTTGGATGTGAATCGAGGGTCTCGATCAGAGACAATCGTGAGTGGTATGCCATGAAGGCGTACGATCTCTCTTTCATATAGTTCTGCAAGTTTGGCGGGATTATCCGTGAACTTGATTGGCAAGAAGTGTGCAGACTTTGTAAGTCTGTCAATGATAACCCAGATAACATCTTGCCCTTTATTGTTTCGAGGTAAGGCCGTGACAAAATTCATTGCGATGTTATCCCATTTCCATTCTCCAATAGGTAACGGCTGGAGAAGTCCAGAGGGAAGTCTTCATTCTGCCTTGACTTTCTGGCAAATGAGACATCGAGCAACAAAGTCTACAATTTCCTTCTTCATTCCTGAAAACCAGAATTGTCGCTTGACATCCTTGTACATCTTGTCACCCCCAGGATGCATAGCGTACCTCGAACAGTGCATCTCAGTAAGCACTTCGTTACGAACCTCAGGATCGTTCGGTAGGCAGCGACGTTTTTTTATAGAAAATGGTGCCGTCTCCAGAGACCGACCAATGAGGAAGGTCCTGGCCGCTGAGTAGAAGGTCTCGTTTCCCCATTAACATAGGGTTATTGGCTTGAGCGACTGAAATCTGTCGAACGAGCTAAGAGTTGACTGATAATTAAGAGAGTCGTGGTCTTGGTCCTTTGACGTTCAGCTGTAGGTTAAAGTTCTCCAACTCTGTAGCCAACTTCTCCATTTCGTAGTTAAGAGTGCAAGCAACATAAGATTTTCTACTCAGGGCATCAGCCACAACATTAGCCTTTCCGGGATGGTACTGGAGTTGAAAGTCATAATCTTTCAAGAATTCCAACCATCGTCTTTGGCCGAGGTTAAGGTCTCTCTGAGTGTATATGTACTTAAGACTCTTGTGATGCGAGAAGACCTCAAACCGTTCACCGTATAGGTAATGACGCCATAACTACAGTGCAAATACGACAGCCGCAAGTTCCAAGACATGCGTTGGGTAATTACCCTCATGAATCTTCAGTTGTTTGGATGCATATGCAACCACTTGGCCTTCTTGCATTAGCACGGCACCTAAGCCTTGGAGAGAGGCGTCAGTGTATAATGAAAATCCAATTGCATTTCTTGGAGTGATAAGTACAGGTGTTTTCATGAGACGTTTCTTCAACTCCTGAAATGATGCTTCACAGGCGGAATTCTAGATAAATCGCACGTCTTTCGAGTGAGCTTGGTCATAGGTTCAACAATCTTTGAGAAGTCCTTGATGAAGCGTCTGTAATAGCCAGCCAAACCAAGAAAACTCCTAATCTGAGTAAAAAAAATTTTACTATTTGGGCAACGCCCGAACGTTCAGGCGCATGACAGAACGTTCAGGCGCAATGCATGCCCGAACGTTCAGGCGCATGCCAGAACGTTCAGGCGCAAAAATCTCTATATAAGAAACCTCATCATTTGTCATTCCTCACACCAAATCACCTTCTCTTGTGAATTTCTTCTCCTTTCCACGCATTCTAAGTTTTTGAGACTATCTGTCCGAGACTCTCGGTACGGTGCAACAAAGTTCTGTCAAGAGGAAAACGCCAGATCTGAAAGCGGTGCAACGAAGTTCTGTCCGGAGGAAAGCGCCAGATCTGAAAGAAGTTTTATCTGAAGGTGGGGAACGAAACATAGATTTGCGTGTTTCATAACTTTTATTAAAGTTTACATTCAATTATTATTATGTCTATTATTCATTTACATTGCATTATGTCATATACTGTTTATACTGCCGCACTTATGCCTGTATATTTGGAATTCATGTATTGTACTGTTATAATGCCGGATTTGTGGTCAATCTGACTCAACTAGACTCGGTCTTGTCCTCAGTAACTTTAAATAGTGAACGGGAGGCAGCGGGCTGCTTTAGGCGATTGGTATTTAAGCAGACCTTGTGTTTCACCTCTCAACTGGGGACTGATCTAGTTGGTCTTATTGAAAGCTATCAGCTTATACAGTAATACTGAATGTCCTAATCTTGCACGCCGTGATACCGACCCTGATAAGGATCACCAGACGTTGCCAAAGTCAGTCTAAATGTCAAGAAAAGACCAGACTAGTAGATTACACCAGTTCATGCATTGGCGTCATACATATCACCACCTAGGGACGTATATGGTTTATGACTCATAGAATAGTTAGGAGCATTGCTCGCTATTCATTATATTTCTCTAGAGAGGGACGTACATGAGAACCCGGCTACACCCGGAGAGGGACATCAGTACGTGAATCCAGAGCATCGTTCCTGTACGTGAATTCAGGCGATGTACGTTCATCAAACCATTACGAGACGGTGTCATGCATACATACATATTGATTGATTATAATGCTCACATGTGTATTTAAGCTATTTGATATTGAAGTATGCTTTATTAATTGTTATACTCATGCACTATTTACCCACTGAGCGCGTTAAGCTCACTCCATTACTATCCAATCTTTCACAGGAAATTAGGGTGGACTGGGTGCAGGTTATGGGGCCCACATTTTGTACCCTTTGTATGATTTATTGGAGATTTTGGGAGTATGTTCCCTTGACCATTTTATGTACAAAAGTATTCTAAATTATATGAAATCAGATTTGTTCTGTGTGTACCGTATTTCTGCTACGCACTCTGTTGTTACCATTATAATTGTTCCAAATGCACGCCCCGTCCGTGAGTGTACCGACGGTTTAGGCACGTCCGGGCGGCGTGTGACATTTAATGGTATCAGAGCACGGTCCACAGCCCGCCCAGGTCCACCAAATTAGGAAAAGAAATTCACAAGAGAAGGTGATTTGGTGTGAGGAATGAGAAATGGGGAGGTTTCTTATATAGAGATTTTTGCGCCTGAACGTTCGGGTATGCTCCTGAACGTTCTGGCATGCCTTGCGCCTGAACGTTCGGGCATGCGCCTGAACATTCGGGCATGCGCTTGAACGTTCTGTCATGCGCCTCAACGTTCGGGCGTTGTCCAAATAGTAAATTTTTTTTTGTTTTTGTGAAATACAGGGTATTACAAAATATCATTGTTATATAAGGAAAAGAAAAACATAAACAAACTTGAATTATTTTTATGGATACTTATCTTATCACATAAAAATGTCAAGCATTCAAGACACAAACTTGATATATCAATTGCTTCGGTTATAATAAACATTGTTAAAAACTTAAGGAGCTCACATGTCACACCCCGCCCGAACGCGCCTAAACTGGAGGGACACTCACGGACCGGGGCGCGAATGCATTATAACGATAGCTGAGTGCGCGGAAAGAAGATTAAGTACAAGTCTAATTTCATTAATTTCAGAATATAATTGGACATGAAATAGTTAAGGGAACATTCTCCCAAAATCCCCCAATGAATAATACAAAGGGTACAAAATGTGGACCCAAAAACCTGCACCTAGTCCACTCTAATCTCCTGTGAAAAATTGGATAACAACGGGGTGAGCTACACGCTCAGTGGGTAAAATAGTTCGTGAATATAACAACTAATAAAGCAGGCTTCATAATCAAATATCTTAAATACACATCAGAGCATCATAATCAATCCAATATGTATGTATGCATGACACCGTCTCGTTTTGGTTTGATGACTATACATCGCTTGAGTTCACGTACATATGTCCCTCCCCATGAGTAGCCGGGTTCTCATTGTACGTCCCTTCTCAGGAACGACGCTCTGGATTCACGTACAGATGTCCCTCCCCGGGAGTAGCCAGGTTCTCATTTTATGTCCCTCTCCAGAGAAATATAATGAATAGCGAGCATCGTTCCTAACTATTCTATGAATTATAAACCACATACGTCCCTAGGTGGTGCTATGTATGATGTCAATGCATGAACTGGTCTGGTCTTTACTTAACATTTAGACAGGATTTGGCAACGTCTTGTGATTCTTATCAGGGTCGGTATCACTACGTGCAAGGTTAGGACATTCAGTATTACTTGTATAAGCTGATAGCTTTTAAATAAGACCAACCAGATCAGTCTCCAGTTGAGAGGTGAGACAAGAGGTTTACTTAAATACCAATTGTCTAGAGCAGCACGCTGCCTCCCATTCACTATTTAAAGTTACTGAGGACAAGACTGAGTCTGGTTGAGCCCGATTGACCCCTAATCCGGCATAATAACAGTGTACATGAACTCCAAAAATACAGACATAAGTATGACAGTATGAACATTATACACAATAATGTAGTGTAAATAAATAGTAGACATAATGATAAATGAATGTAAACTTTAATAAAAGTTATAAGACACGCAAACCTATGTTTCGTTCCCCACCTTCAGATAAAAACTCCTTTGAAAACTGGCGCCTTCCCCCGAGCAGAACCGCGTTGCACCGCACAGAGAGTCTCGGAAAGAGAGTCTCAAAAGGGAAGACAAAAACTCAAAATGAGTGAAAAAGAGAAATAAAATCACAAGGAGGAGTGATTTTGGTGTGAGATATGAGGAGGGGGGAGGGGTTCTTAAATAGGAAAAATGCACCCGAACGTTCAGGCATGTGCCAGAACATTTTTTTTTTTTGGGTGCAAACCTAGGGTATTACATCACATTATAACTTTATAAGTCAAGATTTTCAAATGTTATGTTTTTATATGTCAAAAAAAAAGAAAAAAAGAAAAAGAAAAAAAGAATCTAGTAGAAACTTAACAATGAAATGTAACTATATTAGGTATTAACACTTCTTAATGTTCACATACTCTAATAATTTTGTTAAATTTCTAACATTATTTTAATTACGTTTGATGATGCACATTGCAATAAACTCATAAACACAATTGGCATCAGATGTTCATTGGGTACTGTGTATGTAGACCACAAGAAGTTTAGGCTTGGAGTTTCAAAACTTGGATCTCTCCTAATAATCGACATTAGAACTTTAAAAAAGAAAAGGAATTAGATTTTCATACTAGTATCAATTGAAGTGCTTCGAAAAAAATTGGAAAGAGTAATTAGAGAAAAGGGCTTAGAGTTTTTGGAGTAAGGGAGTTTCAAAACTCAAATTTCTCCTAAATAATTAAGATTAGAACTTGAAAAAATAACAAAAAAAGAAAAAGAAAACACAAAACAAAACAAAAACAACAACAACAGCAACAAACAAACGAACAAACTAGTGTGGTTACTCTAATACCAATTGAAGTGCTATGGGAAAATATAGAAAAATGTAAATAAAAGAAAAGGTTAAGCCTTACGATCAGTCACATATAGTGAAGTTTAAGCCTCATTTAGCCTTAAGGCATAAGTCTCAAGGCTTGAGGCTCACGTAAGTGAGGCGTAAGCCTCAATAGGGCACTATTGAGACCAAAGCCTTTAGCCAATTTTCAATAACCTCGAGGCGAGGTGGATTTCAAGGCATAAGCCTCAATGAGTTTTTAAAACTATGATGTTAACTTTGGAACAGGTAATGAAAAAAAAAGTAAAACAGAAAAACGTAGTAAATAAATTTTATTTTGGGCGACCTTTCGTATTAGGATGACTAACAACATAAAAACCTACACTTTGATAGTCGTATTTAATAAAACGATAGGACACCTCATGACTTGTGAGTGTACCATCAAATTCCTAGATAGTAAACATTTTTCAGAGGGATGCATCTGATCATGTGGGGAATAGATTTTGTATCCTCTATTTTTCTTTAAATCAATTTCAATCACTCATAAAAAATTAAATAAATAAAAACACGAAAACAGTTATTGCAGTTCGCTCATCAAAATTCCTAGGCAGTATTCACTCACTCATGATGATACAAAATAACTTTACTCCACAAAACCACAACAACTCAAACCTGAAGTTTCTCTTTTAGGCCTTCAATGCTTCCTGCACATAGAAAAATTTAGAGGAGTTTATAACAATGGCTTGTGCCAGTGCAGGAAGGATAGTTTTCATCATGGCTTCAATAAGCAAATTACGAACCTATACATAAAATGGAAGTGTATGAGATACTAAAAGTCTTTCAAGACGCTAATATTTTAGCAACGCCCTCCTAAGCTTGATGAGTCTGGACGCTGATAAAATATTTAGAAACTCAAGGTTGAATTAAACTAATTAATAAGAACGCTTACTTGTTCGTAGTGAGACCTTTCTTTTATCAACCTTTGAGAATGTTAGGACGCTGACTTAGTTTCAGCTCGCCGAAAGTTCTTTTTGTCTTTAAGTAATTTTTATCTTTAAGGACGCTAATAAGTTATAAGTTGAATAAATTATTAGGACACTACTTGTGTAGGAGTGCCCTCATCTTTAGAATCAACTTAAATAACTTTCAAGACGCTTACTGTCCGTTAACGCACTTAACAATTGTTTTAAAACTATTTTTGACAGTTCAGGACGCTTATTCTTAGGTAGCACCCTCGTGTGTCGAATGTTTTAAAACAAAGCAGGACGTTTACTGCGAAGTAGAGCCTTCACGATTTGAGTCGTTTAATTGTCAAAGTAAGTCGGGACGTTTACTATTTAATAGCGCCCTCACTTCATTGTTCAGTAGGACGTTGATGTTGTATGAGCGCCCTCAAAGGAACAAAACAACAGAAAATATATTTTTGCTGTTCTGACATTACTGTTATTTCTGTTAACTTTTTTAGAAACATACGAATACTTTTCAGAATCGTACAACAACTTTTTCAGAACTTTTTAAGCGTTCTAAAACTTCGTTAGAACATTCCTCTTTCATGAAAGGATCCGATAATTCAGGTGCTATTGCCATAATATGCATTGAGCTGAATCAATCCATTTCTGGAAAGAATGTTAACGTTATATTTGAAATAACCTAGAACGCCAAAATCATCAAGTCCATTGCACATTTGTTATTCCTATATATACGTGTTTCCTTAGAGCAGAAAAATCACTAATGAAATACGAAACTGATATTGATTCAAAACGTATAAACAATTTTTGTTTGTGCTAAACACTTTTTGAAAGTTAGTCTTCTTTCACTTGTGCTTGATCTTACCATCTTTTGAAAGAAAAACTTAAAGTCTTCTGGGTTGATTGATTTTCATCTTCATTATTTTGAAAACCCACTAAAGAAGACAAAAGCTCTTTGAACCCGCTTTCAACATAAACTTCATCATACATATTTTTGGTGAATCTGTGATCACAGAAGGTTCAATCTAAAGCTTTGTAAGTATCACTTTGATTCTGAGTAAAAAGAATCATATCTCATCTTGTATTCAGTTTGTGGTGACTGGTAAGTCACTGAGTTAGAGGAAGTGTTGCTCAAAGTTGTAAACGGTCTTCTCACACCCTTAAGTTGAGCATAGGTTCTCTCTCACCTGTAAGTAGAAAATAGGTCATCTCATACCCGTAAGTTGAGAAACGGTAGTTCTCACACTCGTAAGTTGAGAAAGTGTATCGGTTTGATCTTCACCCGTAAAAAGGTTCATAGTGGAGTTTGAACAAATCATAACTGAGGAGGTTAGATAGTGGATGTAGGCGCGGTCGAACCACTATAAATCTTGCTTACATTGTCTTATTTACATTTGTTGTATTTAATTGCTATACTTTGTTTAATCTGCTTTCATTATTTCGCACAAATTTAAGAAAGGTTAAAAAATATGTTAAGTGTCCAATTCACCACACTCTTGGACATATCTGGGCCAACAAAAAGGACGTCCTAGCCATTGTTGTTGCTCTTAAGAAATCTGATTCCAATTTATGCCTTCAATGCCCCACTGACCATAATCATTATTAGTATAGACATTTGTATAATGATTCACAATGATCTGACAAATATCATTTCCATTCGTGACATCCGTACCATCTTCTTGCTCCATTTTTGAGACAACAGACCTAGATTTTTTGATACTCAACATCTTGTGGAAAAAACTAGAATTTGTATCACCCTCCTTAGCCCAAGTGACTCTAGCTTTTTATCAGGCAATACATTCCATTCTACAATTAATGATCTGAATATAAGTAGAAAATTGAAGCCGACGTTGATGAAGGGTATACCCAAGGGTTTCGTGCTGGTCATGACTTCGCATATAGTGGGTCGTGACAACTTTGGTATCAGAGACATGTTTTAGGTTTAAAATCCTTAAAAAGAATAAAAGACTTATATGATATTATATTTGTTTTATGGGTATGATTATGGGTAGTTATCTTAGGGATAACTTTGTCCTAGATTATGATCATGATTGAACTTTTTCTTATTGTGAATTTCAGATATTTACAAGAGAGGAATGAGCAGGATCAGCCGCAGACCCAAAGAAATGCCTTAGGCGTATTGAGGAAGACTTAGAGGCCACTCAGCAGCAACATGCCAAGATCCTTGAGTTGCTAGGCCGTACGCAGGGTGTTAGGCCACCATCGCAGGGTGATGTAGTAGCAGATACAGAGCACAGTAGTATGGCAACAACAGTAGGGGATCAGGCAGGACCAGCTGGGTTCCAGTATGTTGTTGAGGGTGAGACTGAGGCTGAGAGGGCAGAGAAAGACCGTTATGAAAAAGTTATAAAAGTTTTCAAGTATCGAAATCTGGTTGAGTTTCCGGGGGGTCTTGACTTAGAGCTTGCTGAGGAATGGTTGACTTGGATGGAGACCATTTTCAGTGACATGAGGGCTCTTGAGCACGATAAGGTCAAGCTTTCCAGGTTCAAGCTTACTAACCAGGCAAACAAATTGTGGTAACGCATGGAGCGTATTGAGGGTGAGATTTAGACTTGGGCTAGATTTAAGGAGTTGTTCTTTGAGGAGTTCTATCCACGAGCCGAGAGGGATTAGCGTTGGATCCAGTTCCTACATTTGACCCATGGCAGCATGTCTGTCAGGGAGTATGAGCAAGAGTTCAACAGGTTGGCACTCTTCGCTCCAGAGATGGTGTTTACCGATGAGCTAAGGATGCAGATGATACATGATGGTTTTCGAAACTGTATTCATCAGGGTTTGGCACTAGCCAGCGTACAGACTTACACTTAGGTGCTGAGGCAGGTCACAAATTTTGAGGCCGCAGAGGCTAATTCACGGATGAGGTTACTTGCCACAGTCCAGACACCTGCAATTCATTCTGTTCAAACACAGTCGACAGGGTCAGAGGTGCAATATTATGGTGATAGGAGGGGCCGACGTAACAAGAGGTAGAGATCCAGTAGTAGTGGATATGAGGCATCTGTGAACTCCGCTTCAGTATCAGTGGTACCACTAGCTGCTGGCCAGAGTGTTCAGATTTTTGGTCGACCCCAGCAACAACAGTAGCAGTAGTAGAGTTTGGTCAGATTTGGTGGACAGTAGACAGGCGACAGTCGGGGCTAAGTCTTAGGCAATGTCTTCAGCACCTAGAGTACCGAAGCTGATTGTTTATTTTGGTTGCAGGGCTCTGGGGCACAAAAGGAACCAATGTCCACATAGGGCATTTTTTGGCCAGTATAGTCCTACTCCAGTTCCTACTAGAGAGCATGCCAGAGCTATTACGCAGGCAAATCCTGAGGCTAGCAAGTAGTTAATTGAAGGTACAATCAACATTTGATTCTATGATGTATGTTTTGATTGATGCTAGTTTTACTCTATCGTTTATTTCTGGTAGTGTAGTAGATAGATTGAGATTGTCTTCTGTTAAGACTAGTACGCCGTTGATTTTGAGTACGGGCCGGTGAGAGGATTTACCCTAACATGGTATGCCTGGAATGCATTGTGAGATTCGAGGACCACGAGATGTCAGTTGACCTTAGAGTCTTAGAGTTTCTCGAGTTTGATACAATTTTGGGTATGGATTGGTTGGCTGCGCATCACACTCACATTGATTATTTTGGCAAGAGGGTTGTCTTTCAGATACCCAGACAACCAGTCTTTGTTTTTTGAGGCAGGATTACATCGAGACCACCTACCCATGGTAGATTAGCCACTGATGATGAGGTTGCTGCGATGGCTAGTTTGAGGCCAATGAATGATTTGGGTCAGGGTGTTCAGTTAGCAAACATTCCTGTGGTCTGTAAATACCTAGAGGTTTTTTTCGATAAGTTACCTAGCTTGCTGCTTAAGTGAGAGGTAGATTTTATCATTGAGCTGATGCCCGGGACAAAACCCATTTCCATTCCACCTTATCGTATGGCACCGAAAGAGTTGAATGAACTCGAGCCCAACTTGATGAGTTGATGGGCAAGGGATTTATTTCCCTTAGTATGTTACCTTGGGGAGTACCTGTGTTGTTCGTCAAGAAGAAGGACGAGAGTTTTCGATTGTGCATAGACTACTGTCAGCTGAATAAGGTGACTGTGAAGAACAAGTATCCACTTCCTCGTATTGATGACTTGTTTGATCAACTGATTGGGGCCAAGTTCTTTTCGAAGATTGACTTGAGGTCTTGGTACCATCAGTTGAGGATTACAGATGAAGATGTGCTGAAGACTGCTTTTCAGATGAGGTATGGACATTACAAGTTTTTGGTTTACTAATGTGCCAGCTATATTTATGAATCTGATGCAAAGAGTATTCGGACCGTATCTCGACCTGTTCATTATAGTTTTCATCAATGATATTCTAATATATTCTAATACTAGAGAGGATCATGAGCGTCATCTCAGAGTTACTTTACATATATTGTTGGAGCGCATGTTGTATGCCAAGCTGGGCAAGTGTGACTTCTGGATGGCTGAGGTGAAATTCTTGGGTCATGTGGTTAGTGTAGAGGGTATTTCAGTTGATTCTACTAAGGTTGAGGTGATCATTGGTTGGCCAAGACCTACCACAGTGACAGAGATTCGTAACTTTCTTGGTTTGGCTAGCTATTACAGGAAGTTCGTGAAGGACTTTTCCACAATAGTTGCACCATTGACTAAGCTAACTCAGAAGAACGTGACCTTCACATGGTCGGATGCCTGTGAGAAAGCTTTCAGTGAGTTGAAAAAGAGGTTGACTATAGCTTTAGTATTGATTCTTCCAAAGCCTGGGAAAGAATTGGTGATTTATAGGGATGCATTACTCTTAGGTCTGGGATGTGTACCGATGCAGGAGGGTCAAGTGGTTGCATATGCATCTAGACAGCTTAAGGTGCATGAGCACAACTACCCTGTGCACAATTTGGAGCTGGCCGCTATTGTGTTTGCATTGAAGCTATGGAGGCATTACGCTTATGGTGAGAGGTTCACTTTATTTTCTTATCATAAGAGTTTGAGGTACCTCTTTGATCAGAAGGAGCTGAATATGCGGCAGAGGAGATGGCACGAGTTAATGAAGGATTATGATTTCTCTTTGGAGAATCATCCTAGCAAAGCCAATGTTGTGGTTGATGCCTTGAGCCGTAGGCGAGCAGAGACTCAGGTGGTTGCTTTTCAGATGGCCCAAAAGTGGCATTTACTTGAGAGAGTGACTATGATGAGTATACTCTCGGACGCACCACGTACTGAGATATGTGCTCAGATGCACGTGCAGCTTGTTGATGCCCATATTCTGCAGGTTAGAGATCTACAGGAACATTGTTTGGATTATGACATGTACCGTAAATTCGCAGACAGTGCTCACCAGGCCGATTGGCAGATTGGTCCAGATGATGTCTTGCAGTATAGAGGGAGACTATGGATCCCATATAATGCTGAGTTGCGTGCTGAGATACTTCGAGAGGCTCACAGGTCTCAGTATATTGTTCATCCAAGGGCTACCAAGATGTATCATGACATGAAGAGATCGATGTGGTGTATGGGATGAAGAAGAGTATTGCTGAGTATGTGCAGAGATGTGAGGTGTGCCAGCAGGTTAAGACTGAACACCGGAAGCCTGGAGGTCAGATGCAACCGTTACCCATACTTGAGTGGAAATGGGAGCACATCACGATGGATTTCATCATGGGATTGTCGAGGTCTCAGGGCAGATTTGATGTCATTTGGGTTGTGGTCGATAGGTTGACCAAGAATGCACACTTCCTTCCTATGAGCGCCAGAGACTCTGTGAATAGACTGAGCAGATTATATGTGAGAGAGATAGTGAGACTTCATGGAGTGCCCTTGTCCATTGTGTCAGATCGAGATCCACGATTTATATCGAGGTTTTGGTAGGCCTTGCAGACTCGATTTGGGACCCGTCTTCGACTCAGTACAACGTTTCACCCTTAGACGGATGGTCAGTCCGAGAGAGTAATTCAGATGCTGGATGATATGCTCAGGTCTTGCATTTTAAAGTTCGGTGGTGGTTGGGGTGAGCATTTTCCCTTGTCTGAGTTTGCTTACATCAACAGTTATCAGGCGAGCATCGGTATGGCACAGTATGAGGCTTTGTATGGAAGACCCTGTAGATCTCCAGCTTGTTGGTACAAGGTGGGTAATACGTAGTTATGGGGCCCTGATGCAGTTGTTGAGCAGATAGAGAAAGTCAAGCTCTTTCGGCAAATGTTGAAGTCGGCTCAGGACAGGCAGAAGAGTTATTACGATAACCGACATCAACCGTTAAAGTTTGCAGTGGGAGATCTAGTTTTGCTTAAGGTCTCCCCACTCAAGGGTCAGATGAGGTTCAACGTCAGAGGAAAACTTTCCCCTAGGTTATTGGACCTTTCCAGATTGTTGAGAGGATTGGATCGGTGGCTTACAAGTTGGCTCTACCTTCTTAGCTCGAGGTTGTTCATGATGCTTTCCACATATCGATGCTGAGGAAGTTTAATGAGGATCCATTTAAGGAGTCTTATCCCGATGCAGCTCATGTGCTTGATGTGAGTCATCTGCGAGTTGGGGAGGATATGACTTATACGGAGTTGCCTACTCAGATTGTGGCTCGTCGGGTTCAGAAACTGTGGAATAAGGATATCCCGCTTGTGTGAGTCAAATGACAATTCCATGATAATGAAGAGCAAACCTGGGAGCGTGAGGACCAGATAAGGGAGCAGTTCCCCGATCTTTTTACCCACCTAGGTTAGTTCTCTTGCTTTTATTTTGAGAACAAAATCCCTTAAGATGGGGAGAATTATAACGCCTGTACCTTAGGATGGTGTAATTTTGACCCGTGGATTACCTGTATACGTATTTGATGCCCGACGCATGTTGGTTCGAGTGTCTTTTCATGCTTTTGTTTTATGTGTGCGTAAAATTTCAGAATGATTGAAGACCTGTTCGACGTCGAAACATGTCGAAAACGGTGTTTCGGATTAGTGGAACTCGTTCTATGGAGGAGTTCCAATTAAGCTGAAATTTTGTCAGCTTATTCTTCTCTGATAGATCTTCATTATGAACGGTGAAGATCTTTATCGAAGTTTCCAACTGTGAGATATAAGATTCTAAAGACTGCTTCTTGGATTTGTGGATTTTCTTGCATAGTTCTTATCAAACGGTTGGATCTCACAATCCCACCGTTGGATTGAGCTGACCAGAATGTTGGTAACTGACGCATAAAACTTTTGAACGGTTAAGATGTTAAATTAGTTAGTAGTTTGCAAACAATTGATTATCTAAGTACAAGTAATTACAACAGGAAAACTGTTCCTTTTATTTAAGTGTATTTTTTCATGTGGGCCCAAAATACTTCTATAAAAGCCACCAACATTCCAATTTCGGCTCATTTGCTCATTTTTCACTTTGAAGAGAGGGAAAGGAGCATGGAGAAGAGAAAAAGAAGAGGAGAGAAGAAAGAAGAGAGAAAGCTAGGGTTTTGGTGCTTTCATGCCCAAAATCCCTCTAAGGTATATTTGTCTTCCTCATTTTCTTCATTATATTTGTTTCATGTGTTTTTGCAAGCTTAATTTTGACCTAGGGTTTGTATGAATCCCGGAATTTAAGGGAGTGGTGGAAAATCAATGTTGGACTTAGGTCTTGAATTTGAGATATGTTAATCTAGAGGATGTTGGGAGTCCATAAATGGTGAAACCCACAATTTCTAACAAGAAATTGGAGGGGTTATATGGATTTGACATAAACTAGGATTTTGGAGTTAGGGTTTTCTATTCAATTTGGAGGTATGGAACTCCAATTTACTGATCTTGATTAGTGGATAACCCTAGTGTAGTGTAATTTTGGTCTAGGCCATGTAATTTGGGAAATTGCCATGTAATTTGAGAATTTATCATATTGGGGCTTTTGACTTAAACCAAGTCAATTGATTAAATTGACTTGGAAATTGTCTAATTGGACCCAAATTGAATGAAATTATGGGTTTAGAATGGTTGGACATGTATTAGAATTGAATGATTTAGTTCAATTTGGCTCTATGCCTATTGTAAAGATTTTTCCCAAATTGGGGCATATGCTATGTATTGGCTTGAATTGAGGATTTTGACCTAATTGATGTCAATCGATCAAATTGACATACAATTAGTCTAATTAACCCTATTTATGATTGAATGTCATGAAGTATAGTGGTTGGATGAACCTATTGCATTCAATTTAAGTTAAATGTGGGTTAATGTAATATTAAATAGTTAAATTGAGCAATATGGGATTGACTCATGTATCAGACTATTTTAGAATCTTGATTAGCTTTTGATTTGGGTTTAAACATGGTGGTTTAGCATACTTTAAGGTTGATTTTCAATTTTGGTAAACCATATTATTTCAGGATTTTGTGGTTGATCTATATAACGCAAATAGTCAATTGGAGGTAGTGGTGCTTGGGGTGATTTGTGCATCCAAGTGTTTTCTTTGGTTGGATTGGCTAAGTCTAGCCAATCAAGTTATGAGTGTCCCTTTAAATTTGGATTTCTATATGTGGCATTGTATTACTTAAATTGATTTAAATTGATATCTATAAGTGTTATGCATATTTTAATGTTTCATGAAATGATTTTGAGCATAGTTTATAGGGTTAGCAATTTGGTTGGGTCTCTTAGTTGAGATTTTCCTTGGGAAGTCTCGTAAGTCTACTGGTGATCTCCAGTTGTGGACCTGACAGAGGGTTTTATGACTTGTGTATAGGTACGATAGCTTAGGCTGGTCCTACGTGCTGCACGACCCTCGAAATCCTATTAGAATACGAGTATTGTTTGGTCGGATCGGGCGCAATGTGTCGCACACCAAGCCTTTGATCGCCTTTGCTCAGGAGATGTTAGGATTGCATTGACATGTTTAGAAATAATATGCATTGTCTTTGTTATGACATAATGCATTATATTGACATGTATGTAATCTTGTTTAATCACCATATTATGTCAAATGTTTTTTATGATCTTGTCATGTTTTATATAAATGCACGTATATTGCCACTTGTAGAAGATATTCACTGAGCTTGTTGTAGCTCACACCTCACCATTTTCTTTCGGGATCGAATAGAAAAGGGAAAGGGAAGGCTTGACTGCGGAGCACTCTGTTAGTTTTTGTTGATGTAGGTGTTGTACATTCTTTTGTATTTTGATATTATGTACATGATAACACCTAGTATATGTATAATTAACATAGATGTGATGTTGATGGTTTGTATTATTTTGTGGACTTGAAATTTTATATTTGGTATTTTGAAGATGTAATATTTTAATTATTGTTGATGATTATGTTAGATGGATGCCTTATAGGATTATGTTTTATTGGGATTCGTGTTATATAAGGCTGATGGGACGCTGGGTGTACCGATGGAGGGTATATCCAGGGGTTTCGTGCCGGTAATGACGTCACGTATAGTGGGTTGTGACTGTGAAACTAGAGAGACATTGTAAGTGTTATACTAGATTCTCCTAAATTAGTAAAATCTTCATCTCTCGCGTAAGCAAATTTTTGTCGAATCAAGTAAATCTGTGTGCGTTCTTCTTGTTGCTTTAATT
The DNA here is from genome assembly GCA_035771175.1 of Paratinospora sagittata. Taxonomy (NCBI): domain Eukaryota; kingdom Viridiplantae; phylum Streptophyta; class Magnoliopsida; order Ranunculales; family Menispermaceae; genus Paratinospora; species Paratinospora sagittata. The sequence continues at coordinate 45,466,778 of CM069602.1, read as the reverse complement.
TGCATTTGTGATAATTTGATTATTTTTCCAATTAAAACATTTATTTTATTAAAATAAATTATAAAATATTTAAAATTGAGGTTTTAATTACAATATCATAATTTTAGGGATTTTAAAAAAATATATAAGCTTTTTGTGATTTAAGGAATTATAAAATAAGAAACAAGTGAATATGCTTTTATGAACAATTTATGTTTTGTTTATATTTATTTATGAAAGTAGTGTTTGGTGTTTTATTTAGGTTAATTAATTATTTTATTTTATTTTTCAGGATTTAATAATGGAGGCCCACATGGAAGGTGTAGATTTGATTAAAATACAAGATGGAGCGTTTTATCAATTGGTCCCAACAACTCAAAGAAAAAAAGAGATGTTGGGGTTTAAAAAAAAGGAAAAGCTCTCAAAGGGAGCAACAGCGTTTCCTTCACTTGTTCTGGGCGTCTTCATGTTTAGAGGGTTAAATTACGGTTTTAGCCCTTATTGATTTGATTATATTTGTCTATTGCATTATAGCTAGTTATCTCGAGTTGCGTTGAGTTGTGAGTTGGTGATTTTGCTTCCAAAAGAATTATACAACTTTAATTTGAGATTTGTGGATTAGGAAGTTGGAGGATGTTAATTATTTTATAGGTTTGGTTATTGCATATTTATGGTTGTCTGATTCAATTTTATTAATTCGCCATTCCAATCTAAACCAAAACCAAATGCCATTTCCTGAAACACGAAACTCACTCCAAAGAAATTACCAAATCACCACTTGCTACTCTGCATCTATCATCACTTCTCTCTCTCTAACCGAAAAAGATCAAGAAAACCAACAACAAAAAGAAGAGAGGAAGAAGTAGTTGTGATTGTCTCCCCTCATTTTCACACCAATCCATCTCTCTCCTCTTGTTGAAAAAATTCTTTCTCTCTCTTTATTTTTTGAAACTCTCCTAGGGAGAAGGCGCTAATTCTCGAAGGAGTTATTATCTGAAGGTGGAGAACAAAATATAAGTTTGCATATCTTATGACTTTTATTAAAGTTTACATTCATTTGTCATTATGTCTACTATTTATTTACACTGCATTATTGCGTATAATGTTCATACATGTCATATTTATGCCTGTATATTTGGAGTTCATGTGTTACACTGTTGCGATGCCGGATTAGTGGTCAATCTGGCTCAACCAGACTCAGCCTTGTCCTCGGTAACATTAAATAATGAACGGGAGGCAGCGTGTTGCTCTAGATGATTGATATTTAAGTAGACCTCGTGTCTTACCTCTTAAGCTGGAGACTGATCTGGTTGATCTTATTTGAAAGCTATCAGCTTGTACAAGTAATACTGAATGTCCTAATTGTGTACGTAGTGATACCGACCTTGATAAGGATCACCAGACGTTGTCAAATTCTGTCTAATGTTAGTAAAGACTAGACCTGTTCATCCATTGGCATCATTCAAAAGCACCACCTTATGACATATGTGGTTTGTGATCCACATAATAGTTAGAAGCAATGTTTACTATTATTGATATTTCTCTAAAGAGGGATGTACAATGAGAGCCCGGGTTTACCTGGAGAGGGACATCTGTACGTGAATCCAAGTCATCGTTCTTGAGGAAAGGCATACAATGAGAACTCGGCTACTCCTGAGGAGGGACATCTGTACGTGAACGCAAGCGACATACAATCATAGAACCAATACGAGACGGTGTCATGCATACATACATTTCGTATTGATTATGATGCTCTGATGTGTATTTATAATATTTGATTATGAAGTTTGCTTTATTAATTGTCATATTCACGAACTATTTTACCCACTGGGCATTAGCTTATCCCGTTGTTATCTAATTTTTTATAGGAGAATAGGGTGGACGGGGTGCAGGTTTTTGGGTCCACATTTTGTAACCTTTTGTTTATTCATTAGAGATTTTGGGAGGATGTTCCTCTTTTTATTTCATATACAAGAATATATCCTGCAATTAATAAAATCAGACTTGTTCATTATTGTGTTCCTGCGGTTATTGTTATAATGGATTTGTGCCCCGTCCGTAAGTGTTCCTCCGGTTTAGTCGCGTTCGGGCTGAGTGTGACAGTTTGCAACATAAGGGCTTATAAATAAATGAGCCACTGAATAGTACTAGTAAGAAGAGTTCGACCCATCGTCTCCTTTTATTCTTGCTATTTATTTAATATCAATTTTATATAAACATCATATATATATATATATATATATATATATATATATATTTAGAAATTAATTAATATATGTTGAGAGAGAAATGGATATAGCTTCCTAGTTAATTAGTCGTAATAGTTTTATAATTAATTAATTAAAATATAATTAAAAGAGACAAAATCTGATGTGAAGCTTTTGTTTACCAAGCTCGATTATTCAATAATTTTTTTTTGGATCCGCTTTATTTCAGGTCGGACAAAATTAGGCAACTAGGGTCGAATAAGTTTTGTCAACCCTAACTTCGATGAAAAAGTGAATTATGCCAAAATATGTAGATTTCAATATCCTAATAAAGTGACGATAGTGAGAAAGTTCTTTTAAAAAAATAAAAAAATAAAAAAATAAAAAAAAACCCCTTTTGATAAATTATAAATTCCATTAATATAAAAGTAATAACTATTTTAAATAAAGTATTAAGCATTTTTTTATTGTTTTAAAAAAACTGTTTTATTATTTTAATGAAAAATAATTTTTTTATTTTAATAAAAAGTTATTTTTAATTAATTAATTTTATTTCTTTTAATAAAATCAATTCTTATTTTAATACAAATCAATTATTTATTTTAATTAAAAATTAATTTTTTTATTTTCATCATAAATCATTTTTTATTTTCGTTAAAAAATCATTTTGTTATTTTAATAAAAATAATTTTCTATTTTTAATAAATTTTTAAATGACCATAGCATAAATTCTAGTTGATATTTCTAAATTTTTTTAGATTTGTTTTAAGTATTCACTACAAAAAATATGTGCCTCAGTGATGTATGAAAAATAAAATCTTTGATGATAAATTATTTTTAATATAATAATAATTTTTATTAAAAGTAATAAAAGTATTTTTCTAAAGTAATAAAATTACTTTTATTAGAGGAATAATTTTTTTTTATAAAAATAGTAAATTTATTGTTTATTAAAAACAATTTAGTACTAAAAAACATTAGTCTTTAGTTTATTTGGGTTGAATTAAATTTTAAAATATCCAATTCGATTAGTTTAGATTGGGTTACAGATTCAACTTATAAGAACCTAAGTAACTCAATCTGAATTAACATTTAGTCAAAATCCTAGTATTAGTCTTAAATTCACAAATTTTACGGTTACACATACATGATTTAGAATTTTAGTCCGTTCCAAAAAAAAAATAAAAAAACTTTATTTTATTTTATAATTATCAATTTAAGTTACAATAATAACGTAATGTAAATATTAAGTGAAAAAAAGGCCCGTCACAATTTATTTTATAAAAAAAATTTAATAAAATATTATTTAAAATTATTAAAATTAGAGTCAAGTGAAACCCAACCTACCAATTTCACTAAAAATCGAACGTTAAATATTTAGATTAGGTTAAATTTTAAATTTACCTATTTAAATTATTTTTATAATAATAATAATTTTTATTAAAAGTAATAAAAGTATTTTTCTGAAGTAATAAAATTACTTTTATTAGAGGAATATTTTTTTATTTATGAAAGTAGTAAATTTATCGTTTATTAAAAACAATTTAGTGCAAAAATATAATAAATTAATTTTTTATAATAATAATTTTACCAAAACTAATATAATTAGCTTTTTAAAATAGTAGAATTATTTTATTATTTTATTACTAAAAAACATTACTCTTTAGCTACGATGTTTATTAAAAGTAATAATAACGTTAACATTAAAGTCTTTAGCTACGATTTTTATTCTCTTAAAAAAAATAAAAATAATAATAATAATAAACTGTTTAGCTACAATGTGACTCTTCGGCAGTTGAGTTTCAGTTGGTTTTGATTTCATACAACATTTTTCTTCCTATAAATATAACCTCTTCAAGATTATCATTTTTTTTTTCATGAAGGCTCAAATAACCAGAAGAAGAAGAAAGACTAACGTCGTCGGTTTTTGAAGAAGCTGAATCTTTTTTTTCAACAAGGCGTTTGTTGTAAAGCAAGAAAGCGATACGTGTGGAAGCAAGTCCGATCAAACTGGTATCATTTTTTTTTCAAGTAGGCTCTAATAACCAGAAGAAGAAGAAAGACTAAAGTCGTTGGTTTTTGAAGAAGCTGAATCTTTTTTTTCAAGAAGGCGTTTGTTTTAAAGCAAGAAAGCGATACGTGTGGAAGCAAGTTCGATCGAACTGGTATTATTTTTTGAACTGGTATCATTTTTTCTGACAAAAACATTGGATGATCCATCGTTAAAACTAATGGACTAGGAATCGATCACTAAACAATATTCATGAATCATGACAATGGTAAACTAGGAAAACACGAAGTAGGTTTGTGAGGGTTTAAGAGGGGCGAGGCGGAGGCGGAGGCGAGAGTGGGTTTGTTTGCGGCTACCGACGCTTTTGTTGAAGAGAGAGCTGTCGATTTTGGGGATGACGAAGTCATCATGGGAGGAGGAGAGGAGATGGTAAGATTGGGAAGAACAGAGAGAGGGCATTGAGTTCGGATTGGGAGAGATCCACGAGTGGGAGGGATTCTAGATGGAGGTGATCGTCGGTTAAAGAAGTATTGGAAATATACAGTTCTTTTGTGTCGCACAACGCCCTGCGTATGATCTGAATTCATACCAGAGCAAATAGTACACTTGGGACTGCAATTACACTATAAGATTAGATTAACTATAGTAATCCATCGTTAAAAAAACACGAAGGTTAATTGAAAAATTTTTGTTACGGTATTTTTTTTATTTTTTTTTAAACGTTCATGAATCATGATAATGGTAATTAAGAGTTTTTGCATAAATGACTTTAACAAACATATGCACATATATAAGACATTGTTTTTATTTGAAACCCATGACCATATAACATCGTTGTCATAGGGTATGTGAAGCTTAAATATTTATGCTTTTTATTTCCTCTAATTACATGTAATATGTATAATATTTGAACACACCTCGACGATATTAATGCATGTTAATATTATACTATAGAGAGAACGTACTTCATCAATAATGGATGATCAAGAACTGTCAGTGGGTTATTACTTCTCGCCAACAGATCAAGATCTCATGTATTATCTGAAAATGAAAAGTGTTAATCAACCAATGCCCGCTAATCCTATAATGGATTTTGATATTTACACTAATGAGCCTTGGAATTGAAAACACTATACGGTAAGTTTAGCTAACTTTATCCGGTAAGTTTAGCTAACCCTATAATGGATTTTGATAGTGGGTTATTACCTCCCTCTATCCGGTAAGTTTAGCTAACTCTTTATTAAATGAAACTAAGTAGATTTATTTTTGACCAATGTTAGAGGAATTGAAAACACTATACCATTTGGTACAAATCATTGCTACATCAAATTTTAGGTTTTATTAATCAACACAATACACTTTTTCGATAAAGCCACAAATCTAATGTGGCAATTGGTGCGGGGATTTCAAGCTATTTAGTATTTTCCTTTATTTTTTTTGTCCCATTCTACCTCATCCCATGCCACCTCTAAAATTTTTTGCAATTTCTCAAAAAAAATTGCATGGTTGTTGATTTCCTTTTCAATTAATATTGCAGCAACTAGAAGCAACGGAGACGAAAAATACATGTATTTCTTCGTGCAATCAAGGCGAGTACGTTCGGATGGTCATGGATTTTGGAAAGCAAGCCAAGAGAAAAAAATTATAAACCGGGATGGAAGCATAGTGGGTTACATGAGAACTCTTGTTTACTTCCTCTACAAAGACGGTCAACAAACTTCATCTAAAAATGGGCCCAAATCTAAGTGGCTCATGCATGAATACATGCTTCCCATGGACAAATCCGCCTATTCATCTTCCAAGGTAATTTATTTGATTGTTTGTTCATTTAGTTAAAGCTCAACTAATTAATTAGAAATTGTGTGAAAATATATGCCTGTAATTTATAAAATTTGATTTGAAAAATACTGCAAGGACTCTTAAAAGTGGTTTGCAACATTAAGGACATAGAATGTTAGTAATTGGTTGTATAACCAACTTCATCACAAAACCTCACTTTTGGGGCGGTATCAGGCGCGCTCCTGACCCATTAATTTTAAAGCTACCTCGTCTTTACCAACTGCACCAACTCCATGTTGGCAAGTGGTTCGCAACATTACTTCCATGCCTCGAGTCATGTAATCCAATCGTGTATAAAGTAGATATACATTTTAAATATATATTTTGGGTGTCAATGTAGCAACATTACTCGTTCGACAAATGTTCTTTTAACAATAAAGAAGTACATGTGCAACTACATCATAGTCATTAAATAATTCATTGTAGCTATTGATCACCAGATGTATAACATGTATCCAATGAATATGAAGGTGCAATTACAGATAAAGTTGCACTTATTGCACCTAGTTAATTGAAATAACATTTCCCTTATTTTTTAAAAATAAATCACGACTGTAATGAGATGCAAGTGACATGAGTACTCACATTAAAAGACCCTTTTTTTATTGGGCAAATACTCACATTAAAAGTTACTTCTTGCGGTAATTAATTTTGATCTTCTATGTGCATATATATTCATTTAATAGCAGGTTACGTACTGGACACTATGTAAAATTGGGGAGACAGAAAGAACTAAAGATACTCCATCATCATCTACTAGATCATCATCATATCAAAATCTCCAAATTGTAGATGATCATCATCAGCAATATTATAATCAAATGGCACAGGGTCCAAATAGTTCTACTAATACTGGGTTGATCATCATTAACAAGAACACCAACTCTGCAAAGCTACCATCATATCATCCTCAAGTGTTTCATCAACATGATCAATTTGTTCAGGTAACTATAAATTAATATACATCTTCAATTAATTTAATTACATTGCTAATATAGATTTTCTCCCTATTGCAGCAAAAAAAAAATTACTATTTGGGCAACGCCCGAACGTTCAGGCGCATGACAGAACGTTCAGGCGCATGACAGAACGTTCAGGCGCATGACAGAACGTTCAGGTGCATGCCAGAACGTTCAGGTGCAATGCCAGAACGTTCAGACGCAATGCCAGAACGTTCGGGCACAATGCCAGAACGTTCACGCGCATGCCAGAACGTTCACGCGCCAAAAATTTCTATATAAGGAACCCTCCTCATTCTCATTTCTCACACCAAAATCACTCTCCTTATGATTTTCCTTCTTTTTCCACTCATTCTAAGTTTTTAGTTTTTGAGACTATCTGATCGAGACTCTCGGTACGGTGCGGCGAAGTTCTGTTCGGAGGAAAGCGTCAGATCAGAAAGAAGTTTTTATCTGAAGGTGGGGAACGAAACATAGGTTTGCGTGTTTCATAACTTTTATTAAAGTTTACATTCAATTATTATTATGTCTACTATTCATTTACACTGCATTATGTCATATACTGTTTATACTGCCGCACTTATGCCTGTTTATTTGGAATTCATATATTGCACTGTTATAATGCCGGATTTGTGGTCAATCTGACTCAACTAGACTCGGTCTTGTCCTCAGTAACTTTAAATAGTGAACGGGAGGCAGCGGGCTGCTCTAGTCGATTGGTATTTAAGCAGACCTTGTGTCTCACCTCTCAACTGGGGACTGATCTAGTTGGTCTTATTGAAAGCTATCAGCTTATACAGTAATACTGAATGTCCTAATCTTGCACGTCGTGATACCGACCCTGATAAGGATCACCAGACGTTGCCAAAGTCAGTCTAAATGTCAAGAAAAGACCAGACTAGTAGATTAGACCAGTTCATGCATTGGCGTCATACATATCACCACCTAGGGACGTATATGGTTTATGACTCATAGAATAGTTAGGAGCATTGCTCGCTATTCATTATATTTCTCTAGAGAGGGACGTATATGAGAACCCGGCAACACCCGGGGAGGGACATCAGTACGTGAATCCAGAGCATCGTTCCTGTACATGAATTCAGGCGATGTACGTTCATCAAACCATTACGAGACGGTGTCATGCATACATACATATTGATTGATTATGAAGCTCACATGTGTATTTAAGATATTTGATATTGAAGTATGCTTTATTAATTATTATACTCATGCACTATTTACCCACTGAGCGCGTTAAGCTCACTTCATTATTATCAAATCTTTCACAGGAAATTAGGGTGGACTGGGTGTAGGTTATGGGGCTCACATTTTGTACCCTTTGTATGATTTATTGGGGATTTTGGGTGTATGTTCCCTTAACCATTTTACGTACAAAAGTATTCTGAATTATATGAATTCAAATTTGTACTGTGTGTACTGTATTTTCGCTGCGCACTCTGTTGTTACCATTATTATTGTTCCAAATGCGCGACCCGTCCGTGAGTGTACCGCCGGTTTAGGCGCGTCCAGGCGGGGTGTGACACCAAATGTAACTGAGACAGGAATTACTTTTAAAGATGCTACATTACCTTACACTTCCATTGAAGATTACATTGATCAACATCAACAGCAGCATCATAATCACACAGCACAAAGTTCTAGCAGTGGCTCAGTCATGATCAATAACCTGAACACTAATTATGTTGGGCCACCATCATCATCAGCGCCATTTGATTTCCAGCTTCAATTTTTCGATCCAGCGACCAATGGTGGCAACACGTTTGATTATATGGAAGCAAATGGTGTAGCAGAAATGATGAACTGTACAGAGGATGTCCATCAAAATGATCAATTTGCTCAGGTAATTTTTTTTTAATTAATTAAGTGCATTAAATGCTTACATACATACATATATAAGCGTAATATAATTTGGTTTAATTTGATCTTTTATATCCCTGCAGCAGGTACCTAATTACTGGACACAATGTGAAATTGGGGAGACAGGAAGAAGTAATTTTCAAATAGATCAACAGAATCTTAACAGTGGGTGGGTCATGATCAACAACATGAACACCATTAATTCTGAGCTGCCAATTTCTGATCATATGGAAGCAGATGGTGTGGAGGGTACCCAACAAAAAGATGCCCAATTATCTTTATCAGTCTCTGATGATCATCACCATCTGGTGAGCAACTTCAATATCTGATGATTCGTTTATGTTTAATTCTTAATTTTGTAACTAATAATTATTGCCTATCATCATATACAGCAAGCAACGACAGGTGATGATCCGCCAGATCATGACCATGCAATTAGGCCAACTTCACCACACTCTGCTGATGAAGAATTGATGGCTCAAATCGATTGGGATGACCTTATAGATCATCATTTGTTATTACTTGCTCAGGACAAAATTGAATCTTCATCAATGGAAGCATATCGTGTTGGATCTTCTTGGCAATTTATAAACAATGAGCCCATGGAGCTGGTAATATTTTGAATTTAATTTTTTTTCTTTACTTTTTTCATTAAGTAATTAATTATAAGTTTTAAAGTCGGGAGTTTGATTTCCTCTCATTGTAAATAAGTGTGAGTTTTTCTTTCTCAAATAAAAATGGGAGCGGGACTATAATAGTTAGTTCGTATGGTCCTCATCTGACCCCTTATGCCCCTTGTCATTGTGTTCGCCTTCTTAGTTCTACTTTAGTGTCAGCATCATCTTGTATTAGCACTAAAAAAAATTTAATTATAAGTTTCTTCATATGTATATGTATATATGCTTTGTATGTATATATGTACCTACGTGCATCAAATATCTAATCTAAGACTACTTGTATATGCAACAGTTCTGAATCTCAGCCACAGATATAATTCAGTAACATTATTAATGGAACGAAAAGAGAAGAAGACGGCCACCTACATATCATGATCAAAAAGAAGATGAAGAAGATGATGAAATATTTTTTCATATTTCACCCTCACCTAACAAATAAGATAAAATAATATTTAGTGGGGTAGCTTGTGTTGTAAGTAAGCTAGCATTTAATGTTGCATTAAATGTAACTTGCTATACAAGCCAAACAAGTAAGGAAGAAAAAGAGTGTGCTCTTTTCTCATTCATTCTCAAGAGAAGAAAATCAGTGAAAGAGACCGAGAGTGAGAAAGAAAAGAAATAAGAAAGGGAAGAAGAAGAAGAAGAAAGAAGAAATAGGGTTTTCGGGTTCCTTCTTTGCAAACATCAATGGTGATGGTCTTCTCCAAATCTTCTTGTTCTCTATTACGTTGAAGACAACGATTCAAGCTACGTGTGGATCGGCTTCATTCGTTGGTTCCTCACTTGTGATATATTCTTTGTTGGTAAAATTCAAACTTGTCTAGTTTGATGTTTGATGTGTTGCTTCCACCTATTTGGTAAGATTTGATGTTGTTGCATACCTCTAGTTTATCTAGGGAAGACTCCTGTAAACCCCATTAAGTTGATTAGTGAAAGTTTGCCGAGTTCGGCGACCCGTGGTTTTTTCCTTCACCTTGACGGGTTTTTCACGTAAATCTTGGTGTCTTTGTATCTTGTTTATTGCATTGATTATTATGGTGCTAGTGGTATTTTAATTTGCACATGGCTTGTTGTTTTGATATTGGCTTGGCATACCCATTTGATTGATATAAAGAGGGAAAAAGGTTGAGCTATTCCGTTGCGACATTGTATTTGTATTTGGTGCATCAACCCGTTTTTTTCCCAACACACATTTTACAAGTAATAATAAATATACCATTTTCATTTTTTTTCATAGATAGAGAAAACCATAGAAATTTAATTTCAAAATTAAAAATTAAAATTTTAAAACCAAGCCGGGTAAAAAAAAAAATTTTGTATCCATTTTTAAATATAGGTCGAGTGCGAACGAAGAGGGAAAAAAACGGGGTACTTAGTTACCGAGGGTAAAAATGTAATTTTCTATATATAAAATTAAGAAAACCTATGCTTATGTACCCTCTTTTGTATAAATATAATGTTATGCATTTCACACTTTTTCACTCTATCACTGCTCTAAATTCTTTAATTCTTTCTTAAATTTTTTACATTAAAAAATGTTATAAAAAAAGCCCAAGCCTTGCCACTTCTTTAATTCTTTCTTAAAGCCTTTTTTTTTTTTTTTTTTTTGAAACAAGAAACAAGATTTTATATATTATAAAGTGAAGAGTTGTGTATACAAAAAGGGTCAACTCTAAACCAATAGAGGCTAAAACATCAAAACAGATACATCAATTACATTAGACACAATCCACAATTGCTGTACAAGCCCACAATTGAAAAACCACCTGCAAATTTTGATGACGCCATCCATCATGCTGCAAGCATTAAGGTCTCATCCCATAGAGCTGGCTTCAACTTTGCTTCACTTTGAAAAATCCGTCTATTCCATTCTGACCAAATGACTCAAGTAGAAGCCAAAATCATGATCTTATCGGCCACTGTACTTATTCTTAGCAATCATCAAATAGGTGATCCGTTGTTTCACCGTGATTCACACACATAACACAACAATGTGGAGACAATGATCTATATGGGAACCTCCGTTGTAGTAAATCGGTTGTATAAAGCTTCCTAAGTAACAAAGTCCACCTAAAAAATTTATATGTTATCATTTACATTTTATCCTTTCCAACATGGGACTAAATTCCTATTCAATTACTTATTTTACTCTAACAAACATTACAAATGTATAAAGATCAAAACATCGGAAATGGGTGCACCTAAATAGAGAGTAAACATGAGTACACTCAATGTTCACATTATTTACATTAAAAAAGGTTGTAAATGCCTCGAGATGAATGCTCTCCAACCATTGATCGATTAGGTTATGTTAGGGTTTCTTGTGGTGCCTCCAAATGTGAGCCCATGTGGCTCTATGAAGCCATTTCCAAAAGCTTTAGCCAACGACAGTGGAAATAGAGATTGAAGACTCAAATAAGAAATTTTTAAAAGGGATTTTTAGAGTTTGGGTGCTATAAATTTTTGAATCTAGAGCAGAGGTCCCACTGTTTTAAAAATTAGCTTTTGGGTCCTCTGCATATCAATACCTCAACTATCAATCAAATCATACACCATAACTTCCTACAACACATCCTACTCCCATAGTTGTGGCCAGAACAAGCACTTGGGACCATCGAATTTAGTAATTTTGTAAGGGTAGTTTGCATGTTGAAGAATTCAAAACCTATTTTTATCAAGTACACTCAGCATGGTTATTAATAAGAATGAAATTAAGAGTGAATGATTGAAAAAAAAAAGGATATATAAATGTTGGATCAATGCTCTAATACATTGTGAGGTTGTGGTGTTAACCAAGGTTTTAAACTTCGTAAGGCATAATTGAGGCAATTTTTCTTTGTAAGGCAAGGCTTAAGCCTCATGTTTTTATAAAAACTCAGTTCAACTCAAACTAAGCCTTTTACAAAAAACAAAATTCATAAATTCTAAAAAATATATCATTGTTATATAAGGAAAATTAAAACATAAACAAACTTGAATTATTTTTATGGATACTTATCTTATCACATAACAATATCAAGCATTCAAGACACAAACTTGATATATCAATTGCTTCGGTTATGATAAAGATTGTTAAAAACTTAAGGAGCTCACATGTCACACTCCGCCCGGACGCGCCTAAACCGGCGGGACACTCACAGACGGGGCGCGAATGCATTATAACGATAGTTGAGTGCGCGAAAACACGATTAAGTACAAGTCTAATTTCATTAATTTCAGAATATAATTGTACATGAAATAGTTAAGGGAACATTCTCCCAAAATCCCCAATGAATAATACAAAGGGTACAAAATGTGAGCCCAAAAACCTACACCCAGTCCACCCTAATCTCCTGTGAAAAATTGGATAACAACGGGGTGTGCTACACGCTCAGTGGGTAAAATAGTTTGTGAATATAACAATTAATAAAACAGACTTCATAATCAAATATCTTAAATAAACATCAGAGCATCATAATCAATCCAATATGTATGTATGCATGACACCTCTCGTATTGGTTTGATGATTGTACATCGTCTGAGTTCACATACAAATGTCCCTCCCCAGGAGTAGTCGGGTTCTCATTGTATGCCCCTCCTCAGGAACGACGCTCTGGATTCATGTACAGATGTCCCTCTCCGGGAGTAGCTAGGTTCTCATTGTATGTCTTTCTCCAGAGAAATATAATGAATAGCAAGTATCGCTTCTAACTATTCTATTAATCATAAACCACGTACGTCCCTAGGTGGTGCTATGTATGATGCCAATGCATGAACTGGTCCAGTGTTTACTTAACATTTAGACAGGATTTGACAACGTCTAGTGATCCATATCAGGGTCGGCATCACTACGTGCAAGGTTAGGACATTCAGTATTACTTGTATAAGCTGATAGTTTTCAAATAAGATCAACCAAATCAGTCTCTAGTTGAGAGGTGAGACACGAGGTCTACTTAAATACCAATCGCCTAGAGCAACACTGTCACACCCCGCCCGGACACGCCTAAACCGGCGGGTACACTCACGGACGGGGCGCGCATTTGGCACAATTACAATGGTAACAACAGAGTGCGCAGCGGAAATACGGTACACACAGTACAAATCTGATTTCATATAATTCAGAATACTTTTGTACATAAAATGGTCAAGGGAACATACTCCCAAAATCCCCAATGATTCATACAAAGGGTACAAAATGTGGGCCCCATAACCTGCTCCCAGTCCACCCTAATTTCCTGTGAAAGATTTGATAATATTGGAGTGAGCTTAACGCGCTCAGTGGGTAAATAGTGCATGAGTATAACAATTAATAAAGCATACTTCAATATCAAATATCTTAAATACACATATGAGCATCATAATCAATCAATATGAATGTATGCATGACACCGTCACGTATTAATGGTTTGATGAACGTACATCGCCTGAATTCACGTACAGGAACGATGCTCTGAATTCACGTACTGATGTCCCTCCCCGAGTGTAACCGGGTTCTCATGTACGTCCCTCTCCAGAGAAATATAATGAATAGTGAGCAATGTTTCTAACTATTCTATGAGTCATAAACCATATACGTCCCCAGGTGGTGATATGTATGATGCCAATGCATGAACTGGTCTAGTCTACTGGTCTGGTCTTTCTTGACATTTAGACTGACTTTGACAACGTCTGGTGATCCTTATTAGGGTCGGTATCACGACGTGCAAGGTTAGGACATTATATGACATAATGTAGTGTAAATGAATAGTAGACATAATAATAATTGAATGTAAACTTTAATAAAAGTTATGAAACACGCAAACCTATGTTTCATTCCCCACCTTCAGATAAAAACTTCTTCTTTCCGATCTGGCGCTTTCCTCCGGACAGAACTTCGTCGCACCGTACCGAGAGTCTCGATCAGAGAGTCTGAAAAACTAAAAACTTAGAATGAGTGGAAAGAGAAAGAAAATCATAAGGAGAGCGATTTTGGTGTGAGAAATGAGAATGAGGAGGGTTCCTTATATAGAGATTTTTGGCGCTTGAACGTTCTGGCATGCGCCTGAACGTTCGGGCGTTGCCCAAATAGTAAATTTTTTTTTTGTGAAATACGGAGTTTTACAAGCACGCTGCCTCCCGTTCACTATTTAAAGTTATTGAGGACAAGACTGAGTCTGGTTGAGCTAGATTGACCACTAATCCGTCATAACAACAGTGTAATACATGAACTCCAAATATACGGGCATAAGTATGACAGTATGAACATTATACATAATAATGCAGTGTAAATAAATAGTAGACATAATGATAAATGAATGTAACTTTAATAAAAGTTATAAGACAAGCAAACCTATATTTCGTTCTCCACCTTCAGATAAAAACTTCTTTGAAAGTTGGCACATTCTCCCGGGCAGAACTGCGTTGCACCGCACAGAGAGTCTCGGATAGAGAGTTTCAAAAGAGAGACAAAAACTCAAAATGAGTGAAAGAGAGAAGGAAAATCACAAGGAGGAGTGATTTTGGTGTGAGAAATAAGGAGGGGGGAGGTGTTCTTAAATAGGAAAGATTGGCCCGAACGTATAACAATTTTTTTTTTTTTTTGTGTAAACCTAAGGTATTACATCACATTATAACTTTATAAGTCAAGATTTTCAAATGTTATTGTAATACCCTGTATTTCACAAAAAAAAAAAAAAAAAAAAAAAAATTTCAAATAGTAAATTTTTTTTTCGAAAATTATTTATTCGAAAAAAAAAAAAAAAAAAAAAAAAAAAAAAAAAAAAATTCGAAAATATTTTATTTTTCGAAAATTATTTATTCGAAAAAAAAAAAAAAAAAAAAAAAAAAAAAAAATTCGAAAATATTTTATTTTTCGAAAATTATTTATTCGAAAAAAAAAAAAAAAAAAAAAAAAAAAATTCGAAAATATTTTATTTTTCGAAAATTATTTATTCGAAAAAAAAAAAAAAAAAAAAAAAAAAAAAAAAAATTCGAAAATATTTTATTTTTCGAAAATTATTTATTCGAAAAAAAAAAAAAAAAAAAAAAAAAAATTTACTATTTAAATTTTTTTTTAACTATATATATATGACTTCCATATATAGTTAGGATTAAAAATAACTATATATGATTTTTATATAGTCTAAATTTCAAATATATATAGTTACGTTATGAAAACTATATATATAATTATAATTAAATATGTCTATACATTCATATGTGAATATGACATATATACACATTTTAAATAGTTGATTTTTGGAAACTATATATAGTTATGAGTCGATATGTCTATACATGTGAATACGACATATATACATCTAATGAAAGAATATTTCATGATGGCATAAACATCAACAGAAAACACGAAAATAATGTCTAGTAGACAAGACATAAATCTTAAAATAATTAAATATGTCTATACATTCATATGTGAATATGACATATATACACATTCCAAATAGTTGATTTTTGGACACTATATATAGTTATGATGAAATATGTCTATACATTCATAAGTGAATACGACATATATGCATCAAATCACTAATAAAGAAAATTTCATGCTGGCATAAACATCAACAGAACACTCGAAACTAATGTCTAGCAGACAAAGCATAAATCTTAAAAATATTATGAATATATTTTGTGTCTTTCACACAAATTTATTTTCCTTTCAGCAGAAGAATGACCTCAAGGGAGGGAACATCTTCTACTAGTAGGGAACCAATTCCCACTAGACTAACGGAATTGTCCAAACGAGAGGTTGTGACTATGAGGAGCATCGACAATGGCGATCTCCGCCTCCGTCCAATCCTTCATGACAAACTCGCAGCACTGGATTGGTTAAATATAACCAAAGTCGAGGGTCAAGTCTCTTACAACTTGGTTCGATCCTTCTATGAAGCCATGAATCACGTGGGACTTCACGGAGATGAGATCAGCCCTCACTTAGAGACAACAATCATGGGAACAACAATTCCTATCAACATCGAGATTATTGCTCGACTTTTAGAGATTCCGATTGAGGCAATAATTATTGATCCACATGATCCTCAGGCAGTTGCAGCGATCGCCGAATCTAATGCACAACTGTTCACTTTCCTCGCCAAAGAGCCATACACCCAATCAACATACACCAACCTCCCAAACAATCATCTTAAGCCATCTCTTGTCGGCCTCGGAAAGATTGTATACGGCAACATCTTGCCAGAAAGGGGTACTAGGGGCACTATGTCTAGGGCCCAACTCCTTGTGCTGTATTGCATCGAGAAGAACATAAAAGTCTCTCTACCACACATCATCATCCAACAAATGTTGAGGGTGATTCAAAACCCTTTAAAGAAGGAATTCCTCGGATACGGAGTCTTGATTATGAGGATCCTTCACGAGGCCAACGTTGACACTTTCGATGGAACGTCAAAGCTTATCACTGAACCAGTTACAGCATCCTCTATCTTCAAGACCTATGGCACAAGTGGAGGGGTAACTGACGAAGAGGTATTCGGCACGACAAACAGAACTGCCGAAAGAATGAGGGACAAGCACGGGCGTTGCCTTCGCAAATGTCGACGCAAGATGCCTGTCAGAGACGGCCCAAATAATGATTCAAATCCCAATCCTACATCAAACCCACCCCTGAATACTGATCCAGTTGATCCACCACTTACTGACGAAGAATTATATGCCACACTAAATTCGCCACTACTAAATCATGATAGACAAGGTCCACAAGCAAACCCACCAACTTGGAACGTGCCAACTCACGGCAACACTTCGTACCAAAGATTTCCACCTTCTGCGGTACAGTATCAGCCCGTTCCACAAGTTGCTGTAAACCAACAACAACATTACTGGGCCTCACCAAATCTTGGAGGACCAAACATTCCAATGAGCCCATTGTTTCCACCTTTTTCATCTCAAACAAACCAAATTATCCAAGGGGTTCCGGTTAGGGGATCTCCGCACAATCAATACAACTATATTCCCCCTATGAACCACCCATACAACCAATACTTTCCTCAAATGCCTATGGCCTACCCTTCACCTATGAGACAACCAACCTATCAACCACCAATGGGACAACCGACTAACCTACTTGAACGGTTAGATGAAATGGCATCCAATATTGCTGCACTGAAAGAGAGCCACAATCTTGTATTAACTCGTTTGCCAAACCCCAACGCAGAGCGGGCACACTCTCAACCTTCTGTTAGTAGTCATTCTGTACATAACAGTAGATCTCGAAGAAATGGTGGTAGGCAAGAACGTCAAAATTGATTACTGGCAATGTAAATTTTTTTTATTATATATGAATGAAATGTTTTGTTTAAGACTATCTTTGGTGGGCCGACTTACAACCATTCTTTCTTTTGTATCACTAACTTTGGAGTGGTATGGGACACAACAAAATTGGATGATACTAAATAAAATGTGGAAGTAAGAAAACCCATGACCTTGTGTGAAAAGAAACATTTGGAGAAAGTTGCATTACTAATATTATCACTAAGTTTACACGGTATGGGACGAGTAAATTTGGACGATACTATTAGTGAACTTCTATTCAGCCAATGTTTTTAGAGACCGTGTTCATACAACTTAACTTGGTTTCCACCCTTATTACTAAATTCATGTGGTATGGGACATATGAACTTGGATAATAATTGAACAGACTAAGCGTAAGCGTATGAATGCATAAGATTGCGATAGAACGTTAGTTCAGGCTATTTACCGAGGCAAATCTTAGAATTCTTATGACTCGTATGGATTTTCAATGAAATATATGTATGTTCACGAACACCAAAACAAAATCATTTTAAATATTTGCAACGTTTTCTACTTATTATATAAACATTCTAACCTTGTTTGTTTTTACACCATGGCCACACATACGAGATATATAAGATTCTTTGATTCCTCAACAACAACTTTACACTCTACTTAGAAAACTAAGTGATTTTAA
Source organism: Paratinospora sagittata (assembly GCA_035771175.1). NCBI lineage: Eukaryota > Viridiplantae > Streptophyta > Magnoliopsida > Ranunculales > Menispermaceae > Paratinospora > Paratinospora sagittata. Next base: position 45,448,308 of record CM069602.1, on the reverse strand, counting down.
TATTACAGTACTCTCGAAATTGTTGCTGAGCATACTACAACATTATACTTACCTACAGTTTCTTAATCTTGGTTTTCTTTTCTCCTTGCCAGTGAGAAAATGCAAACCAGGAAGAGAGGAAGGCCACGTACTGTTCGTCCCACAGTTGAGGCACCTCCTGAGATTCAGGAACCGCCGCCTCCGCCAACAGCACAGGCCACACCCGACACTGCCACTACATCTGGGCAGGCAATACCACCACCACCCGCACCCTTTGCCATGCCTTCAAGCATTGAAACCTTCTTCGCTGGATTTGTTGAGGCGATGAAGGTCACTGTTCAAACTGCCGTTCGTGAGACTGCCGCCAGTCAGGTTGCCACGGTACAAGCACCTGTAAAATTTGGGTCGGAAGCTCAAACCGATCAGATTACTAAATACAAGCGACTACAACCTCTTACTTTCGATGGCACCATTGATCCTGATGAGGTGCAAAAGTGGCTCGATGAGTCAAAGAAGGCTCTTGATGCAATGGGAGTCGATGAGACTCGCAAAATTCCACTAGCAACTTACCAACTTGTTGGTGGAGCAAACAAATGGTGGCTTACAGTGAAAGAAGACCCACGGGTCAATATAGCAGATATGACTTGGCAACAGTTTGAGTCAATGTTTATTGATGAGTATTTTCCCAGCGCGGTGACAAAGCAGAAGCGCCAGGAATTTGCAAAGTTATATCAGGGCACCATGACCGTTAGAGAATATGCTGGAAAATTCAAAGAATTATCTGTCTACTCTCTCTCCACCATCTCAACGGAGCGAGATAAGTCCGAGAAATTTTATAATGGCCTTCGCCATGACATTCGGCAAGCCTTATCGATCTTGGATATCAAGATTTACAAGGAAGTGGTTGACAAGGCCATGAGCTTTGAACAAGAGAAGCTCTTACAAGAACAGCGAATGAATAAGGGCAAACGACCTGCACAATTTTCCCCACAAGGCTCACAACAGGGCAACAGGAAAAAGCCCTACTACAATCCAAACCCAGCCCTCCCAGCCCCGGTTTCGACGAATGCAGGCACAACACCTGCGGCTGAACCTTTTAACTCTAACCACCAGGGTTTCCGAAATCATGGCCGTGGCGGTCGTTATGGACGAGGTGGCCGTAGTAACGGCAATGGCAGAGGTGGTGGTCGACACCACAATCAGCCCACCCAACAGCATAATCAGAATGGCCAGCAAAACAATCAGCAGTACAGGCCGACTTGTTACAATTGCGGCCAGAAGGGCCATGTCAAACATCTTTGTCCGCACCTTCAGCAACCTATTCCAGCTATTCCAGTCCAACAAGCACCACCTGCTACTAATGCCCAACCCAGGCCGACCCAGCAGAACCAGGGTCAACGGAATCAGGGCAGAGCATATGCCATCGCTCACCAACCCCTCCCAGACAATAATGTCGTCGAAGGTACCTTTCCTTTATTCAATACCATGGTGCATGTTTTGTTTGATTCAGGTGCTACGCATTCTTTTATATCATCAGTATTGGTAAGACATTTAGGCCTGCATCCTGAACCCACAAACATCACACTCCATGTCACATCACCATTCGGATCGGGTACTGACGTGAATTTGCCGTGCTCTCGATGTGAGCTTCGAATGTCCGAACAGATAATATATGCCGATCTTTTTGTAATGGATTTTGAAGACTTCGACATCATCCTCGGCATGGACTGGCTGGCACCACTGAATGCAAAGATCGACTGTATGAACAAGCAAGTTCAGTTAACTTTGCCTACAGGAGAGTTTGTTAAGATTCAGGGCACAAGGCAATGGATACACAAATCAACAGTCGCCCTTCTCAAGTCACAACTTCGAGCGTTGTCTCTTGGTAACGACAATGAATCACCAGCTCTGTACCCTCCCGAAGTACGCGATGTTCCAGTCGTATCTGAATTCCCAACAGTTTTTCTTAATGACCTTCCTGGTCTACCTCCAGTTCGGGAATTCGATTTTGAGATCAACCTCATACCTGGGACAGGGCCTATCTCAATTCCACCATACAGAATGTCAAATGTTGAACTGGTCGAATTAGACATACAACTTAAGGAATTAGAGAGTAATGGCTTCATCCGAAAGAGTTCATCACCCTGGGGCGCTCCAGTTCTGTTTGTTCGCAAAAAGGATGGTTCGTTACGACTTTGCATCGATTATCGCAAGTTGAATAACGTCACCATCAAGAACAGATATCCGTTGCCCAGGATCGATGACTTGTTCGACCAACTTAGAGATGCCAAATACTTTTCTAAGATTGATTTACGGTCTGGTTATCACCAACTCCGGATCCGAGAATCGGACATCACCAAAACAGCGTTCAGAACTCGTTACGGTCATTATGAATTCTTAGTTATGCCATTCGGTCTAACAAATGCCCCTGCAGCATTCATGGATTTGATGAATCGCATATTCAGGTTATACTTAGACCGCTTTGTGGTGGTTTTTGTGGATGACATCTTGATATATTCCTCCACCGAGGAAGACCATAAACTACATTTGAAGATCGTCCTCCAGACCTTACAAAGACACCAACTGTATGCAAAGTTGAGTAAGTGCGAATTTTGGGCGCAGAGAGTTCAATTCCTCGGCCATGTGGTTTCAGGCAATGGCATTGAGGTCGATCCTTCTAAGGTTGAAGCCGTCTTAAACTGGAAGCAGCCTACCACTGTTACTCAGATTAGGAGTTTTCTTGGTCTGGCTGGCTATTACAGACGCTTCATCAAGGATTTCTCAAAGATTGCTGAACCTATGACCAAGCTCACTCGAAAAGACGTGCGTTTTATCTGGAATTCCGCCTGTGAAGCATCATTTCAGGAATTGAAAAAACGCCTCACGACAGCGCCTGTACTTATCACTCCAAGAAATGCAATTGGATTTTCATTATACACCGATGCCTCTCTCCAAGGCTTAGGTGCCGTACTAATGCAAGAAGGCCAAGTTGTTGCATATGCCTCCAGGCAACTGAAAATTCATGAGGGTAATTACCCAACGCATGACTTGGAACTTGCAGCTGTTGTGTTTGCACTGAAATTATGGCGTCATTACCTCTACGGTGAACGGTTCGAGGTCTTCTCGGATCACAAGAGTCTTAAGTACATATACACTCAGCGAGACCTTAACCTCCGCCAAAGACGATGGTTGGAATTCTTGAAAGATTATGACTTTCAACTCCAGTACCATCCCGGAAAGGCCAATGTTGTGGCTGATGCCCTGAGTAGAAAATCTTATGTTGCTTGCACTCTTAACTACGAAATGGGAAAGTTGACTACAGAGTTGGAGAACTTTAACCTACAACTGAACATAGAGGGACCAAGACCACGACTCTCTCAATTATCAGCTACCTCTGACCTTGTTCGCAAGATTTCAGCTACTCAAGCCAATGACCCTATGTTAATGGAGAAACGAGAACTTCTACTCAGCGGCCAAGACCTTCCTCATTGGTCAGTTTCTGACGACGGCGCCGTTTTCTATAAAAAACGTCTTTGTCTTCCGAACGATCCCGAGGTTCGGAAAGACGTGCTTACTGAGATGCACTGTTCGAGATACGCTATGCATCCTGGGGGTGACAAGATGTACCAGGATGTCAAGCGACAATTCTGGTTTTCTGGAATGAAGACGGCCATTGCAGACTTCGTTGCTCGATGTCTTGTTTGCCAACAAGTTAAGGCAGAACGAAGACTTCCCTCTGGCCTTCTCCAACCGTTACCTATTGGAGAATGGAAATGGGAGAACATCGCAATGGATTTTGTTACAGCATTACCTCGAAATAATAAAGGGCAAGATGCTATCTGGGTTATCATTGACAGACTTACCAAGTCTGCACACTTCTTGCCAATAAAATTCACGGATAATCCCGCCAAACTTGCCGAACTCTATGCAAGAGAGATCGTCCGCCTTCATGGCATACCACTCACGATCGTCTCTGATCGAGACCCTCGCTTCACATCAAACTTTTGGAAAAGCTTCCAAACTAGAATGGGTTCAAAGATCACTATGAGCACCGCCTTCCACCCTCAGACTGATGGGCAGTCAGAACGGCTTATCCAAATCTTAGAAGACATGCTACGATGCTGCATTTTGGACTTTCATGACGGATGGGCAAAGTATTTGCATCTAGCTGAGTTTGCATACAACAACAGCTACCAAACTAGTATCGGCATGGCACCATACGAGGCTCTCTATGGTCGGCCTTGCAGATCTCCGGTATGCTGGTTAGATATGGCAGACCGACCGCAGTTGGGCCCTGAACTAGTTCAAGAGACTTCTGAGAAGATCACACTAGTAAAGGAACGACTTCGTGTTGCACAAAGTCGACAGAAGAGCTATGCTGACAAACGACGACAGCCTCTAGAATTTGATAAGGGGGACTTTGTTTTTCTGAAAGTCCAGCCCACACGAGGTGTCAAACGCTTTGGGATCAAAGGCAAGCTCTCCCCGCGATATATCGGTCCATTTCCGATCATTGAACGTATTGGCAAACTTGCTTATCGTCTGTCCCTTCCATCATCCATGCCTAAGGTTCATGACGTTTTTCACGTATCTATGCTTCGCAAGTATCGTCCTGATCCTTCGCATATCATCCCTTTAGTCGAGGTTCGGGTTGAGGAAGGAAATACGTACCAGGAGAAAGCAATCCAGATTTTAGATACAAAAACTCAAGAACTACGGCGCCGTAGCATACCACTTGTGAAAGTGCTCTGGGATCACCACGGCGTAGAGGAAGCAACATGGGAACTAGAATCAACAATTAAACAAAAATACCCTGAATTATTTTCTAGCACCAACTGATGAAGTGATACGTTGTATTATTTTCACTTATCAATATCAGGATGAAACATTGTTTACACCTATCTTGATACATTGTTTCACTTCAATAACTACCAGATGTCTGAAAATAATATCAATGGATAGAGTATTGCACACATGCAGTGGCCTCATTCACAGCCTGCGGCTACTTCTCAAACCGCCAACCCCCATCACTACTTGACTTGATTTCGAGGGCGAAATCCCTTTAAGGGGGGTAGAGTGTAATACCCTGTATTTCACAAAAAAAAAAAAAAAAAAAAAAAAAATTTACTATTTGAAATTTTTACTATTTGGGCAACGCCCGAACGTTCAGGCGCATGCCAGAACGTTCAGGCGCCTGCCAGAACGTTCAGGCGCCTGCCAGAACGTTCAGGCGCCTGCCAGAACGTTCAGGCGGCATGCCAGAACGTTCAGGCGCCTGCCAGAACGTTCAGGCGGCATGCCAGAACGTTCAGGCGGCATGCCAGAACGTTCAGGCGCCTGCCAGAACGTTCAGGCGCCATGCCAGAACGTTCAGGCGCCTGCCAGAACGTTCAGGCGCCTGCCAGAACGTTCAGGCGCCATGCCAGAACGTTCAGGCGCCTGCCAGAACGTTCAGGCGCCATGCCAGAACGTTCAGGCGCCTGCCAGAACGTTCAGGCGCCTGCCAGAACGTTCAGGCGCCTGCCAGAACGTTCAGGCGCACAAAATCTCTATATAAGGAACCCTCCTCATTCTCATTTCTCACACCAAACCAAAATCACCTTCTCTTGGGATTTTCTTCTCCTTTCCACGCCTTCTAAGTTTTTAGTTTTTGAGACTCTCTAATCGAGACTCTCGGTGCGGTGCAACAAAGTTCTGTCCGGAGGAAAGCGCCAGATCTGAAAGCGGTGCAACGAAGTTCTGTCCGGAGAAAAAGCACCAGATCTGAAGGTGGGGAACGAAATATAGGTTTGCGTGTTTTATAACTTTTATTAAAGTTTACATTCAATTATTGTTATATCTACTATTCATTTACACTGCATTATGTCAATAATGTTATGACCTGAATGTGATAACTTTGCACGTCGTGATACCGACCCTGATAAGGTTCACTAGACGTTGCCAAAGTCAGTCTAAATGTCAAGAAAGACCAGACCAGTAGACTAGACCAGTTCATGCATTGGCATCATACATATCACCACCTAGGGACGTATATGGTTTATGACTCATAGAATAGTTAGAAGCATTGCTCACTATTCATATTATTTCTCTGGAGAGGGACGTACATGTGAACCTGGCTACGCTGGGGAGGGACATGTACGTGAATCCAGAGCATTGTTCCTGAGGAGGGACGTACAGTGAGAACCTGGCTTCGCCCGGGGAAGGACACCAGTACGTGAACTCAGGCGATGTACGATCATCAAACCATTAGTACGTGACGGTGTCATGCATACATACATATTGATTGATTATGATGCTTACATGTGTATTTAAGATATTTGATATTGAAGTATGCTTTATTAATTGTTATACTCATGCACTATTTACCCACTGAGCGCGTTAAGCTCACTCCAATATTATCAAATCTTTCACAGGAAATTAGGGTGGACTGGGTGCAGGTTATGGGGCCCACATTTTGTACCCTTTGTATGAATCATTGGGGATTTTGGGAGTATGTTCCCTTGACCTTTTATGTACAAAAGTATTCTGAATTATATGAAATCAGATTTGTACTGTGTACTGTATTTCCGCTGCGTACTCTGTTATTACCATTATGATTGTTCCAAATGCGCGCCCCGTCCGTGAGTGTACCGCCGGTTTAGGCGCGTCCGGGCGGGGTGTGACAGTTATGTTTTCATGTCAAAAAAAAAAAAAAAAGAATCTAGTAAAACTTAACAATGAAATGATATTAGGTATTAACACTTCTTAATGTTCACATACTCTAGTAATTTTGTTAAGTTTCTAACATTGTTTTAATTACGTTTGATGATGCACATTGCAATAAACTCATAAACACAATTGGCATCAGAAGTTCATTGGGTATTGTGTATGTAGACCGCAAGAAGTTTAGGCTTGGAGTTTCAAAACTTGGATCTCTCCTAATAATCGACATTAGAACTTTAAAAAAGAAAAGGAATTAGATTTTCATACTAGTTGTAATACTCTGTATTTCACAAAAAAGAAAAGGAATTAGATGTTGATGCGGGCTACGCTGCATCAAAGCGTAGCGACACATGGTTAAAGGTTTATTAATATAATATGAGAACCTAAGGTCTTCTTAAATGGTAGAAAGAAAATAATACCATAAAACAGAGGGTTTTTGATAGTGCTTCCTTCTTAGGTCAAACGCGTCCATTGGTGCTTGGCATGGTAATGGGAGAAAAGCTTGCTGGTAATTATCTAAAACTTTCCAATACCCTCACTGCTTCTAATTACAGATTTTCACTATCCCAAAATACTATTATTACCCTCTCAATTCAGATAGCATACTATACTTTTCAGGTATAGCCCATTCCTGATGGCATGCTACAACCCTGATACTGAAGAATTTCAGAGTGTATATCGAGTTATGTCTGGGTTCTCTGATTATTTCTATGTAGAGGTAAATTCTTTGTTTTGACATTTGAAATTTTACATCACATATATGGATAGATGCAGTTATAACAGCAACAAATGGTTGAAGCTGGGGAACTGTAGTCTATAATCATTTGGAAATTTACTGGTTTGATATTCTTCTTCTTTTTTTTCCTGTTATTTGTTGGTTCAAATTGTTTTTACTAACTGCTAGGAGTTGCTGCTACTATCACATGAAAGAGTTCTTCTCTGGTGAAAAGATCTTGTCCAAGAAACCGATTTATTATCAAACTGATGAGGTACCCGATAAATGGTTTTCTCCAGAACTTGTCTGGGAAATTCGAGGCGCAGGTAATTGTTTGGCACTTTTTGACCTTTACAAAATGTCTTCTTTGCACACTCTTATTGATAACCAAATGTTTTGCAGACTTTACAATTTCACCTATCCACAAGGCTGCCATTGGTTTGGTTCACCCATCTCGTGGCATCTCTATCAGATTCCCAAGATTCATTAGCTCTCCATCGGATAGAAAAGCAGAAGACTGTAGAACATCTGCAGATGTAGCTGATATGTTTCATTCTCAGACGCGAAAGATGGACGTGAGAATAGAAGACTAATTTGTTGGTGTTCTCAATGTACAGTTGGACTCTGTTTTGTTTCAAGTTTTGAAACAAAATATTCATTTATTCTGAGTCTTGCTAGAGAAAATAGCCTCAGCATTTTTATTCTAATTCAAATAGTGTTTTGTAGAAATAGAGTATTTGATTATAATTTTAAAACCTTTAAAAGAAATAGATGTTTAATAAAATTAGAGATTAAATCTCTATTTAAAAAAATAAAAAATTTTGGCTGTTTGTTTAGAGGTTAAACCTCTATTGCAAATAAAGGAAGAGCCGTAAAAAATAAATAAATAATAAAGATTTCTCCGGCGACAGAGAGGACTTCCCTTTGCACAGAGAGGTTTTTTTTTAATTATTATTATTGTTTAAATTATTTAGTTTTGTTATTGACACGTGAATAATAAATGAAAAATTCTCCGATTATAATGAATTTTGTATTCACTTCTAATCGAGTTAAATTTAAGATAAAAATATGAGTTGTCAAAATAATTCTTATATGCCTTGGTAGTTATCTTATTATTAGATTTCATTGATTCTTCGTTTCTTTATTGTTGCACTAGTCAATTTTTATGGGATCGACTTTGTGAGTACTACAATTGGTTTTTGTACGCTTGCAAGATTAAAATATCTCATTTAATTGAGAGTAACAATATGTGTGTGTGCGTGTTTGTATGTTTGTTCCGCTGCACAAATTTTAACAATAAAAGCTACTTTCAAAACTTATGGGGACATTTTAATAAGATTTTATTTATTATAGAGGCCAAATATTTATATTGATTACGTGTTCTTCTAAGTTAAGACACATGAAGTTTCATTTCCTCACACTATCAAGAGGTGCTTTACAAAAGAAAAAGGAAAAAAGAAAAAATCAGAAACCTACCTACAAGGCATACTATATGTGCGCTCAAAAATCGATTGGCCAAAATCGATTGGCCAAGGCTGGATCCCAACCTACATACATTTTTTATCTTTAAATTCCCTCAGATCACTTTTCCCCAAAATTTAATTTTTACTTTCATCTTGAGTATTTTTGTGTATCAAACAATCCGACGAATATGTTTGCAACATAAGAGCTCATAAATGAATGAGTCACTAAGTAGTACTACTAACTGGAGTTCGACCCACCGTCTCCTTTTATTCTTGTTATAATTTAATATCAATTCTATATATATGTATATATTTAGAAATTAATTAATATATGTTGAGAGATAGAAATGGATATGGCTTCCTCGTTAATTAGTTGTAATAGTTTTATAATTAGTTAATTAAAACAATCGGAGCAACTGATTGTACCAACCATTTTTTTTAGTTTTAAATGAAATAAATATAATTAGCTTTTAAAATAGTAGAATTATTTTATTATTTAAAGATAATTTAATTTAAAAATAAAATTATTTTTTAGAAATGGTTATATAAATTTTGTTATTTGATTAAAAATAATATTTTGAATTATTAAGTAAAAAATAAAATTATTAAAATACTAAAAGTAATTTATTAAAATACTAAAATTAATTTTTATTAAAAAATAAAATTATTAATCTTTTACCAAAAAAATCATTTTTCACTAAAAACTAATTTGTCTTTATTACGACGTAACAAAAAAAAAATTACTGAAAATAATAAATTTATTTTTTATCAAAGTAACAAAATAATTTTAAAAAAATAAAATAAAAGCTATCTCATCACATAACACGTCAAAATAACAAAATAATTTAAAAAAATAACAATTTTTTTAACTTATTTAGTTTTGTTAATTGTCACGTGAATAATAATTAATTAAATTATTTAAATGAAAAATTCGCCGATTATAATGAATTTTGTATTCACTTCTAGTCGAGTTAAATTTAAGATAAAAATATGAGTTGTGAAAATAATTCTTATATGCCTTAGTAGTTATCTTATTATTAGATTTCATTGATTCTTCGTTTATTTATTGTTCCACTAGTCAATCTTTGTAGGATCGACTTTGCCAGTACTACAACTGATTTTTGTACACTTGCAAGATTAAAATACCTCATTTAATTGAGTGTAACAATCTGTATGTGTGCGTGTTTATATATTTGTTCCGCTGTTCGAATCTCAACAATAAGAGCTACTTCCAAAACTTATGGGGACATTTTAATAAGATTTTATATATTATAAAGGTCAAATATTTATACTGATTTGATTACATGTTATTCTAAGGTAAGACACATATGAAGTTTCATTTCGTGGCACTATCAAGAGGCGCTTTACAAAAGAAAAAAGAATAAAAAAAAAAAAAAAAAACCTGCCTACACTATATGTATGCTCAAAAGCCGATTGGCCAAGTCTGAATCCTAACCTACTTACATTTTTTATCTTTAAATTTCCTCCAATCACTTTTTCCATAATTTAATTTTTATTTTCATCTTGAGTATTTTTGTGTATCAAACCACCCAACGAGTATGTTTGTAACATGAATGAGCCACCTAGTTGTACTAGTAAGAGGAGTTCGACTTACCGTCTCCTTTTATTCTTGCTAGTTAATTAATCCACCTAATATAATTTAATATCAATTCTATATAAACATCATTTATATATATGTATATATTTAGAAATTAATTAATATATGTTGAGAGATAGAAATGGATATGGCTTCCTCGTTAATTAGTTGTAATAGTTTTATAATTAGTTAATTAAAATATAATTAAAAGAGACAAAATTGGATGTGAAGCTTTTGTTTAGCAAGCTCAATTATTCAGTAGTTTTTTCCAGATTCGCTTTATTTCGGGTCGAACAAAATTGGACAATTAGGGTCGAATAAGTTTTGCTACCCCTATCCTTGATAGAAAAATGAATTCTGTCAAGATATGCAGATTTCAATTTCCTGAAAAAGTGGCGATTGTGAGAAAGTTCTTCAAAAAAAATAAGCAAAAAAAAAAAAAGACCAAAGCCCTAACAAAGTTTAATATTGATAAATTATAAATTTCATTAATATAAAAGTAATAACTATTTTAAGTAAAATATTAAGCATGTTTTTTATTTTTAACAAAAATAAAATAAATAAGACAAAAAAAAGAATTATTATTTTAATAAAAATCAATTCTTCTTTTAATACAAAGCAATTATTTATTTTAATACAAATCAATTTTTTATTTTAATTAAAAATTAATTTTTTTTTATTTTCATCAAAAATCATTTTTTTATTTTAATAAAAATGAAAATTTTATTTTATTAAAATATTAATTTTTTATTTTATTACATTAACAGGCCAAAAAATAAAAAAAAGTCACAATGGGTCTCGCATTTTAGGTTGGTTTAAGTTGGGTTAGATAGATTATTTGGATTGAATTAAATTTTAAAATATCAAATTGGATTAGTTTAGATTGGGTTACAGATTCAACTTATAAGAACCTAAGTAACTCAATCTGAATTAATATTTGGTCGAAATCCTAGTATTAGTCTTAAATTCACAAATTTTACGGTTACTCATACATGATTTAGAGTTTTAGTTCGGTCAAAAAAAAAAAAAACTTTAGTTTATTTTATAATTACCAATTTAAGTTACAATAATAACGTACTGTAAATATTAAGTGAAAAAAAAGGCTCGTCACAATTTATTTTATAAAAAAAACTTAATAAAATATTATTTAAAATTATTAAAATTAGAGTAAAGTGAAACCCAACCTACCAATTTAACTAAAAATTGAACGTTAAGTATTTAGATTAGGTTAAATTTTAAATTTACATATTTAAATTATTTTTATAATAATAATAATTTTTATTAAAAGTAGTAAAAGTATTTTTCTGAAGTAATAAAATTACTTTTATTAGAGGAATATTTTTTTATTTATCAAAATAGTAAATTTATTGTTTATTAAAAACAATTTAGTGCAAAAATATAATAAATTAATTTTTTATAATAATAATTTTACCAAAACTAATATAATTAGCTTTTTAAAATAGTAGAATTATTTTATTAATGAAAGAGAATTTAATTAAAAAATAAAATGATTTTTTAGAAATGGTTATATAATTTTTTTATTTCATTAAAAACAATATTTTGAATTATTAAGTAAAAAATAAAATTATTAAAATACTAAAATTAATTTATTAAAATACTAAAATTAATTTTTTTAAAAAAATAAAATTATTTTCTTTTACCAAAAAAATTATTTTTCACTAAAAACTAATTTATCTTTATTACAACGTAACAAAAAAATAATAAATTTATTTTTTTTATCAAAGTAACAAAATTATTTTTTTTATCAAAGTAACAAAATTATTTAAAAAAAACATAAAAGCTATCTCATCACAAAACACGTCAAAATAAGAAAATTAAAGCTATATTGGACGTTAAAGTCTTGCCGTTCTTTTTAAAATAATAATAATAATAATAAACTCTTTAGCTACGATGGGACTCTTCGCCAGTTGAGTTTCAGTTGCTTTAGAGTTCATACCATATTTTTCTTCCTATAAATATAACCCTTGTACTCTTCAAGATTATCAGAAGAAGAAGAAAGACTGAAGAAGAGGCAAAACAAGAAGAGGAGCAGCTGAAGAAGAAATCCGCCATTCCAATCTAAACCAAACCAAACGCCATTTCCAGAAACACGAAACTCACTCCAAAGAAATTACCAAATCACCACTTGCTACTCTGCATCTATCATCACTTCTCTCTCTCTCTCTAACCGAAGACGATCAAGAAAACCAACAACAAAAAGAAGAGACAGAAGAAGTAGCTGTGATCGATCTTCATTAACGGTTATTATTAGACAGAAGCAAGTAATCAGTATAGTCTGTCTACTCTGCATTGGTAAAGCTGAATCTTTTTTTTTTCAACAAGGCGTTTGTTTTAGAGCAAGAAAGCGAGCAAGTCCGATCGAACTGGTATCATTTTTTCTGACAAAAACATTGGATGATCCATCGTTAAAACTAATGGGCTAGGAATCGATCACTAAAAAATATTCATGAATCATGACAATGGTAAACTAGGAAAACACGAAGTAGGTTTGTGAGGGTTTGCGAGGGGCGAGGCGGAGGCGGAGGCGAGAGTGGGTTTGTTTGCGGCTACCGACGCTTTTGTTGAGGAGAGAGCTGTCGATTTTGGGGATGACGAGGTCATCATGGGAGGAGGAGAGGAGATGGTAAGATTGGGAAGAACAGAGAGAGGGCATTGAGTTCGGATTGGGAGAGATCCACGAGTGGGAGGGATTCTAGATGGAGGTGATCCACGGTTAAAGAAGTATTGGAAATATACAGTTCTTCTGTGTCGCACAACGCCCTGCGTATGATCTGAATCCATACCAGAGCAAATAGTACACTTGGGACTGCAATTACACTATAAGATTAGATTAACTATAGTAATCCATCGTTAAAAAAACACGAAGGTTAATTGAAAATTTTTTGTTATGGTATTTTTTTTATTTTTTTTTTAAACGTTCATGAATCATGATAATGGTAATTAAGAGTTTTTGCAGAAATGACTTTAACAAACATATGCACATATATAAGACATTGTTTTTATTTGAAACCTATGACCATATAACATCCTTGCCATAGGGTATGTGAAGCTTAAATATTTATGTTTTTTATTTCCTCTAATTACATGTAATGTGTATAATATTTGAACACACCACGACGATATTAATGCATGTTAATATTATACTGTAGAGAGAACGTACTTCATTAATAATGGATGATCAAGAACTGCCAGTGGGTTATTACTTCTCGCCAACAGATCAAGATCTCATGTATTATCTGAGAATGAAAAGTGTTAATCAACCAATGCCCGTCAATCCCATAATGGATTTTGATATTTACACTAATGAGCCATGGAACCTCCCTCCGTCCGGTAAGTTTAGCTAACTCTTTATTAAATGAAACTAAGTAGATTTATTTTTGAGCAATGTTAGAGGAATTGAAAACACTACACCATTTGATACAAATCATTGCTAAATCAAATTTTAGGTTTTATTAATCAGCACAATACACTTTTTCGATAAAGCCACAAATCTAATGTGGCAATTGGTGCGGGAATTTCAAGCTATTTAGTATTTTCCTTTTCTTTTTGTCCCATACTACCTCATCCCATACCACCTCTCCCTCGTGATTGATTCTTTTTTTAATCTCTATATGTGTAATTCTCTTCCCTTGATCATGAATATATAATATATCTAAAATTTTTTGCAATTTCTCAAAAAAAGATTGCATGGTTGTTGATTTCCTTTTTAATTAATATTGCAGCAAGTAGAAGCAATGGAGACGAAAAATACATGTATTTCTTCGTGCAATCAAGGCGAGTACGTTCGGCTGGTCATGGATTTTGGAAAGCAAGCCAAGAGAAAAAAATTATAAACCGGGATGGAAGCATAGTGGGTTACATGAGAACTCTTGTTTACTTCCTCTACAAAGACGGTCAACAAACTTCATCTAAAAATGGGTCCAAAACTAAGTGGCTCATGCATGAATACATGCTTCCCATGGACAAATCCGCCTATTCATCTTCCAAGGTAATTTATTTGAATTTTTGTTCATTTAGTTAAAGCTCAACTAATTAATTAGAAATTGTGTGAAAATATATGTGTGTAATTTATAAAATTTGATTTGAAAAATACTGCAAGGTCTCTTAAAAGTGGTTTGCAACATTAAGGAAATAGAATGTTAATAATTAGTTGTATAACCAACTTCATCACAAAACCACACTTTTGGGGAGGTATGAGGAGCGCTCCTGACCCATTAATTTTAAAGCTACCTCGTCTTTACCAACTGCACCAACTCCATGTTGGCAAGTGGTTCGCAACATAGTTCCATGCCTCGAGTCATGTAATCCAATGGTGTATAAAGTAGATATACATTTTAAATATACATTTTGGGTGTCAATGTAGCAACATTACTTGTTCGACAAATGTTATTTTAACAATAAAGAAGTACATGTGCAACTACATCATAGTCATTAAATTATTCATTGTACCTATTGATCATCAGATGTATAACATGTATCCAATGAATATGAAGGTACACTTATTGCACCTAGTTAGATGAAATAACATTTCTCTTATTTTTTAAAAATAAATCACGACCGTAATGAGATGCAAGTGACATGAGTACTCACATTAAAAGGCTTTTTTTTTTTGGGGGCAAATACTCACATTAAAAGTTACTTCTTGCGATAATTAATTTTGATCTTCTATGTGCATGTATATTCATTTAATAGCAGGTTATGTACTGGACACTATGTAAAATTGGGGAGACAGGAAGAACTAAAGATACTCCATCATCATCTACTAGATCATCATCAGATCAAAATCTCCAAATTGTAGATGATCATCATCAGCAATATTATAATCAAATGGCACAGGTTCCAAATAGTACTTCTAATACTGGGTTGATCATCATTAACAAGAACACCAACTCTGCAATGCTACCATCATATCACCCTCAAGTGTTTCATCAACATGATCAATTTGTTCAGGTAACTATAAATTAATATACATCTTTAATTAATTTAATTACATTGCTAATATGGATTTTCTCTCTATTGCAGCAGGCTCCTAATTACTGGACACCAAGTGTAACTGAGACAGGAATTACTTTTAAAGATGCTTCATTACCTTACACTTCCATTGAAAATTACATTGATCAACATCAGCAGCAGCAACATAATCACACAACACAGAGTTCTAGCAGTGGCTCAATCATGATCAACAACATGAACACTAATTATGTTGGGCGACCATCATCATCAGCGCCATTTGATCTCCAGCTTCAGTTTTTTGATCCAGTGGCCAATGGCGGCAACCCGTTTGATTATATGGAAGCAAATGGTGTAGCAGAAGTGATGAACAGTACAGAGGATGTCAATCAAAATGATCAATTTGCTCAGGTATTTTTTTTTAATTAATTAAGTGCATTAAATGCTTACATACATACATATATAAGGGTAATATAATTTGGTTTAATTTGATCTTTTATATCCCTGCAGCAGGTTCCTAATTACTGGACACAATGTGAAATTGGGGAGACAGAAAAAAATAATTTTCAAATAGATCAACAGAATCCTAACAGTGGGTGGGTCATGATCAACAACATGAACACCATTAATTCTGAGCTGCCAATTTCTTATCATATGGAAGCAAATGGTGTGGAGGGTACCCAACAAAAAGATGCCCAATTATCTTTATCAGTCTCTGATGATCATCACCATCCGGTGAGCAACTTCAATATCTGATGATTCGTTTATGTTTAGTTCTTAATTTTCTAACTAATAATTATTGCCTATCATCAGATACAGCAAGCAACAACAGGTGATGATCCGCCAGATCATGACCGTGCAATTAGGCCAACTTCACCACACTCTGCTGATGAAGAATTGATGGCTCAAATCGATTGGGATGACCTTATAGATCATCATTTGTTATTACTTGCTCAGGACAAAATTGAATCTTCATCAATGGATGCAAATCGTGTTGGATCTTCTTGGCAATTTATAAATAATGAGCCCATGGAGCTGGTAATATTTTGAATTTAATTTTTTTCTTTACTTTTTCCATTAAGTAATTACTTATAAGTTTCAAAGTCGAAAGTTCGATTTCCTCTCTTTGTAAATAAGTGAGAGTTTTTTCTTTCTAAAATAAAAATGGGAGCGGGACTATGATAGTTAGTTCACATGGTCCTCATCTGACCCCTTATGCCCCTCGTCGTTGTGTTCGCCTTCTTAGTTCTATTCTTGTGTCAGCATCATTTTGTATTAGCACTAAAAAAAATTAATTATAAGTTTCTTCATATGTATATGTATATATGCTTTGTATGTATATATGTACCTACGTGAATCAAATATCTAATCTAACACGTGACTACTTGTATATGCAACAGTTCTGAATCTCAGCCACTGATACAATTCAGTAACATTATTAATGGAACGAAAAGAGAAGAAGACCGGCCGACTACATATCATGATCAAAAAGAAGATGAAGAAGACGAAGAAATATCTTTCCATATTTCACCCTCACCTAACAAATAAGATAAAATAATATTTAGTGGGGTAGCTTGTGTTGTAAGTAAGCTAGCATTTAATGTTGCATTAAATGTAACTTGCTATACAAGCCAAACAAGTAAGGAAGAAAAAGATTGTGCTCTTTTCTCATTCATTCTCAAATGAAGAAAATCAGTGAAATAGACCAAGAGTGAGAGAAAGAAAAGAAAGAAAAGAAAGAAGAAAGGGAAGAAGAAGAAAGAAGAAAAAGGGCTTTTGGGTTCCTTCTTTGCAAACATCAATGGTGATGGTCTTCTCCAAATCTTCTCGTTCTCTAGTACGTTGAAGACAACGATTCAAGCTACGTCTGCATCGGCTTCATTCGTTGGTTCCTCACTTGTGATATATTCTTTGTTGGTAAAATCCAAACTTGTCTAGTTTGATGTTTGATGTGTTGCTTCCACCTATTTGGTAAGATTTGATGTTGTTGCATACCTCTAGTTTATCTAGGGAAGACTATTGTAAATCCCATTAAGTTGATTAGTGAAAGTTTGCCGAGTTCGGCGACCCGTGGTTTTTTCCTTCACTTTGAAGGTTTTTCCACGTAAATCTCGGTGTCTTTGTATCTTGTTTATTGCATTGATTATTATGGTGCTAGTGGTATTTTAATTTGCACATGGCTTGTTGTTTTGATATTGGCTTGGCATACCCATTTGACTGATACAAAGAGGGAAAAAGGTTGAGCTATTCCTTTGCGACATTGTATTTGTATTTGGTGTATCAACCCATTTTTTCCCAACACACATTTTACAAGTAATAATAAATATACCATTTTCTTTTTTTTTTCATAGAGAGTGAAAACCATAGAAATCTAATTTCAAAACTATACAAATTAGTAAAAATGTCCCAATAATAAATGAAAATATGATTAGTTTGTTTCATAATTTTATCAATGAACTAGAGCTCTTCAATCATAGTATATATTAGATGCTCTTCTTTTTTTTCTTGTTAGTAGTATATATTAATGGGCTGTGTTAAAATTGAGTGATGAAAATTTATACTTTTATAATGAAGTACTCCTCTTAGGGGCTCAACTGTAGTATTATTGACGTGCAACTCAAAATTTTATCTGAATTATGGAGAGGTGGAGAGAAATGGCAATAGAAGGAAATCATAAACTATAAGCCTCAAGGTTCAAATTCTTTTTCTTTTCTTTTCTTTTTTTTTTACTTCAAAAAGTAAAATAAAAACAGAGGTGCCCTCCAATAAATAGATCATGTGGCTTGTTGACACCTGTGTATCAACTTTATCTTTTTGTCTGGAGCAAACCAAGAAAATATATACAAGTCAAACTTAGAAGTTTCACAAACAATTAATAACACGTAAGCTTATCCCTCAATTTAAACTCTGATATAATATAATCTAGATTAATTACAATTCTAACATCTCCTCATAATCTAAATTATTTGAATTAAACTAATAGTCCTAATAACATGTGAGGCTAGATTCATTGTTGCTAAGGCTATAAGTTTTAGTTTGATTGACTCATGGTGTTCTAATCTTTAAAAAAAAAGGGTATTTAGTGTTTATTTTGATTTAATTAAAAATCTGATTATATTAAAATTATTTTATCTATATAATTTCTTGATTTAATGTGATCTTTAAGTACATTGAATGCTTAAAATTCTGTGTGATAAAATAGTTGGAGCTTCCATGTGGATTTTTAATTAATGAAAAATAATTTCATCGTATTAGTTGTTTGTTTTCAATTTAAATGAAAAATTCTCTGATTATAATGAATTTTGTATTCACTTCTAGTTGAGTTAAGTTTAAGATAAAAATCTATGAGTTGTCAAAATAATTCTTATATGCCTTAGTAGTTATTTTATTATTAGATTTCATTAATTGTTCGTTTCTTTATTGTCGCACTAGTCAAATCTCTATGGAATTGACCTTGCGAGTACTACAACTGAATTTTGTATGCTTGCAAGATTAAAATACCTCATTTAATTGAGTGTAACAATCTGTGTATGTGCGTGTTTGTATGTTTGTTCATGCAGTGAATCTCAACAATAAGAGCTACTTCCAAAACTCATGGGGACATTTTAATAAGATTCTATATATTATAGAGGCCAAATATTTACACTAATTGCGTGTTCTTCTAAGTTAAAACACATATAAAGTTTTATTTCCTCACATTAGCAAGAGGCGCTTACAAAAGAAAAAAGAAAAAACGAAAACCGGAAACCTGCCTACAAGGCACACTATATGTGCGCTCAAAAGCCGATTGGCCAAGGCTGGATCCCAACCTACCTACATTTTTTATCTTTAAATTCCCACAAATCACTTTTCGCCAAATTTAATTTTTATTTTCATATTGAGTATTTTTATGTATCAAATTACCCGACGAGTATGTTTGCAACATAAGAGCTCATAAATGAATGAGTTCCTGAGTAGTAGTAGTAAGAGGAGTTCGACCTACTGTCTCCTTTTATTCTTGCTATTTAATTAATCAAGCTAATATAATTTAATATCAATTCTATATAAACATCATTTATATATATGTATATATTTAGAAATTAATTAATATATGTTGAGAGATAGAAATGGATATGGCTTCCTGGTTAATTAGTTGTAATAGTTTTATAATTAGTTAATTAAAATATAATTAAAAGAGACAAAATAGTATGTGAAGCTTTTGTTTAACAAGCTCAATTATTCAATAGTTTTTTTTTCAGATCCTTGATAGAAAAATTGGACAATTATGGTCGAATAAGTTTTGTCACCCCTATCCTTGATAGAAAAATAAATTATGTCTTTCAATTTTCTTAGAAAGTTCTTTAAAAAAATAAGCAAAAAAAAAAGAAAAATGACCAAAGTCCTAACAAAGTTTAATATTGACAAATTATAAATTTCATTAATATAAAAGTAATAACTATTTTAAGTAAAATATTAAGCATATTTTTTATTTTTAATAAAAATAAAATAAATAAGACAAAAAAAGAATTATTATTTTAATAAAAACCAATTCTTCTTTTAATACAAAGCAATTATTTATTTTAATACAAATCAATTTTTTATTTTAATTAAAAATTAATTTTTTTATTTTAATTAAAAATTATTTTTTTTTATTTTAATTAAAAATTTTTTTTTTTTTATTTTCATCAAAAATCATTTTTTTATTTTAATAAAAATGAAAATTTTATTTTATTAAAATATTAATTTTTTATTTTATTACAAAATCAGTTTTTTTATTTAAAAAAACAATTTACTGATGTAAAGATTTAAAAAAAAACATATATTGAAGAGTAAGATTTTTGTAATTTTTGGTTATTAATTAAATCGTATTTATTTTAATACAAAGTTAGAAATATAGTAAAAAATACAATAGCCAAGGTACATAGTAATTTCCTAAAGTATCACGTCCGAAAATATATTTGTACCGAAAAATTACCGAGAGCAGCTGATTGCACCAACTATTTTTTAGTATTAAATGGCCATAGCATAAATTGTCATTGATATTTCTAAGTGTTTTTGGATCTGTTTTAAGTATTCACTACAAAAAAATATGTGATTCACTCAAGTATGAAAATTGAAATCTTCGCCCAATCCAATTATAAGTAAATATGAAAATTAGAATCTTAAAATAGGCCGAATATGAAAAAAGTAACGTGTTGTTGTCCTGAGTGGTAAAAGTGTGTGGGTAATTGATAGAAAAAAAAAAAAACTAATTCAATTAAAATCTATTTGTTTATCTACTTCTTATATTGTGAGTTGTGACATCACCGTGTAAGCATTCTTAAACATTAACTTGCCAAAAAAAAAATTCTCAATGGGTCCCACATTTTTGTAATACCCAGTATTTCACAAAAAAAAAAAAAAAAAAAAAAAATTTACTATTTGAAATTTTTACTATTTGGGCAACGCCCGAACGTTCAGGCGCCTGCCAGAACGTTCTGGCGCCATGCCAGAACGTTCAGGCGCCCTGCCAGAACGTTCCGGCGCCTGCCAGAACGTTCAGGCGCAAAAATCTCTATATAAGAAACCTCCTCATTTCTCATTTCTCACACCAAATCACCTTCTCTTGTGATTTTTCTTCTCCTTTCCACGCATTCTAAGTTTTTAGTTTTTGAGACTCTCTAATCGAGACTCTCGGTGCGGTGCAACAAAATTCTGCCCGGAAGAAAGCGCCAGATCTGAAAGCGGTGCAACGAAGTTCTGTCCGGAGAAAAACACCAGATCTGAAGGTGGGGAACGAAACATAGGTTTGCGTGTTTTATAACTTTTATTAAAGTTTACATTCAATTATTATTATGTCTACTATTCATTTACACTGCATTATGTCAATAATGTTATGACCTGAATGTTATAACTTTGCACGTCGTGATACCGACCCTGATAAGGTTCACTAGACGTTGCTAAAGTCAGTCTAAATGTCAAGAAAGACCAGACTAGTAGACTAGACCAGTTCATGCATTGGCATCATACATATCACCACCTAGGGACGTATATGGTTTATGACTCATAGAATAGTTAGAAGCATTGCTCACTATTCATTATATTTCTCTGGAGAAGGACGTACATGAGAACCCGGCTACACCCGGGGAGGGACATCAGTACGTGAATTCAGAGCATCGTTCCTGTACATGAATTCAGGCGATGTACGCTCATCAAACCATTAATACGTGACGGTGTCATGCATACATTCATATTGATTGATTATGATGCTCACATGTGTAATTTAAGATATTTGATATTGAAGTAGGCTTTATTAATTGTTATACTCATGCACTATTTACCCACTGAGCGCGTTAAGCTCACTCCAATATTATCAAATCTTTCACAGGAAATTAGGGTGGACTGGGTGCAGGTTATGGGGCCCACATTTTGTACCCTTTGTATGATTCATTGGGGATTTTGGGAGTATGTTCCCTAGACCATTTTATGTACAAAAGTATTCTGAATTATATGAAATCAGATTTGTACTGTGTACTGTATTTCCGCTGCGCACTCTGTTATTACCATTATGATTGTTCCAAATGCGCGCCCCGTCCGTGAGTGTACCGCCGGTTTAGGCGCGTCCGGGCGGGGTGTGACATTTAATGGTATCAGAGCGTACGGTCCACGGCCCGCCCAAGTCCACCAAATTAGGAGAAGAAACTATAGTTGATTTAAATATACATATAGTCATAATTTATTAGAAACTATATGTGTAGTTATTACTGAATATATGTATCTATATACATTAGTGTATATGAGGTACGTAAAAAAAAAAAAAAACAAAAAAAAAAAACAAAAAAAAAAAAAAAAAATCGAAAATAATTTATTTTTCGAAAATTATTTATTGGAAAAAAAAAAAATCTTTTTCGAAAATTATTTATTCGAAAAAAAAAAAAAAAAAAATTCGAAAATTATTTATTCAAAAAAAAAAATCGAAAATAATTTATTTTTCGAAAATTATTTATTGGAAAAAAAAAAAAAAATCTTTTTCGAAAATTATTTATTCGAAAAAAAAAAAATTCGAAAATAATTTATTTTTCGAAAATTATTTATTGGAAAAAAAAAAAAAATCTTTTTCGAAAATTATTTATTCGAAAAAAAAAAAAATTCGAAAATAATTTATTTTTCGAAAATTATTTATTATTCAAAAAAAAATAAAAAAAATTCCTAAATAATAATTTAATTTGATATATCTAAAACTATATATATATATGACTTCTATATAGTTAAGATTAAAAATAACTATATATGATTTTTAATATAGTCTAAATTTCAAATATATATATATATATATATATATATATATAGTTGCTTTATGAAAACTATATATATAATTATGATGAGATATGTCTATACATTCATAGGTGAATATGACATATATGCATCAAATAACTAATGAAGAAAAAAATGTCATGATGGCATAAATATCAACATAAAACTCAAAAATAATGTCTAGAAGACAAGACATAACTCTTAAAAATATTTGGAATATAAAAAAAAAAAAAAAAATTTCTAAATAATAATTCATTTGATATATCTAAAACTATATATATATATATATATATATATATGACTTCTATATAGTTAAGATTAAAATTAACTATATATGATTTTTAATATAGTCTAAATTTCAAATATATATATATATAGTTGCTTTATGAAAACTATATATATAATTATGATGAGATATGTCTATACATTCATAGGTGAATATGACATATATGCATCAAATAACTAATGAAGAAAAAAATGTCATGATGGCATAAATATCAACAGAAAACTCGAAAATAATGTCTAGAAGACAAGACATAACTCTTAAAAATATTTGGAATATATTTTGTGTCTTTCACACAAATTTATTTTCCTTTCAGCAAACGAATGACCTCAAGGGAGGGAACAACTTCTACTAGTAAGGAACCAATTCCCACTAGACTAACATAATTGTCCAAAAGAGAGGTTGTGACCATGAGGAGCATCGACAATAGCGATCTCCGTCTCCGTCCAATCCTCCATGACAAACTCGCAACATTGGATTGGTTAAATATAACCAACGTCGAGGGTCAAGTCTCTTACAACTTGGTCAGATCCTTCTATGAAGCCATGAATTACGTAGGCAGTCACGGACTCCAAGTAGGTTGGTAGGTTGACCCGTCAACTATCAATGGGACAACCTACTCAACCCTCAACCCTAAATACAGTATATCATAACGGACTCCAAAACTGTACTTCTGATAAACTGTTCAAAAGTAACTGTTGATAAACTGTTCAAAAAACCCTAAAAAGTAGGTATGCATCATATCATAACGGACTCCAAACAGTACTGCTGATAACCTGATCAACAGTAACTGTTGATAAACTGTTAAAAAAAAAAAAAAAAAAAAAAACCTGATAAACTATTCAATTACATTAACTTAAGTGAGAAATAGGAACTGGGTGCCACTCTAGCGTCATGTCCTTTCTTTTCTTGCCGTTGGTTTCCTTTCTTTTCATGCAGTTGGCCTTGAACCAAGTCTGCCTTAGTTTCTTTGTTTTCTCCTGAAGATCCACCTCTGGCATCTCTTCCATCAACTTTCTTTCTTCCTCTAATAAACTCAAAGCATCTTTTATCTTCATATCTCCACCAAACCCTTCTCCTTCCCCCATTTCCTGCAGTACATAATTATTTAACAAGTAATTATATTACTCAGAACATCCCCACGTTAAGATATCAAAATACTTATACAGATCAATATATAATGGTGATAAATACCTGAACATTGGCCATAACGGTCTGCAAGGTCATCACCTTTCTCTGAGTCCATTTCCTTTGTTCCTCCAATAAACTCAACCTGTCTCTGCTCTTCATATCTCTACCAACCCCTTCTCCTTCCCCCATTTCCTGCAGTGCATTTCTGTGACGCCATTTCCTTTGTTCCTCCAATAACCTCAAAGCTTCTCTTATCTTCATATCTCCACAAACACCTTCTCCTTCCACCAATTCCTGCAGTACATAATTATATTAATCAACACCTCCCCAAGATAACCTGTTCAAAATAATTATAAAAATCCATATCTATTGCTGATAAATACCTGAACATTTTTTATAACGGCCTGCAAGCTCATCAACTTTCTGTAAGGCATCTAGGGATGCCCAATTCCCTGCACCTCCTCTTCAGCTGCGCTAAGCCCACCTTTAGTTCTTTTGCAGCTTCGGTTATGCTCATGTAGAAGTAGCGTGATAGGTTAGTGCGTGATAGAGTCTTCACCCTCTTCAGTTTCGTCATCGAATCCTTATGATCACTACCAGTACTACTACTACTCCTACTGCAGCAACTAATCATCCCCTCTCCCTTTTCATTCATCCCAATTTGTTGTTTCTCCCCTTCTACTCCAATTTTCATCTGAGTCAAACCTCCAAAGTCCACATGATCAGTACCAGTACTACTCATCCCCTCTCCATTTTCATGCATCACAATCTGTTGTTTCTCCGCTTCTAATCCAATCCTCATTTCATTCGAACCTCCAAAGTCCTTCTCCCATCCCCTACTGCCTATACAGATTACAATAGCACATTAATCAACAGAACGAGGATCACATCGCCATTCTGTTAAAGTAAAATATAATGTGGCTTGAGCATTGATAATCACCTTGAAGTTCATTAAGTTGGCTTGGAAAGTAATCTTCATCCATTGACGAATTCATGAAGGGTAGTACTACTGCCTCCTGTAAACCGTCTTCCAGAAGAGGCTCCCACATATATGGGCTGCTCCCAACACTTGAACAACCCTTCATTGTTAGTTCCCCATATATATCATATCATATCATACAATATATATAATCGACTCCAACTAAAATAAAAAAAAAAAAATTAACTGCTCATAAAATGTTCAAATTACCTGAAATCAAGTGGGTGGAATTGGTTTGAGAAGAGAAATGGGTCTTCTCCTATATCCACCATTTCATACACAAAGCAGGCGTTTTGAACTGACTGATTCCTCTCCATGTCTCTGTTAGCTGTGAAGTTCATCATCCTCATTTGTTCTCTATCTATCTATACAAACGAAAAAAAAAAAAAAAAAAAAAAAAAAAAAAAAAAAACATAATTGTATGACTTGAGTGTATTTTCTAGACAAGAAGAGAGAGGAGCGTGCTGAACAGGCCTGACATCGTTGGCTGCAGGCGTGACGGGCGTGCTGATAAGTCAGCAAGTGCTGGCTGCAGGCGCGTCCGAGCGGCAAAAAAAAAAAAAAAAAATCTGCAAACTTCATTCTTCCAGTTACACCTCTTCTCTGTCAAAACCAGCCATGGATTCACTAGAACCAATAAAAACAACTTACATGTATTTATAAACAATTAAGCAGAAAAAAGTTAGAGCACAGAGTGCAGCCGAATCAACAGATACAAAAACTTGTCACAATGACAGCATCTGTGAAACACCCCTGAAGCACCCAAACATAGACCAAAACATGTAAATGTGATGTATGGTAGAGTGTTTGTACACATCACCTCTATCTCACTCCATTCTCCTGAAGCACCCAAACCATCTTACGACTGCTTCGTAGTTTCAGTAATTAGTCTACAGGTAATGACAAAGAAAATCTGTCAAATGGATAAATCTAGATTAAAGTCACAAGAGAACTCACATAATGAAATTTCCAAGTAGAAGTAAATTGTTAATAGCCAAGACATACGAATGAAAGAACTGGATTCATAGTTCCAATAACAAGTAACGATCCCTTTGAACCTATTCAAAGGAATTTATTGGAATTTATTCCTTCCAAACTCTCTTACAGTTGATCAACAATTAGAACTGAGTCCATTGCTCTCTTTATTGAATCTGGTTTGTCTATCTAGAGGTCTCAATAGGTTTTCTCGGTCTCTTCATTCCTCTGGTAATTTCTCTAATAACTCCTTTTTTTTCCAATACCTCACTGACGATGCCTCTATTCAACCTTTCTCTCTCGCCTCACACGTTTTGAAAGCTCATGTTTCACCCAAAGTGGAAGTGTTTGGGTAAGCTCAACACAGGTGACGTCCTTCAAAGAAGATCACCCCATTTTTTTCTCCTTCCTCATTCTTGTCTTCTATGCTTATAGGATGAAGAATCAACCAAGCATCTTTTCCTTCAATGTTCTTCTCCTCAAAATTGTGGGGGGAATGGCATCAAAGACTTGGCAATAGGTTCGCAATCCCGATATCTTGCGACGAATGTTTGGCTTTGGAGAATGTTCACAGTCTGTTGAGTGTGGGATTGAGAGTGTGGATGATTTGAATAACGCATAATCAACGCATTTTTTTAAGGATGTGTCAGGAACACTGATACTATCTGGAATGACATCATTACCACGGCTAGTTCATGGTTGGTAGCGTTCAAAAATTAATGAGGCAAACGTCAGCAAGCGCCGACTACAGGCGCGTCCTGGCGTGCTGGCTGCAGGCGCGTCCGGGCGGCAAAAGTCAGCAAGTGCGGCGCATCCGGGCGGCAAAGGTCAGCACGTGCTGGCTGCAGGCGCGTCCGGGCGGCAAAAGTCAGCAAGTGCGGCGCATCCGGGCGGCATAGGTCAGCACGTGCTGGCTGCAGGCGCGTCCTGGCGTGCTGGCTGCAGGCGCGTCCTGGCGTGCTGGCTGCAGGCGAGTCCGGGCGGCAAAAGTCAGCAAGCGCGGTGCGTCCTGGCGGCAACAGTCAGCAAGTGCCGGCTGCAGGCGAGTTTGGGCAGCAAAAGTCAGCAAATGCGGCTGCAAGCGCGTCCGGGCGGCCAAAGTCCACAAATGCTGGCTACAGCCGTGCTGATGAATAGAAGATCCTACACCCTAAACCCTACGACATCAATCCAACTACGTACCACCTATGAATCACCCATACAACCAATACTTTTTCCCAATGCCCATGGCCTACCCTTCTCCTACGAGACAACTGACCCATCAACCACCAATGGGACAACCGTCTAACCTACTTGAACGGTTAGATGAAATGGCATCCAATATTGCTACACTGAGAGAGAGCCACAATAATATCTTAACCCGGTTCCAAAGCTCCGAGGCAGAGCGTGCACCCTCTCAACCTTCCGTTAGTAGTCATTCTGTACATAACAGTCGATCTCGACGAAATGGTAGTAGGCAAGAACCTCAAAATTCATTTCTGGCATTGTAAAAATTTTCTTTGATGTATATGAATGAAATTGTTTTGTTTCAAGACTATCTTTGGTGGGCAGCCTTACAACCATTTTTTCTTTTTGTATCACTAATTTTGGGGTGGTATGGGACACAACAAAATTGGAGGATACTAAATAAAACGTGGAAGTAAGAAAACCCATGACCTTGTGTGAAAAGAAACATTTGGAGAAAGTTGCATTACTAATATTATCACTAATTTTACACGGTATGGGACGAGTAAATTTGGACGATACTATTAGTGAACTTCTATTCAGCCAATGTTTTTAGAGACCGTGTTCATACAACTTAACTTGGTTGACACCCTTATTACTAAATTCATGTGGTATGGGACATATGAACTTGGATAATAATCGAACCGACTAAGAGTAAGCGTATGAA
Organism: Paratinospora sagittata; assembly: GCA_035771175.1. Lineage (NCBI taxonomy): Eukaryota > Viridiplantae > Streptophyta > Magnoliopsida > Ranunculales > Menispermaceae > Paratinospora > Paratinospora sagittata. Next base: position 45,420,350 of record CM069602.1, on the reverse strand, counting down.
TGCATAAGATTGCGATAGAACGTTAGATCAGGATATTTACCGAGGCAAATCTTAGATTTCTTATGACTCGTATGACTTTTCAATAAAACATATATGTATCTTCACAAAGACCACAACAAAATCATTTTAAATACTTGCAAAGATTTGTACTTATTATATAAACGTTCTAACCTTGTTTTTTTACACCATGGCCAAACATACGAGTTCTATAAAATTCTTTGATTCCTCAACAAAAACCTTACACTATACTTAGAAAAATAGGTGACTTTAATATTGCAGTCCTCTCGAAATTGTTGCTGAGCATATTATAACATTATACTTGCCTACAGTTTCTTAATCTTGGTTTTATTTTCTCCTTGCTAGTGAGAAAATGCAAACAAGAAAGAGAGGACGGCCACGTACTGTTCATTCCCCAGTTGAGGCCCCTCCTGAGATTCAGGAACCGCCGCCTCCGCCAACAGCACAGGCCACACCCAACACTGCCACTACATCTGGGCCGAAAATCCCACCCCCACCCGCACCCTTTGCAAAAATATAATAAATTAATTTTTTATAATAATAATTTTACCAAAAATAATATAATTAGCTTTTTAAAATAGTAGAATTATTTTATTAATGAAAGAGAATTTAATTAAAAAATAAAATGATTTTTTAGAAATGGTTATATAATTTTTTTTATTTCATTATAAACAATATTTTGAATTATTAAGTAAAAAATAAAATTATTAAAATACTAAAAGTAATTTATTAAAATACTAAAATTAATTTTTATTAAAAAATAAAAGTATTTTCTTTTACCAAAAAAATCATTTTTCACTAAAAACTAATTTATCTTTAATACAACGTAACAAAAAAAAATTTATTTTTTATCAAAGCAACAAAATTATTTAAAAAAAAACATAAAAGCTATCTCATCACATAACACGTCAAAATAACAAAATTAAAGCTATATTGGACGTTAAAGTCTTGCCGTTCTTTTTAAAATAATAATAATAAAAAAAAAAAACTCTTTAGTTAGGATGGGACTCTTCGCCAGTTGAGTTTCAGTTGGTTTAGAGTTCATACAATATTTTTCTTCCTATAAATATAACCCTTGTACTCTGCAAGATTACCAGAAGAAGAAGAAAGACTGAAGAAGAGGCAAACCGCAAAGTGGAGCAGCCGAAGAAGAAATCTGCCATTCCAATCTAAACCAAAACCAAACGCCATTTCCAGAAACACGAAACTCACTCCAAAGAAATTACCAAATCACCACTTGCTACACTGCATCTATCAACACTTCTCTCTCTCTCTGACCTAAGAAGATCAAGAAAACCAACAACGAAAGGAAGAGACGAAGAAGTAGCTGTGATCGATCTTCATTAACGATTACAGAGTTTATTAGACAGAAGCAAGTAATAAGTATAGTCTGTCTACTCTGCATTGGTAAAGCTGAATCTTTTTTTTCAAGAAGGCGTTTGTTTTAGAGCAAGAAAGTGATACGTGTGGAAGCAAGTTCGATCAAACTGGTATTATTTTTTGAACTGGTATCATTTTTGTTTACCAAGCTCGATTATTGAATAATTTTTTTTCAGATTCGCTTTATTTCAGTAGGAAAAAATTGAACAATTAGGGTCGAATAAGTTTTGTCACCCCTAACTTCCATGGAAAAGTGAATTACGTGAAGATTTCAATTTCCCAATAAATTGACCATCGTGAGAAAGTTCTTTTAAAAAATAAGCAAAAAAAAAGAAGAGGAAAGTCCTAACAAAGTTTAATATTGATAAATTATAAATTTCATTAATATAAAAGTAATAACTATTTTAAATAAAGTATTAAGCATTTTTTATTGTTTAAAAAAATTATTTTATTATTTTAATGAAAAATATTTTTTTATTTTAATAAAAATAATTTTTTATTTTAATAAAAATAATTTTCTATTTTTAATAAATTTTTAAATGGCCATATCATAAATTCTAGTTGATATTTCTAAATTTTTTTAGATTTGTTTTAAGTATTGACTACAAAAAATATGTGCCTCAGGCACGTATGAAAAATAAAATCTTTGATGATAAATTATTTTTAATATAATAATAATTTTTATTAAAAGTAATAAAAGTATTTTTCTAAAGTAATAAAATTACTTTTATTAGAGGAATAATTATTATTTTTTTATAAAATTAGTAAATTTATTGTTTATTAAAAACAATTTAGTACTAAAAAATATTAGTCTTTAGCTACGATGTTTATTAAAAGTAATAATAACGTTAACATTAAAGTCTTTAGCTATGATTTTTATTCTCTTAAAAAAATAAAAAAAATAATAAAAAATAGCTGTTTAGCTACAATGTGACTCTTCGGCAGTTGAGTTTCAATTGGTTTTGATTTCATACAACATTTTTCTTCCTATAAATATAACCTCTTCAACATTATCATTTTTTTTTTTCAAGAAGGCTCTAATAACCAGAAGAAGAAGAAAGACTAACGTCGTCGGTTTTTTAAGAAGCTGAATCTTTTTTTCAAGAAGGCGTTTGTTTTAAAGCAAGAAAGCGAAGCAAGTTCGATCGAACTGGTATTATTTTTTGAACTGGTATCATTTTTTCTGACAAAAACATTGGATGATCCATCGTTAAAACTAATGGACTAGGAATCGATCACTAAACAATATTCATGAATCATGACAATGGTAAACTAGGAAAACACGAAGTAGGTTTGTGAGGGTTTGCGAGGGGCGAGGCGGAGGCGAGAGTGGGTTTGTTTGCGGCTATCGGCGCTTTTGTTGAAGAGAGAGCTGTCGATTTTGGGGATGACGAGGTCATCATGGGAGGAGGAGAGGAGATGGTAAGATTGGGTAGAACAGAGAGGGCATTGAGTTCGGATTGGGAGAGATCCACGAGTGGGAGGGATTCTAGATGGAGGTGATCTACGTTCAGGACCGGAGAGGTCGCCAGAAGTGAATAAACGGGTGAGAAATTTGCGCTCGGAGTTCACCAATCTGAGCAGAGGTCGCTTGCAGGATCTATAACTGCTCTGCATCTCTTCTTCGCTTCCTCCACGAATTTGCAACCCTCGAAAGCCATTGTTACAGTCCCAAGTGTGTTCTGGTTAATAGAACTGGATCTGTTGGGCCTCATTGAGCCCAATTAGACACGTGACACATTATATTAGGAATCACGCTGGCTTATAAGCTTCCTACCTATAACTTAATCAATCTCTTTTTCTAGTGTTCTTTTGTTCTTTATTTTTGGTATCAACAATTAATATTATTGTCATTCAATCACCAAAACCAATTAAAGTCCATCCCTGCATTTCATTTTTATTTTAACCAATTAAACCAATTAGGAGACGCCTACATCTTATAATTGTCCTTGTATAAGTATTAGTGGTTCAATTCATGTATGACTCACTAAATGGCATCAAGTCTTGGCCAACAGACTTACTGTTCCGACTGTTAATACACGGACCAATCTCGGTGGATAAAACAACAGTGCTTGGTTATTATGAACAAAATGACATGAACTTTTTTATTAAGATTTCCATACAATTAATAATCCTCAATTGGAGAAGAAAATGGGGTCTTTTCCTTTTCTGATCAAGACTGTCACAAGACAACCTTTTATTAGGTATATAAGAACTCGAGTTCTATTAGGAAATATATAGGAATCCATCGTTAAAAAAACAGGAAGGTTAATTGAAAAAGACTTTTATGGTTTTTTTTTTTTTCAAACATTCATGAATCATGACAATGGTAATTAAGAGTTTTTTTTTGCAGAAAAGACTTTAACAAACGTATGCACATATATAAGACATCGTTGCCATATATAGGGTATGCGGAACTTAAATATTTATGCTTTTTAATTACGTGTAATGTGTATAATATTTGAACACACCTCGACGATATTAATGCATGTTAATATTATACTGTAGAGAGAACGTACTTTATCAATAATGGATGATCAAGAACTACCAGTGGGTTATTACTTCTCGCCAACAGATCAAGATCTCATGTATTATCTAAGAATGAAAAGTGTCAATCAACCAATGCCCGTCAATCCCATAATGGATTTTGATATTTACACTAATGAGCCTTGGAACCTCCCTCTGTCCGGTAAGTTTAGCTAACTTTTTATTAAATGAAAAATGTTTTATATACGCTAGGTGCCAACGCCATTTTTTAACACTAATACTCATAATCCATTAGATGTTTTGAGGATGTCTGCACAATACATGGGCATCCCCAAAACATTGAAGAGAGTTGGCTGCCAACATCGAAAAATAGCGTTAACACTCAACATATACGTAGAATTACTCTTATTAAATAAGATCTTACTTATATTAAAAGAAAACTAGCTAGGTATTTTAATTTCTCCCTGTCTTCTTTAATCAATATTGAGGCATGCATGTCTATTTCATAGCTTGATATTGATCACAGGAAATGGGATGCACAAGTTTTAGCCCACCGTGTACTTATTAAGTAGAAAACACCAGAGAATATTCTCATTTTTTTTGTACACAAGTCTTGATACAATCCACTATTTTTTTTATCTTCCTAGAGACCTTCAAAAAAAAAAAAAAGTGGTTATGTAAACCAAATGGAATGATGACTTCGGGTTGTACTAAGTTTAAAACTAAGTAGATTTATTTTTGAGCAATGTTAGAGGGATTGAAAACACTACACCATTTGGTACAAATCATTGCCACGTCAAATTTTAGGCTTTATTAATCAACACAATACACTTTTCGATAAAGCCACAAATCTAATGCGGCAATTGGTGTGGGGATTTCAAGCTATTTACTATTTTCCTTTTTTTTTTGGTCCGATACTACCTTATCCCATACCACCTCTCCCTCGCGACTTGCATTGGATTGATTCTTTTTTTAATCTCTATATGTGTAATTCCCTTCCCTCGATCATGAATATATAATATATCTAAAAAAGTTTGCAATTTCTCAAAAAAAACTGCATGGTTGTTGATTTCCTTTTTAATTAATATTGCAGCAAGTAGAAGCAACGGAGACGAAAAATACATGTATTTCTTTGTGTAATCAAGGCGAGTACGTTCGGCTGGTCATGGATTTTGGAAAGCAAGCCAAGAGAAAAAAATTATAAACAGGGATGGAAGTATAGTGGGTTACATGAGAACTCTTGTTTACTTCCTGTCACACCCCGCCCGGACGCGCCTAAACCGGCGGTACACTCACGGACGGGGCGCGCATTTGGAACAATCATAATGGTAATAACAGAGTGCGCAGCGGAAATACAGTACACAGTACAAATCTGATTTCATATAATTCAGAATATTTTTGTACATATAATGGTCAAGGGAACATACTCCCAAAATCCCCAATGAATCATACAAAGGGTACAAAATGTGGGCCCCATAACCTGCACCCAGTCCACCCTAATTTCCTGTGAAAGATTTGATAATATTGGAGTGAGCTTAACGCGCTCAGTGGGTAAATAGTGCATGAGTATAACAATTAATAAAGCATACTTCAATATCAAATATCTTAAATACACATGTAAGCATCATAATCAATCAATATGTATGTATGTATGACACCGTCACGTACTAATGGTTTGATGATCGTACATCGCCTGAGTTCACGTACTGGTGTCCTTCCCCGGGCGAAGCCAGGTTCTCACTGTACGTCCCTCCTCAGGAACGATGCTCTGGATTCACGTACTGATGTCCCTCCCCAGCGTAGCCAGGTTCACATGTACGTCCCTCTCTAGAGAAATAATATGAATAGTGAGCAATGCTTCTAACTATTCTATGAGTCATAAACCATATACGTCCTTAGGTGGTGATATGTATGATGCCAATGCATGAACTAGTCTAGTCTACTGGTCTGGTCTTTCTTGACATTTAGACTGACTTTGGCAACGTCTAGTGAACCTTATCAGGGTCGGTATCACGACGTGCAAAGTTATAACATTCAGGTCATAACATTATTGACATAATGCAGTGTAAATGAATAGTAGACATAATAATAATTGAATGTAAACTTTAATAAAAGTTATAAAACACGCAAACCTATGTTTCGTTCCCCACCTTCAGATCTGGTGCTTTTCTCCGGACAGAACTTCGTTGCACCGCTTTCAGATCTGGCGCTTTCCTCCGGACAGAACTTTGTTGCACCACACCGAGAGTCTCGATTAGAGAGTCTCAAAAACTAAAAACTTAGAAGGCGTGGAAAGGAGAAGAAAATCCCAAGAGAAGGTGATTTTGGTTTGGTGTGAGAAATGAGAATGAGGAGGGTTCCTTATATAGAAATTTTTGGCGCCTGAACGTTCTGGCAGGCGCCTGAACGTTCTGGCAGGCGTCTGAACGTTCTGGCAGGGCGCCTGAACGTTCTGGCGGGCGCCTGAACGTTCTGGCGGGCGCCTGAACGTTCTGGCATGGCGCCTGAACGTTCTGGCAGGCGCCTGAACGTTCTGGCAGGCGCCTGAACGTTCTGGCATGGCGCCTGAACGTTCTGGCAGGGCGCCTGAACGTTCTGGCAGTAGCCTGAACGTTCTGGCAGGCGCCTGAACGTTCTGGCATGGCGCCTGAACGTTCTGTCATGCGCCTGAACGTTCTGTCATGCGCCTGAACGTTCGGTCATGCGCCGGAACGTTCGGGCGTTGCCTAAATAGTAAAAAATTTCAAATAGTAATTTTTTTTTTTTTTTGTGAAATACAGGGTATTACACTCTACCCCCCTTAAAGGGATTTCGCCCTCGAAATCAAGTCAAGTAGTGATGGGGGTTGTCGGCTTGAGAAGTAGCCGCAGGCTGTGAAGGAGGCCACAGCATGTGTGCAAGACTCTATCCATTGATATTATTTTCAGGGATCTGGTAGTTATTGAAGTGAAACAATGTATCAAGATAGGTGTAAACAATGTTTCATCCTGATATTGATAAGGGAAAATAATACAACGTATCACTTCATCAGTTGGTACTAGAAAACAATTGAGGGTATTTTTGTTTAATTGTTGATTCTAGTTCCCATGTGGCTTCCTCTATGCCGTGGTGATCCCAGAGCACTTTCACAAGTGGTATGCTACGGCGCCGTAGTTCTTGAGTTTTTCTATCTAAAATCTGGATTGCTTTCTCCTGATACGTATTTCCTTCCTCAACCCGAACCTCGACTAAAGGGATGATATGCGAAGGATCAGGACGATACTTGCGAAGCATAGATACGTGAAAAACGTCATGAACCTTAGGCATGGATGATGGAAGGGACAGACGATAAGCAAGTTTGCCAATACGTTCAATGATCGGAAATGGACCGATATATCGTGGGGAGAGCTTGCCTTTGATCCCAAAGCGTTTGACACCTCTTGTGGGCTGGACTTTCAGAAAAACAAAGTCCCCCTTATCAAATTCTAGAGGTTGTCGCCGCTTGTAAGCATAGCTCTTCTGCCGACTTTGTGCAACACGAAGCCGTTCCTTTAGGAGTGCGATCTTTTCAGAAGTCTCTTGTACTAGTTCAGGGCCGAACTGTGGTCGATCTGCCATATCTAACCAGCATATCGGAGATCTGCAAGGCCGACCATAGAGAGCCTCGTATGGTGCCATGCCGATACTAGTTTGGTAGCTGTTGTTGTATGCAAACTCAGCTAGATGTAAATACTTTGCCCATCCGTCATGAAAGTCTAAAATGCAGCATCGTAACATGTCTTCTAAGATTTGGATAAGCCGCTCTGACTGCCCATCAGTCTGAGGGTGGAAGGCTGTGCTCATAGTGATCTTAGAACCCATTCTATTTTGGAAACTTTGCCAAAAGTTGGATGTGAATCGAGGGTCTCGATCAGAAACGATCGTGAGTGGTATGCCATGAAGGCGTACGATCTCTCTTTCATAGAGTTCTGCAAGTTTGGCGGGAGTATCCGTGAACTTTATTGGCAAGAAGTGTGCAGACTTGGTAAGTCTGTCAATGATAACCCAGATAGCATCTTGCCCTTTATTATTTCGAGGTAATGCTGTAACAAAATCCATTGCGATGTTCTCCCATTTCCATTCTCCAATAGGTAACGGGTGGAGAAGGCCAGAGGGAAGTCTTCGTTCGGCCTTAACTTGCTGACAAACAAGACATCGGGCAACGAAGTCTGCAATTGCCGTCTTCATTCCAGAAAACCAGAATTGTCGCTTGACATCCTGGTACATCTTGTCACCCCCAGGATGCATAGCATATCTCGAACAGTGCATCTCAGTAAGCACGTCTTTCCGAACCTCGGGATCGTTCGGAAGACAAAGACGTTTTTTATAGAAAACGGCTCCGTCGTCAGAGACTGACCAATGAGGAAGGTCTTGCCCGCTGAGTAGAAGTTCTCGTTTCTCCATTAACATAGGGTCATTGGCTTGAGTAGCTGAAATCTTGCGAACGAGGTCAGAGGTAGCTGATAATTGAGAGAGGCGTGGTCTTGGTCCCTCTATGTTCAGTTGTAGGTTAAAGTTCTCCAACTCTGTAGCCAACTTTCCCATTTCAAAGTTAAGAGTGCAAGCAACATAAGATTTTCTACTCAGGGCATCAGCCACAACATACAGTCGATCTTTGCATTCAGTGGTGCCAGCCAGTCCATGCCGAGGATGATGTCGAAGTCTTCAAAATCCATTACAAAAAGATCGGCATAGAGTATCTGGTCAGACATTCGAAGCTCACATCGAGAGCACTGCAAATTCACGTCAGTACCCGATCCGAATGGTGATGTGACATGGAGTGTGATGTTTGTGGGTTCAGGATGCAGGTCTAAATGTCTTACCAATGCTGATGATATAAAAGAAGGCGTAGCACCTGAATCAAACAAAACATGCGCCATGGTATTGAACAAAGGAAAGGTACCTTCGACGACATTATTGTCTGGGAGGGGTTGGTGAGCAATGGCATATGCTCTGCCCTGATTCCGTGGACCCTGGTTCTGCTGGGTCTGCTTGGGTTGGGCATGAGCAGCAGGTGGTGCTTGTTGGACTGGAATAGCAGGAATAGGTTGCTGAAGGTGCGGACAAAGATGTTTGACATGGCCCTTCTGGCCGCAGTTGTAACAAGTCGGCCTGTACTGCTGATGGGTTTGCTGGCCATTCTGATTATTGTGCTGGCCTTGTTGATTGTGGTGTCGGCCACCACCTCTGCCATTGTCGTTGCTACGGCCAGCTCGTCCATAACGACCGCCACGGCCATGATTTCGGAAACCCTGGTGGTTAGAGTTAAAAGGTTCAGCCGCAGGTGTTGTGCCTGCATTCGTCGAAACCGGGGCTGGGAGGGTTGGGTTTTGATTGTAGTAGGGCTTTTTCCTGTTGCCCTGTTGTGAGCCTTGTGGGGAAAATTGTGCAGGTCGTTTGCCCTTATTCATTCGCTGTTCTTGTAAGAGCTTCTCTTGTTCAAAGTTCATGGCCTTGTCAACAACTTCCTTGTAAATCTTGATGTCTAAGATCGATAAGGCTTGCCGAATGTCATGGCGAAGGCCATTATAAAATTTCTCGGACTTATCTCGCTCCGTTGAGATGGTGGAGAGAGAGTAGACAGATAATTCTTTGAATTTTCCAGCATATTCTCTAACGGTCATGGTGCCTTGATATAACTTTGCAAATTCCTGGCGCTTCTGCTTTGTCACCGCGCTGGGAAAATACTCATCAATAAACATTGACTCAAACTGTTGCCAAGTCATATCTGCTATATTGACCCGTGGGTCTTCTTTCACTGTAAGCCACCATTTGTTTGCTCCACCAACAAGTTGGTAAGTTGCTAGTGGAATTTTGCGAGTCTCATCGACTCCCATTGCATCAAGAGCCTTCTTTGACTCATCGAGCCACTTTTGCACCTCATCAGGATCAATGGTGCCATCGAAAGTAAGAGGTTGTAGTCGCTTGTATTTAGTAATCTGATCGGTTTGAGCTTCCGACCCAAATTTTATAGGTGCTTGTACCGTGGCAACCTGACTGGCTGCAGTCTCACGAACGGCAGTTTGAACAGTGACCTTCATCGCCTCAACAAATCCAGCGAAGAAGGTTTCAATGCTTGAAGGCATGGCAAAGGGTGCGGGTGGTGGTGGTATTGCCTGCCCAGATGTAGTGGCAGGGTCGGGTGTGGCCTGTGCTGTTGTCGGAGGCGGCGGTTCCTGAATCACAGGAGGTGCCTCAACTGTGGGACGAACAGTACGTGGCCTTCCTCTCTTCCTGGTTTGCATTTTCTCACTGGCAAGGAGAAAAGAAAACCAAGATTAAGAAACTGTAGGTAAGTATAATGTTGTAGTATGCTCAGCAACAATTTCGAGAGTACTGTAATATTAAAATCACTTATTTTTCTAAGTAGAGTGTAAAGTTGTTGTTGAGGAATCAAAGAATCTTATATATCTCGTATGTGTGGCCATGGTGTAAAAACAAACAAGGTTAGAATGTTTATATAATAAGTAGAAAACGTTACAAGTATTTAAAAAGATTTGGTTTGGGTGTTTGTGAACATACATATATGTGTTATTGAAAAGTCATACGAGTCATAAGAAATCTAAGAGTTGCCTCGGTAAATATCCTGATCTAACGTTCTATCGCAATCTTATGTATTCATACGCTTATGCTTAGTCTGTTCAATTATTATCCAAGTTCATATGTCCCATACCACATGAATTCAGTAATAAGGGTGGAAACCAAGTTAAGTTGTATGAACACGGTCTCTAAAAACATTGGCTGAATAGAAGTTCACTAATAGTATCGTCCAAATTTACTCGTCCCATACCGTGTAAACTTAGTGATAATATTAGTAATGCAACTTTCTCCAAATGTTTCTTTTCACACAAGGTCATGGGTTTTCTTACTTCCACATTTTATTGAGTATCATCCAATTTTGTTGTGTCCCATACCACTCCAAAGTTAGTGATACAAAAGAAAGAATGGTTGTAAGTCTGCCCACCAAAGATAGTCGTTAAACAAAACAATTTCATTCATATATAATAGAAAAATTTACATTGCCAGTAATCAATTTTGACGTTCTTGCCTACCACCATTTCTTCGAGATCTACTGTTATGTACAGAATGACTACTAACAGAAGGTTGAGAGTTTGCCCGCTCTGCGTTGGAGTTTGGCAAGCGAGTTAATACAAGATTGTGGCTTTCTCTCAGTGCAGCAATATTGGATGCCATTTCATCTAACCGTTCAAGTAGGTTGGTTGGTTGTCCCATTGGTGGTTGATGGGTTGGTTGTCTTGTAGGTGAAGGGTAGGTCATAGGCATTTGAGGAAAGTATTGGTTGTATGGGTGATTCATAGGTGGAACGTAGTTGTATTGATTGTGCGGAGATCCCCTAACTGGAACCCCTTGGATAATTTGGTTTGTTTGAGATGAAAAAGTTGGAAATAATGGGCTCATTGGAATGTGTGGTCCTCCAAGATTTGGTGAGGCCCAGTACTGTTGTTGTTGGTTTACAGCAACTTGTGGAACGGGCTGATACTGTACCGCAGAAGGTGGAAATCTTTGGTACGAAGTGTTGCCTGAAGTTGGCACGTTCCAAGTTGGTGGATTTGCTTGTGGACCTTGTCTATCATGACTTTGTAGTGGCGAATTTAGTGTGGCATATAATTCTTCATCAGTAAGTGGTGGATCAATTGGGTCAGTATTCGGGGGTGGGTTTGATGTAGGATTGGGATTTGAATCATTATTTGGGCCGTCTGTGACAGGCATCTTGCGTCGACATTTGCGAAGGCAACGCCCGTGCTTGTCCCGCATTCTTTCGGCAGTTCTGTTTGCCGTGCCGAATACCTCTTCGTCAGTTACCCCTCCACTTGTGCCATATGTCTTGAAGATAGAGGATGCGGTAACTGGTTCAGTGATCAGCTTTGACGTTCCATCGAAAGTGTCAACATTTGCCTTGGAAAGTATCCTCATAATCAAGACTCCGTAACCGAGGAATTCCTTCTTTAAAGGGTTTTGAATCACCCTCAACATTTGTTGGATGATGATGTGTGGTAGAGAGACTTTTATGTGCTTCTCTATACAATACAGCACAAGGAGTTGGGCCCTTGACATAGTGCCCCTAGTACCCCTTTCTGGCAAGATGTTGCCGTATACAATCTTTCCGAGGCCGACAAGAGATGGCTTAAGATGATTGTTTGGGAGGTTGGTGTATGTTGTTTGAGTGTATGGTTCTTTGGCGACGAAATTAAACAGGTGTGCATTAGATTCGGCGATCGCTGCAACTGCCTGGGGATCATGTGGATCAATAATTATTGCCTCAATTGGAATCTCTAAAAGTCGAGCAATAATCTCGATGTTGATAGGAATTGTTGTTCCCATGATTGTTGTCTCTAAGTGAGGGCTGATCTCATCTCCGTGAAGTCCCACGTGATTCATGGCTTCATAGAAGGATCGAACCAAGTTGTAAGAGACTTGACCCTCGACTTTGGTTATATTTAACCAATCCAGTGCTGCGAGTTTGTCATGAAGGATTGGACGGAGGCGGAGATCGCCATTGTCGATGCTCCTCATAGTCACAACCTCTCGTTTGGACAATTCCGTTAGTCTAGTGGGAATTGGTTCCCTGCTAGTAGAAGATGTTCCCTCCCTTGAGGTCATTCTTTTGCTGAAAGGAAAATAAATTTGTGTGAAAGACACAAAATATATTCCTAATATTATTAAGATTTATGCTTTGTCTGCTAGACATTAGTTTCGAGTGTTCTGTTGATGTTTATGCCAGTATGAAATTTTCTTCATTAGTGATTTGATGCATATATGTCGTATTCACTTATGAATGTATAGACATATTTCATCATAACTATATATAGTGTCCAAAAAATCAACTATTTGGAATGTGTATATATGTCATATTCACATATGAATGTATAGACATATTATTTTAAGATTTATGTCTTGTCTGCTAGACATTATTTTCGAGTTTTCTGTTGATGTTTATGCCATCATGAAATTTTTCTTTCATTAGTGAGTAGATGTATATATGTCGTATTCACATGTATAGACATATCGACTCATAACTATATACAGTTTCCAAAAATCAACTATTTAAAATGTGTATATATGTCATATTCACATATGAATGTATAGACATATTATTTTAAGATTTATGTCTTGTCTGCTAGACATTATTTTCGAGTTTTCTGTTGATGTTTATGCCATCATGAAATTTTTCTTTCATTAGTGAGTAGATGTATATATGTCGTATTCACATGTATAGACATATCGACTCATAACTATATACAGTTTCCAAAAATCAACTATTTAAAATGTGTATATATGTCATATTCACATATAAATGTATAGACATACTTAATCATAATTATATATATAGTTTTCATAAAGCAACTATATATATGTATTTGAAAAATTGAGACTATAAAAATATCAATTTTTAGATAATTGATATTTTTTTTTAGATAATTGATATTTTTTTTATGAAGTTAAGATAAAAAATAGTTTTAGATATTTTTTTTTTTTTTCGAATAAATAATTTTCGAAAAATAAAAAAAAATTTCGAAATTTTTTTTTTTTTTTTTTTTTTTTTTCGAATAAATAATTTTCGAAAAATAAAAAAAAAAATTTCGAATTTTTTTTTTTTTTTTTTTTTTTTTGAATAAATAATTTTCAAAAAAATAAAATTTTTTGAAATATTTTTTTTTTTTTTTTTTTTTTTTTTTATACGTACCTCATATACACTAATGTATATAGATACATATATTCAATAATAACTACACATATAGTTTCTAATAAATTATGACTATATGTATATTTAAATCAACTATAGTTTCTTTCCCTAATTTGGTGGACTTGGGCGGGCCGTGGACCGTACTCTCTGATACCATTAAATGTCACACCCCGCCCGGACGCGCCTAAACCGGCGGTACACTCACGGACGGGGCGCGCATTTGGAACAATCATAATGGTAATAACAGAGTGCGCAGCGGAAATACAGTACACAGTACAAATCTGATTTCATATAATTCAGAATATTTTTGTACATATAATGGTCAAGGGAACATACTCCCAAAATCCCCAATGAATCATACAAAGGGTACAAAATGTGGGCCCCATAACCTGCACCCAGTCCACCCTAATTTCCTGTGAAAGATTTGATAATATTGGAGTGAGCTTAACGCGCTCAGTGGGTAAATAGTGCATGAGTATAACAATTAATAAAGCATACTTCAATATCAAATATCTTAAATACACATGTAAGCATCATAATCAATCAATATGTATGTATGTATGACACCGTCACGTACTAATGGTTTGATGATCGTACATCGCCTGAGTTCACGTACTGGTGTCCTTCCCCGGGCGAAGCCAGGTTCTCACTGTACGTCCCTCCTCAGGAACGATGCTCTGGATTCACGTACTGATGTCCCTCCCCAGCGTAGCCAGGTTCACATGTACGTCCCTCTCCAGAGAAATAATATGAATAGTGAGCAATGCTTCTAACTATTCTATGAGTCATAAACCATATACGTCCTTAGGTGGTGATATGTATGATGCCAATGCATGAACTAGTCTAGTCTACTGGTCTGGTCTTTCTTGACATTTAGACTGACTTTGGCAACGTCTAGTGAACCTTATCAGGGTCGGTATCACGACGTGCAAAGTTATAACATTCAGGTCATAACATTATTGACATAATGCAGTGTAAATGAATAGTAGACATAATAATAATTGAATGTAAACTTTAATAAAAGTTATAAAACACGCAAACCTATGTTTCGTTCCCCACCTTCAGATCTGGTGCTTTTCTCCGGACAGAACTTCGTTGCACCGCTTTCAGATCTGGCGCTTTCCTCCGGACAGAACTTTGTTGCACCACACCGAGAGTCTCGATTAGAGAGTCTCAAAAACTAAAAACTTAGAAGGCGTGGAAAGGAGAAGAAAATCCCAAGAGAAGGTGATTTTGGTTTGGTGTGAGAAATGAGAATGAGGAGGGTTCCTTATATAGAAATTTTTGGCGCCTGAACGTTCTGGCAGGCGCCTGAACGTTCTGGCATGCGCCTGAACGTTCTGGCAGGGCGCCTGAACGTTCTGGCATGGCGCCTGAACGTTCTGGCATGGCGCCTGAACGTTCTGGCGGGCGCCTGAACGTTCTGGCATGGCGCCTGAACGTTCTGGCAGGCGCCTGAACGTTCTGGCAGGCGCCTGAACGTTCTGGC
The DNA here is from genome assembly GCA_035771175.1 of Paratinospora sagittata. Taxonomy (NCBI): domain Eukaryota; kingdom Viridiplantae; phylum Streptophyta; class Magnoliopsida; order Ranunculales; family Menispermaceae; genus Paratinospora; species Paratinospora sagittata. The sequence continues at coordinate 45,405,252 of CM069602.1, read as the reverse complement.
ATGGCGCCTGAACGTTCTGGCAGGGCGCCTGAACGTTCTGGCATGGCGCCTGAACGTTCTGTCATGCGCCTGAACGTTCTGTCATGCGCCTGAACGTTCGGTCATGCGCCGGAACGTTCGGGCGTTGCCTAAATAGTAAAAAATTTCAAATAGTAATTTTTTTTTTTTTTTTTTTTTTTTTGTGAAATACAGGGTATTACACTTCCTCTACAAAGACGGTCAACAAACTTCATCTAAAAATGGGTCCAAAACTAAGTGGCTCATGCATGAATACATGCTTCCTAGGGACAAATCCGCCTATTCATCTTCCAAGGTAATTTATTTGATTGTTTGTTCATTTAGTTAAAGCTCAACTAATTAATTGGAAACTGTGTGAAAATATATGCGTGTAATTTATAAAATTTGATTTGAAAAATACTGCAAGGACTCTTAAAAGTGGTTCGCAACATTACTTCCATGCCTCGAGTCTTGTAATCTAATGGTGTATAAAGTAGATATACACTTTAAATGTACATTTTGGGTGTTAATGTAGCAACATTACTATTTTGACAAATGTTATTTTAACAATAAAGAAGTACATATGCAACTACATCATATTCATTAAATTATTCATTGTACCTATAAATATATGTATAACATGTATCCAATAATATATGAAGGTGCAATTACTGATAAAGTTGCACTTATTGCACCTAGTTAATTGAAATAGCATTTCCCTTATTTTTTTTAATATAAATCACGAACTGTAATGAGATGCAAGTGACATGAGTACTCACATTAAAAGTTTTTCTTTTTTTTTGGGAAAATACTCACATTAAAAGTTTTTCTTTTTTTTTGGGAAAATACTCACATTAAAAGTTACTTCTTTCGGTTATTAATTTTGATATTCTATGTGCATATATATCCATTTAATAGCAGGTTACGTATTGGACACTATGTAAAATTGGTGAGACAGGAAGAACTAAAGATACTCCATCATCATCTACTAGATCATCAGATCAGAATCTCCAAATTGTAGATCATCATCAACAATTTTATAATCAAATGGCACAGGGTCCAAATAGTTCTACTAATACTGGGTTGATCATCATTAACAAGAATACCAACTCTGCAAAGCTACCATCATATCACCCTCAAGTGTTTCATCAACATGATCAATTTGTTCAAGTAACTATAAAATAATATACATCTTTAATTAATTTAATTACATTGCTAATATGGATTTTCTCCCTATTGCAGCAGGCTCCTAATTACTGGACACCAAGTGTAACTGAGACAGGAATTACTTTTAAAGATGCTTCATTACCTTACACTTCCATTGAAAATTACATTGATCAACATCAGCAGCAGCAACATAATCACACAACACAGAGTTCTAGCAGTGGCTCAGTCATGATCAACAACATGAACACTAATTCTGCTGGGCCACCATCATCATCAGCGCCATTTGATCTCCAGCTTCAGTTTTTTGATCCAGCGACCAATGGCGGCAACACTTTTGATTATATGGAAGCAAATGGTGTAGCAGAAATGATGAACTGTACAGAGGATGTCCATCAAAATGATCAATATGCTCCGGTAATTATATTTTTTTTAATTAATTAAGTGCATTAAATGCTTACATACATACATATATAAGGGTAATATAATTTGGTTTAATTTGATCTTTTATATCCCTGTAGCAGGTTCCTAATTATTGGACACAATGTGAAATTGGGGAGACAGGAAGAAGTAATTTTCAAATAGATCAACAGAATCCTAACAGTGGGTGGGTCATGATCAACAACATGAACACCATTAATTCTGAGCTGCCAATTTCTGATCATATGGAAGCAGATGGTGTGGAGGGTACCCAACAAAAAGATGCCCAATTATCTTTATCAGTCTCTGCTGATCATCACCATCCAGTGAGCAACTTCAATATCTGATGATTCATTTATGTTTAATTCTTAATTTTCTAACTAATAATTATTGCCTATCATCAGATACAACAAGCAACAACACGTGATGATCCGCCAAATCATGACCATGCAATTAGGCCAACTTCACCACACTCTGCTGATGAAGAATTGATGGCTCAAATAGATTGGGATGACCTTACAGATCGTCATTTGTTATTACTTGCTCAGAACAAAATTGAATCTTCATCAATGGAAGCAAATCGTGTTGGATCTTCTTGGCAATTTATAAATAATGAGCCCATGGAGCTGGTAATATTTTGAATTTAATTTTTTTCTTTACTTTTTCCATTAAGTAATTAGTTATAAGTTTCAAAGTCGGGAGTTCGATTTCCTCTCTTTGTAAATAAGTGAGAGTTTTTCTTTCTCAAATAAAAATGGGAGCGAGACCATGATAGTTAGTTCGCATGGTCCTCATCTGACCCCTTATGCCCCTCGTCGCTGTGCTCGCCTTCTTAGTTCTATTAAGATATCCCGACTTTCTCTGGCCCTAGTGTTAGCATCATCTTGTATTAGCACTAAAAAAAAATAATTATAAGTTTCTTCATATGTGTATGTATATGTATATATGCTTTGTATGTATATATGTACCTACGTGCATTAAATATCTAATCTAACACGTGACTACTTGTATATGCAACAGTTCTGAATCTCAGCCACAGATAAAACTCAGTAACATTATTAATGGAACGAAAAGAGAAGAAGACCGGCCGACTACATATCATGATCAGAAAGAAGATGAAGATGATGATGAAATATTTTTCATATTTCACCCTCAACTAACAAATAAGATAAAATAATATTTAGTGGGGTAGCTTGTGTTGTAAGTAAGCTAGCATTTAATGTTGCATTAAATGTAACTTGCTATACAAGCCAAACAAATAAGGAAGAAAAAGAGTGCTCTTTTCTCTTTCATTCTCAAGAGAAGAAAATCAGTGAAGTGAAAGAGACCGAGAGTGAGAGAAAGAAAAGAAAGAAAAGAAAGAAGAAAGGGGAGAAGAAGAAGAAAAAAGAAATAGGGCTTTTGGGTTCCTTCTTTGCAAACATCAATGGTGATGGTCTTCTCCAAATCTTCTTGTTCTTTGGTACGTTGAAGACAACGATTCAGGCTACGTGTGCATCGGCTTCATTCGTTGGTTCCTCACTTGTGATATACTCTTTGTTGGTAAAATTCAAACTTGTCTAGTTTGATGTTTGATGTGTTGCTTCCACCTATTTGGTAAGATTTGATGTTGTTGCATACCTCTAGTTTATCTAGGGAAGACTATTGTAAACCCCATTAAGTTGATTAGTGAAAGTTTGCCGAGTTCGGCGACCCGTGGTGTGGCGACCCCGCGCCCCGGACCACCAACCTCGCAGGGAATGACATGCGGAATGCCGAGGCGGGACGCCCGGCGTAGGCATCTCCGACCACTCCTCAACTCCCGTGAGGTGGTTGAGACCCTACGAGCCTTATCTCAACAACGACATAATATCAAAAGGTACTAAACAAAACTACCCACCGTATTAATCATCAAAGACAAGAGATAATCCATAAAAATGAACCGTAAATAAAATTATAATCCCTACAGTTCATTAAAATTGACATACACATAAAGTCCAAAATTGTGGGTACAAATAAAAACCGTCATATGCCCACATGGTCTATCCAACAAGTCCCAACTCACCCATACTACAATGTGGTAAGTATTATAATTACATAATCTAAAATATAATACTTCATAATTTAAAACACAATTCAATCAAAATGCCTCTCAACTCACATCGAGGCTTTGGATTCTCTCGCAGGCAAGGCCCTCAAGATATAACTACTCCTTTGCCCTTATTCGGGACAGAAGGACCTGAAAAATGAAAATGAGGGTGAGTCAACGGTGCCCAGTGAATAGAATTCAGATATGCTATCAATACTCATCAATAAATATCATGTATGCATGTCAATGTGTAGCATGATTTAAAAGCTCATAACATATAGATATTAAACCTTTATAATAAGCTCGATGCAAGTAAAAGCTTATCATTTTGGATCCACATTCCACATGCATTGGGTTACTAGTATACGTCTATTTCACCGTACCGTTGATCCCAATCATGTTTATTTTGGGTTACTAGTGCACGTCTATTTCACCGTACCGTTGACCCCAATCTCTTCCTTTCCTAAAACCCTCCTATGACAAGGTTAAGTCCCCCTATTAGCCAGATAGATGGGCCTAACCAAAGTCATAAGGTTTTCTCAAATCAATGCATCATTCAAAACATTAGAACACATTCATGCTTTCAACATACAATATATAAGTGATATGATGACATAAAAGATATAATCATAAATGAAGTCTACTCACAACCAAGCCTCGCGAGAGTATTTAACCACACATGACCACCAACCCGAATCAACCCAAATCAAGATCCTGAAACATTCATCATATCCTACCATACATCAATTTCTATGCTCAATCACATAGACATTACACATCAACCCTAAATCAGCCCACATATAAACAATAGGTCTAAATCTCATCTAATCTCATCATTCAACTCAAATCACATGACTTAGGCCTTTAATGCATAGTTCTCATACATAAACTATTCTATTAATCAAAAATACTGATTTTCAATTCCTTTAGGCATAAACATGCCCAAATTGGGTCACTTGATCACAAGTAGGCCTAACCCATGATATGGTCACAACCACCAAGTCAGTAGCATAATCAACCCTAATCATGCTTAATTAAACATAAGTTGCATCAATTCAATGATTCTAGGCCAAAAGCATCAAAAGCCCTAAAATATGAAATTTTCCATACTTAGGCCATATTGTCGATTTACACTAGGTCACCATGTTCAACCATGTATATCACTGATTCTGCATCATGGGTTCATCAACAATGGTAACTAGGTCAACATAGTTGACATGCAAGCTATTTGGAAAAGTCTAAGTTCATATTCCAAATGTAGGTCTAATACAAACAACCCTACCAATTCTTCACATGCATTATTCTGTTCAGATGTATCAATATAGAAACAGAGATATGAAATCACAAAATCAACCGTACAGATTGAAGTATGTGAAGAAACAAACCTTCTGTCCAAATATCAGCCCAATCCAACGGTGGACCGAAAAGATATGTATCTTTGATGAACAAGTATCTAATCAGACAGTTTCTCCTTTCCTGCTGCAATTACCCAAACTCAGATGGCTATATCACACAAAATACTAAACTTATAAACATCTCAACCGTTCCGAATACAGAAATAGCCGTTATAAACTACATACCCAAATTTGATATCCATCCAACGGTAGATTGAGGAGATCTACAAGTTTGACCAAAACGGCATGAGAAACCCAGAAATTCCGACCAGCTTTGTTTGAGAGGTTATATCTCTTAGAAAAAGCATATAATTAAGATCTCCACCGTTTAGAATGTAGAAATATCAGTTTTCAACTACATACCCAAATTTGATAACCATCCAACGGTAGATTTAGGAGATCTATAAGTTTGAGAAAAACGGTGCGAGAAATCCAGACTTTCCGACCAGCTTTGTTTGAGAGGTTAGATCTCTTACACAAAACCTCTGATCAAGATCTCCACCGACCAGAATGAAGAACCATAAGCTACGAACGTGCTGAAAATATTTGAGCTCAATCTGACCGTATATTCAAAAGATTCATCTCTTTGATGAAAATGTCGCAGAGATCTTCCTCCTGCAACTCTCTCCTTCTTTCTCTTCTTCTTTCCTTTCTCTTCTTTTCTTTCTCTTCTTCTTTCCTTTCTCTCCACTCACCTCTTTCTAGCACTTCCTTGATTCCCTCCTCTACTCACCTCACTTTCTAGCACATTCTTGGATTCTCTCTTCCACTCACCTCATTCTCTAGCACATTCTTGGATTCTCTCATCCACTCACCTCATTTGCTAGCACATTCTTGGATTCTCTCCTCCACTCACCTCATTTGCTAGCACATTCTTGGATTCTAGAAGTGGGCATGGGACACTTGTCCACTTTCATGCACCAACCTTCACATGTGTTGGTCTCATACTACCCATACCAACCACATGTATTTTAAATGTCCAATCCATTTAATACACCAAATTTTCAATTTCATTTATCCTTTTATTCAATCAATCCTAACCCATATCAATTCATGGTTTAATGAGCCCATGCATAAATCATAACATATGCATTATACTTTAATTTAACATGACTCATATACAATTTATGATACATATATTTATATACATTATCAAGCATTAACTATACAAACATTAAACAATCATCAAACAAACACCAAACATATCAAGGCAACACATAGAGTTTGGGCAAAAATGCAATTGGGTTATGGGCTAGATGAAATGATTTTCGGGGCGTCACACGTGGTTTTTTTCTTCACTTTGAAGGGTTTTCCACGTAAATCTTGGTGTCTTTGTATCTTGTTTATTGCATTGACTATTATGGTGTTCGTGGTATTTTAATTTGCACATGGCTTGTTGTTTTGATATTGGCTTGGGCATACCCATTTGATTGATACAAAGAGGGAAAAAGGTTGAGCTATTACGTTGCGACATTGTATTTGTATTTGGTGCATCAACCCGTTTTTTCCCAACACACATTTTACAAGTAATAATAAATATACCATTTTCATTTTTTTTTCATAGAGAGTGAAAACCATAGAAATCTAATTTCAAAACTATACAAATTAGTAAAAATGCCCCAATAATAAATGAAAATATAATTAGTTTGTTTCATAATTTCATCAATGAACTAGTGCTCTTCAATCATAGTATATATTAGATGCTCTTCTTTTTTTCTTGTTAGTAGTATATATTAATGAGCTGTGTTAAAATTGAGTGATGAAAATTTATACTTCTATAATGAAGTACTCCTCTTAGGGGCTCAACTGTAGTATTATTGACGTGCAACTCAAAATTTTATCTGAATTATGGGGAGGAGGAGAGAAATGACAATCGAAGGAAAACATAAACTATAAGCCTCAAGGTTCAAATTCTTTTTCTTTTCTTTTTTTTTTTCTCACTTTGAAAAGTAAAATAAAATCAGAGGTGCCCTCCAATAAATAGATCACGTGGCTTGTTGACACCTGTGTATCAACTTTATCTTTTTGTCCGGAGCAAACCAAGAATATATATATATAAGTCAAACTTAGAAGTTTCACAAACAATTAATAACACATAAGTTTATCCCTCAATTTAAACTCTAATATAATATAATCTAGATTAATTACAATTCTAACATCCCCTCATAATCTAAATTATTTGAATTAAACTAATAGTTCTAATAACATGTGAGGCTAGATTCATTGTTGCTAAGGCTATAAGTTTTAGTTTGATTGACTCATGGTGTTCTAATCTTTAAAAAAAGGGGTATTTAGTGTTTATTTTGATTTAATTAAAAATCTGATTATATTAAAATTATTTTATCTATATAATTTCTTGATTCAATGTGATCTTTAAGTACATTGAATGCTTAAAATTCTGTGATAAAATAGTTGGAGCTTCCATGTGGATTTTTAATTAATGAAAAATAATTTCATCGTATTAGTTGTTTGTTTTTAATTGAAATGAAAAATTCTCTGATTATAATGAATTTTGTATTCACTTCTAGTTGAGTTAAATTTAAGATAAAAGTCTATGAGTTGTCAAAATAATTCTTATATGCCTTAGTAGTTATTTTATTATTAGATTTAATTAATTCTTCGTTTCTTTATTGTCTCACTAGTCAAATCTCTATGGGATTGACCTTGCGAGTACTACAATTGAATTTTGTATGCTTGCAAGATTAAAATACCTCATTTAATTGAGTGTAACAATCTGTGTGTGTGCGTGTTTGTATGTTTGTTTAGGCAGTGAATCTCAACAATAAGAGCTACTTCCAAAACTTATGGGACATTTTAATAAGATTCTATATATTATAGAGGCCAAATATTTACACTGATTACGTGTTCTTCTAAGTTAAAACACATATGAAGTTTTATTTCCTCACATTAGCAAGAGGCGCTTTACAAAAGAAAAAAGAAAAAACGAAAATCGGAAACCTGCCTACAAGGCACACTATATGTGCGCTCAAAAGCCGATTGGCCAAGGCTGGACCTACCTACATTTTTTATCTTTAAATTCCCTCAAATCACTTTTCCCCAAATTTAATTTTTATTTTCATATTGAGTATTTTTGTGTATCAAACTACCCAACGAGTATGTTTGCAACATAAGAGCTCATAAATGAATGAGTTCCTGAGTAGTAGTAGTAGTAAGAGGAGTTCGACCCACCGTCTCCTTTTATTCTTGCTACTTAATTAATCAAGCTAATATAATTTAATATCAATTCTATATAAACATCATATATATATATATATATATATATATTTAGAAATCAATTAATATACGTTGAGAGATAGAAATGGATATGGCTTCCTAGTTAATTAGTCGTAATAGTTTTATAATTAGTTAATTAAAATATAATTAAAAGAGACAAAATTGGATGTGAAGCTTTTGTTTAGCGAGCTCAATTTTTCAAAAGTTTTTTTCGGATCAACTTTATTTGGGGTCGGACAAAATTGGACAACTAGAGTCGAATAAGTTTTGTCACCCCTATCCTCGATGAAAAAATGAATTATGTCAAGATATGCAGATTTCAATTTTTTGAGAAAGTAAAAAAATAAGCAAAAAAAAAAAAATGACCAAAGCCCTAACAAAGTTTAATATTGATAAAAAATTAATTTTTTATTTTAATTAAAAATTATTTTTTTTATTTTCATCAAAAATCATTTTTTATTTTTGTTAAAAAATTATTTTGTAATTTTAATAAAAATAATTTTCTATCAATTTTTTATTTTAATAAAACTGTATATTTATTCTAATAGAAATGAAAATTTTATTTTATTAAAATATTAATTTTTTATTTTATTACAAAATCAGTTTTTTTTATTTAAGAAAACAATTTACTGATCTAAAAATTTAAAAAAAAAACATATATTGAAGAGTAAGATTTTTATAATTTTTGGTCTTTAATTAAATCGTGTTTATTTTAATACAAAGTTAGAAATATAATAAAAAAATACAATAGCCAAGGTACATGGTAATTTCCTAAAATATCACGTCCGAAAATATATTTGTACCAAAAAACAACCGCGAGCAGCTGATTGCACCAACTAAAGTAATAAAATTACATTTCTTAGAGGAATAATTTCTTTTTTTTAACGAAATAGTAAATTTATTGTTTATTAAAAACGATTTAGTGCTAAAAATATAATAAATTAATTTTTTATAATAATGATTTTACCAAAACTAATATAATTAGCTTTTTAAAATAGTAGAATTATTTTATTAATTAAAGAGAATTTAATTTAAAAATAAAATTATTTTTTAGAAATGGTTATATAAATTTTGTTATTTCATTAAAAATAATATTTTGAATTATTAAGTAAAAAATAAAATTATTGAAATACTAAAAGTAATTTATTAAAATACTAAAATTAATTTTTATTAAAAAATAAAATTATTAATCTTTTACCAAAAAAATCATTTTTCACTAAAAACTAATTTATCTTTATTACAACGTAACAAAAAAAAATTACTGAAAATAATAAATTTATTTTTTATCAAAGTAACAAAATAATTAAAAAAAAAATAAAAGTCATCTCATCACATAACACGTCAAAATAACAAAATAATTTTAAAAAATAACAATTTTTTTTAACTTATTTAGTTTTGTTATTGTCACGTGAATAATAATTAATTAATTAATTAATTAAATTATTTAAATGAAAATTTTGCCGATTATAATGAATTTTGTATTCACTTCTGGTCGAGTTAAATTTAAGATAAAAATCTGAGTTGTCAAAATAATTCTTATATGCCTTAGAAGTTATCCTATTAAAAGATTTTATTGATTCTTCGTTTCTTTATTGTTGCACTAGTCAATCTTTGTGGGATTGACTTTGCGAGTACTACAACTGATTTTTGTATGCTTGCAAGATTAAAATACCTCATTTAATTGAGAGTAACAATCTGTATGTGTGTGTGCTTGTATTTTTGTTCTGCGGTATAAATTTCAACAATAAGAGCTACTTCCAAAACTTATGGGGACATTTTAATAAGATTCTATATATTATAGAGGTCAAATATTTATACTGATTACGTGTTCTTCTAAGTTAAGACACATATGAAGTTTCATTTTCTGACACTATTAAGAGGCGCTTTACAAAAGAAAAAAGAAAAAAAAAATAGGAAACCTGCCTACAAGGCACACTATATGTGCGCTCAAAAGCCGATTGGCCAAGGCTGAATCCTAACCTGCCTACATTTTTTATCTTTAAATTTCCTCCAATCACTTTTCCCAAAATTTAATTTTTATTTTCATCTTCAGTATTTTTGTGTATCAAACCACCCAACGAGTATGTTTGCAAACAGGCTCATAAATGAATGAGCCACCGAGTAGTACTAGTAAGAGGAGTTCGACCTACCGTCTCCTTTTATTCTTGTTATTTAATTAATCAAGCTAATATAATTTAAGATTAATTCTATATAAACATCATTTATTTATATGTATATATTTAGAAATTAATTAATATATGTTGAGAGATAGAAATGGATATGGCTTCCCGGTTAATTAGTTGTAATAGTTTTATAATTAGTTAATTAAAATATAATTAAAAAAGACAAAATCGGATGTGAAGCTTTTGTTTAGCAAATTTAATTATTCAATAGTTTTTTTCAGATTCGCTTTATTTCGGGTCGGACAAAATTGGACAATTATAGTCGAATAAGTTTTGTCACCCCTTTCCTTGATAGAAAAATGAATTATGTCAAGATATGCAGATTTCAATTTTCTTAGAAAGTGACGATTGTGAGAAAGTTCTTTAAAAAAATAAGCAAAAAAAAAAAAAAAAAGACCAAAGCCCTAACAAAGTTTAATAGTGATAAATTATAAATTTCATTAATATAAAAGTAATAACTATTAATAACTATTTTAAGTAAAATATTAAGCATATTTTTAATTTTTAATAAAATAAAATAAATAAGACAAAAAAAGAATTATAATTTTAATAAAAATCAATTCTTCTTTTAATACAAAGCAATTATATATTTTAATACAAATCAATTTTTTATTTTAATTAAAAATTAATTTTTTTTATTTTCATCAAAAATTAATTTTTTTTATTTTCATCAATTTTTTTTTTTTATTTTCATCAAAAATCATTTTTTTATTTTAATAAATATGAAAATTTTATTTTATTAAAATATTAATCTTTTATTTTATTACAAAATCAGTTTTTTTATTTAAAAAAACAATTTACTCATGTAAAGATTTAAAAAAAAAACATATATTGAAGAGTAAGATTTTTGTAATTTTTGGTTATTAATTAAATCGTATTTATTTTAATACAAAGTTAGAAATATAGTAAAAAATACAATAGCCAAGGTACATGGTAATTTCTTAAAGTATCACGTCCGAAAATACATTTGTACCAAAAAACAACCGAGAGCAGCTGTATGCACCAACCATTTTTTTAGTATTAAATGGCCATAGCATAAATTCTCATTGATATTTCTAATTTTTTTTTGATCTATTTTAAGTATTCACTACAAAAAGTATGAAAATTGAAATCTTCGTCCACTCTAATTATAAGTAAATATGAAAATTAGAATCTTAAGCCGGATATGAAAAAAGTAGCGTGTTGTTGTCCTGAGTGGTAAAAGTGTGGGTAATTTAGAAGAAGAAAAAAAACTAATTCAATTAAAATCTATTTGTTTATCTACTTCTTATACTGTGAGTTGTGACATCACCATATAAGCATTCTTAAACATTAACCCGCCAAAAAAAAAAAAAAATTCCAATTGGTCCTGCGTGTTGGGTTGGTTTAAGC